>CM067367.1:86603578-87101078 GCA_034401795.1 Chaetoderma sp. LZ-2023a
TATTGAAGCTTGCCTAGCACAAGTTAAAGGACATGCTTTATGCACTGAATGGAGGGAATGGATCTGTCACTCAAGTAATATATGACATCGTAATCAATTCACCTTTCCAGGGTATCCACCCATCATATGACATCATAATCAACTATGTGATGTGTAGAATGACGTCGATAACTATATCACGAACGAATATTTGAAGATGGTCTATGCATTGTTGTACAAATTGTATGTCTACTATTTAATACATATTTTGTTGAATATTTTGAAACTAATTTGACTGGGCGCTGTTGCTGCCATAGCCAGCAACAGCACCCAGTCAAATTAGTTACAAAATATTGAACAGCTTCCCTGTATAGTTATCAGGAAATTGATAGTTAGGGCATTCGTGGATTTATCAATCACAGCTCGGCGAGGTGTGGGTGGAGCTTAGCTAGTGATGGGCGGGGCATAGCTAAAAATGGAAAGGTCCATTACATCACATGTAGGCTGATGGGACAATCATGATGACGTATTATAGCAACATCATGATTGAAGCTCGACATGTCAGTCAAGTGAACGAATTGTATGTCTTTGGTGAATATACAATTTAATAAACATTGTTGAATATTTTGAAACTAATTTGACTGGGAGCGGTTGCTACCATAGGTAGAAACAGCCCACCATTCGAATTACTTTCAAAATATTCAACAGTGCACCTATAAAGTTACCTCGAAATTAACATTCAAGGTTCAAATTATAGGCAGCAACAGCCCTCATTTAAATTAGTTTCAAAATATTCAACAGTGCACCGTTATAGTTACCTCAAAATTATGATTCAGGTTTCAAGTTATATCATAAATTAATCCCAACACGAGCAAAATCCTGGGTGGAGCTTAGCTAGAAATGGCTCCCTGTGTTGAGGCACATTCAAAGCATGCTAATAATGCAGTGATTTCACAAGCTGTCAAGCTTCTAATTATTATAGGGATTCGTCAGAGTGAGCTTAGCATATGACTTATAGAGGACCTCAAAATCAGTGCCATTTCATATCAAATTTATAACAGTCATTCAGTAAGATCTCAGTTGAATTTGACACTTCAACATATTTTTACCATAGTACAGAATATCAACTCTGCTAAGCTACAGTATCGCTCAATTTCAAAGCAACTCGCCAGTCGAGTCACCTCATGCTTTGATACTAGTTTAACTGGAGGCTCCTGCTGCCTGAGGTAGTGATAGCACCCAGCTGAACTGGTTAAAAAACATCCAACAGCTTCCAAATGCATGAAATAATAAAAATCTTGAAAGAATAACATTTTTAGAATGCATAAGATGGCCTAAGTGCTGTGCATAGATAACGCTGTTTCCAAAACTTAGTCTCATAGAGTTACCTCCCATGTTCAATCCCATACAAATGTTAATTTTCACAACAGGCCTCGATCTACATATTTTACCATGCCATAGAAAATCATGTTAACCCTTTCGCTCACTCTCAAAGCAACTAGCCAGTCAGGCCATTGAATGTTTTGATACTAACTTGGCTGCAAGCTCTTGCTGTCTGAGGTAGTGACAGTGTCTGGCTGAATTGGTTTAAAATATCTAATGGGCCAGTGATAGAGCTGTCAGACCATGAAAGACAATGCTGCACAGCCATAGCAACTCCGGATGCTATGATCACTCACGCAAAACCGCACTGTTTATATATATATATATATATATATATATATATATATGCATTCTACATATTTGATTCACATCCTTGTGCTATTTATGTTATATCTGCCTATATTATCTCACTATGCCTCACCTAGTGACCTCCCATATCACTAAATTGTATATTCCACTATCCATCCATATTCCCAATATCCTATGGATACTATGACGTCACACAACCAACTAATAAATGTACTGCCTATTTCTATGTTAACCCTAATTGCCATGACAGAGAATTTATCAGGTAGTCCCATGTTCTGCTCCTGCTTGCCAAAAATCTTGCTACGAACCTGTAACTAAAACCCTCAAACACCACTTCCCATCTTCCCAATGCCCATCAAATTCCCTTGTTCATCGTGTAAAAGACCAGTGAAAAGCAATCAACGTGCTATCCTATGTGATTTGCGAGGACTGGATTCATCTGTCCTGTTCTAAATTAACACCTGATTAGAGAATCATGGAGCCATGTTGGTATATCAACTGCAATAGCACCCTTTTTCCATTTAACCATTATGATGACGATACTGATTATATGCTAATCATTCTTGGTATGACCTGCGACTATGACCATATTAACTACAACCCAGATATAAACCCATTTGTAAATCCATTTGACCTCAACAAACTGTATCAAACAACCCAACCAAATGATGATAATGATGAAATGAACCTCCCTTTACCAAAATGTGAATATGTACTACAAAAAGAATTTAATGACACCATGATTAGAGAAAAAAACAGTGACATTCTCACTTATCCATGTTAATACCCACTCTATCATGAGGAACATCGACAAATTAGGCACCTTAAACAATATCACTCATGAATTTGATCTTATTGGTATTACTGAGACGTGGCTGAAACCTGATTCACCAACTAACCTAATTAATATGCAGCATTACACATTTATTAAAGGACATAGACTAACACAAACAGGGGGTGGTGTAAAGAAAATGTACAGTACATAATGCAAGAAGATCTATCAATGATGGAAGAGTTTATTGAAACTATTTTCATTGAATTACCTATAGACAAAGGGAAAAATAAAATTATTGGTGGGGGTCTATAGGCCTCCTGGAAGTAATAATGAAGATTTTATAAAAGAACTAAATGTAATTCTGCAAACTGTACAATATGAGAATAAAACAGGATATATCATGGGAGACTATAACATTGACTTATTAAAACAAAACTGCTTCTATACACATAATTTGCTAAATCTGCTCAGCACATTCAGTTTCTATCCAGTAATCACCAAACCAACAAGAATCACTGAATTCACGTCTTCCATCATCGATAATATCTTCACAAATAGTACTGCAGAAAGTAAGAATCACCTAGGCATTTTTGTAACTGATATTTCAGACCACTTACCTATCTATTACATGGAAAACGTTAAAGCTAGACAAAAATCTTTTGAAAAAGAAAAAACAACCTGTAGGGACTTCTGTACTGAAAATAAGGAAAATTTCAAAAACAAAATTTCTCTGGTCGATTGGAATAGAATAACTGAACACCAATCATGTGATGATGCCTACAACACATTCCATCTTATCTGCACTGAAATCTATGAACAAAGCTTCCCACTAATAGTTTTAAAAAATTTAAAGAAACCCTACTAAACCTTGGATGACGAGGGGACTGATCGCTGCCTGACACAAAAAGAAGAAATTGTATCTAAATTTCATTAAAGCTCCAACAAAATATAACGAAACACAATTTAAAAAGTACAGAAACAAATTAAACCAAATAATAAGAAGGGCAAAAATAAATTATTTCCAGAATAAATTTAGTGAACAGAAAAAACGATATAAAGGAAACATGGAAACTCATAAAGGCGCTGCTTAACAAACAAAACAAGAAAGCAGAATCAACACGATTTGTTTACAAAAATAAGATTATAACTGATGGTCACGAAATTGCCAGTAACTTTAATGAATATTTTATTAACATTTAGCCAAATCTATCGCAGAAAATTCAAACAAATTCAGATAAAAGTATACAAGACTATCTAACTGACAGCTATCAGTCCTCAATGGTTGTATGTCCTACTGATACAGAGGAGACATACAAAATTCTCATGAAAATTAACACTAACAAGTGCTGAAATTGATAATTTTTAATGGAGTGTTTTCAAGCCCTGCATCTCACATATTCTAACTCCATTTGCTCACATTTGCAATCTCTCACTAGCACAGGGTGTGTTCCCATCACGACTAAAAGCAGCCTGTGTGGCACCCATATACAAGGCAAAGGACTCATCAGGTTTTACTAACTACCGGCCAGTCTCAGTACTCCCCCTTTTTCTCAAAACTCCTAGAAAGACTATTACAATAGGCTGACAAAATATCTAAACAAAAGTTCAATAATTTACTAATCCCAATATGGTTTCAGAGAAAAGCATTCAACCATGCTGGCACTTGTGGATATGTTGGAAACGATTTCGACCTCTTGAAAACAAGGAACACATATTGGGTATATTTCTAGACCTCTCAAAAGCCTTTGATACAATTGATCATGAAATTCTACTTGAAAATTAACATTCTATGGAATAAGAGGCATTGCATTAAACTGGCTTCAGAGTTATTTAACTAACAGAGTGCAATGCGTGCAATACAATGGAGTCTTATCTGGGAGTGGCAACCTAGTATGCGGTGTTCCGCAAGGATCAATTCTATGGGCCTTTGCTGTTTTTATACATTATACATGAATGACCTTCCCAAAATCTGTCACTATCTATCCTTGATACTATTTGCAGATGATACCAATGCATTTTCCAGCCATAAGAGCATACACACTTTATACAAAAATGTAATTTATGAAATGAAAAAGGTAATTCAATGGTTTAAAGTTAATAAACTATCACTAAACGTCTCAAAAACTAATTACGTATTATTTACTAATGCAAAAAATGCTGATCTCCCAAAAATTTATATAGATAATCGGGAGATACACGAAGCCCAATCTGCTGAGTTTTTAGGTGTGTATTTAGCCAAGCATCTCACATGGGAGAAGCACATAGGAACTATTACATCCAAGATAGCAAAGAAAATTGGTAGCATGCATAGACTTACATCCTACCTACCAATAAATTTAATAAAACCCCTCTATAGCACACTAATACTACCACATATCACATACTGTAATACTATTTGGACGAATGCACACCAAACAAAACTAACAAAGTTAGCCTCACTGCAAAAGAAAGCCATTAAGTTATTCTCTCAAGCAGCAACACATTTTCATAGCCGAGAAATTATTAAGACTTAGACATTGACAAACTGCAGCTTTATTCCATCCTAAGATACTTCCATAACGGTAATTTACCAGCCCCTCTCTCAGATCTCTTTATATACAACATGGAAATACACTCTGACAATACTAGAGCCAAACATAACTTACATACACAATACTGCCGCACAGAAACATCCAGAAACAAAACATCAACACAAGCCATACAACTCTGGAACTGCACTGACGAAGAAACACGCACACAAATTATCACCAAAACATCCTACAAACGAAACATTAAAAACACGATAATAGACAATTATTAGAGCAATGCCAGCCACAATGACTATGCTATCATACTCCTGGTCATTCATCAAAAAATCTAGTATTACCAGAGTTAGATTACCAGGGCAGCCACCATGGCTGTTAAATACTATAGACAGCAGCATTAGTCTAGCCATTGCAACAACAATCGCAACAACATTATTGTTGTTATAATAATAACAATAATAGCAGCACAGGCCATGAGATTTGGTAAATCTGCATAAAATAATAATAGATTACGGGTATTTTAGCAATGTGACCAATAATTCTGTTACATGATAGTCATCTGCGTGACCTGATTATATGTGCTAGGCATGATTCTGGGCCTCTGGTTAATGTAAACACGTTTCTACCTCAGATCAGAAAATAAATAAAGAGCTCAGTTGCACGTAATTTTCATCCTGCACTTCTTGAGATGCATAACCAACACAGAAACTATTGGTTTGGTTATGCCCAATTTTGAGGCCTGTACTACTACTACTACTACTACTACTACTACTACTACTACTACGTCGACGTCGTAACCACATGGCCATAGGTTCACACCCGTAGTCCTGATGTAACCATGTCAGCTCTTACACCAAAGCTTCCGAGTTTGAATCCTGCTTCTGTCTGATGATCGAGCGCCAAACATGTGATACCGGTTGTTGAGTATCATAGTGTGTGAATAACTAACTCATTAATCACAATTCCATAATATCACATAATTACGTTTTACATCTGGAAAAGCACATATTACTATTAACCATACCACTGCTGAGTTTTTGCAGACGACATTTCAGGGGTTATATCTCTGGGCATGCTAAATTCATTCAAAATATTCAGCAAGTCAAGAGGTTTTACTTATCAAAATTATTGTCTTGGTTTGTAGTAGTGAGACAGTTATGGTCAATGACCCGTATTTAGAATTGATTCAATCTCATTGTAATGTATACCTATACACGTAATGTAATGTATGCCAATGTCGGTCCATGAGGAGAAATCTGAATATTTGACCATATTTGACTTCCATTGTATGGTCTATGGCTTAGATACGGAATTTTTGTCTTTGTCTTTTGTTCTGCATCCATATAGCCACCTGAAAAAGTACATAATTATTTTCAGTAATGAAACTACATGTTTGAAAGCTGGGTAGGATCAACGTAGATGATCATTTGCTGGTGGTAATATCTGTATCTTCATTGGATTGCTCATAGGGCCTTCATTGTGATTTCGTCGTTTTCTCCTTATATCGTCTATTTTGGAACCAGATAATCACCTGAAAGTGTACAAAAATAGCAAAAATGTTGCCGACTCAGAATAACCCACAATGGCAAAGTTTGAGCCTGGCTACATTTAGTAGTACGAGTAGCCAAGCAATTTGTTAGGCTGTAAACAAATTGACATAATTAGAATTTGTGATGTCATCAGACACAATTAGTGACTATACTTCACGCATATTGATTGTTTTATTAATAACAGTTGTTGTTGTTGGTGGTGGTTGTCTCATTGAGTCTGTTCTGGTTACCATCTAACAACTGACACTTAGCTTGCCACACCTCTGGCATTATAGGCTTTAGGGTGCTTTGGGGAATTCCATCTCAATCATCGCCACCGATTGGGTTCTTCCCCTATTGAGTTCTTCCTGTTTAGAAGATCTGAGGAGTGCAGATGGTGTCATTCCACAAATGCGGCCAAGCGATTGCCAATGCCTTAGCTGACCAGTGATGAAATTGTTGGAACCCCAGAATTGTTCTTAGTTCTTCATTTGGGACAGTTTGCCCAAATAATTTTTCAAATGCTATAGATGCATCTTGTGTGGAGGCTTTCCAGTTCTTCTCGATGGTAGACAATGTCTTCAGTATTCAGAACCACATTTAAAATGGATGACGAAAACATTGCTTTTGATGCTGATCTTGGTTGCTACTATTAGACATGTTGATATGCACATGGTACGTAGCATTGCAAAGGCCTGATTAGTTTTGAAAATTCTCTTAATTCTCTCAGAGTCATCATCATCATGGTAAGTCACTGTCTGTAGGCAACTTGCTGCTCAGTTATTAGTCCCCTACCGGTAAAACCGGGAGGGGGGGGGGGAATATAGGTTTGCACTCTGTCCATCTGTCTGTCTGTCTGTCTGTCGCAGTTGGTTTTCTGCAGTCCTTCAGGATATTCAACTGAGAATTGGTATATTGCTTTGTTATGAGAAGTTGCAGACCAAGTTCGAGTTTCAGACATTTTCGTCAATTTTTCATGGAGTTAAGCCCCCTTTCGTCATGAAATACGAAAAATATTAGTTTTCCGCACTTTTTTCGCAGTCTTTCAAGATAGTATACTGAGAATTGATATTTTGCTTTGTTGGTGTCAATGCAATGATCTGTCTTTCACGAAGCGAGCTTGTTCCTGTGTTTCCTCGGACAGCTGAGCTAATTCGTCTATAAAGACTATGAAGAATGACTTCTCAGAATCCCATTTTAAGATAAGTATACAGGTAGGCTGTAGAATATTTTGAAACTAATGTGACCGGGTGCTGTTGCTGCAATACAATTCGTACAACTGATGGACGATTCCAGGTTCACGACAGAGTATTTTCTGCCAATTATGATTGTGATGTCAACCTATGTGACGTACTGGCCTTTGATGTCAATACTTAAGGGACGGATTAGATTCATTCATTGGTCATACCTTGACGAGCTTTACAATGATACATGTATGTCTTTCATTCTAACATTTCCTCGATGACACATCTTCTGGTTTAATATCTTTGGGATGTCATCATTCCCTTCCGGTGCATTCACATTTTTAGGTTCTTGATAGCATCCCTTATTTCTTCGGTGATGTTATCAAGACAGATTCCTCTTCTGCCTCGTGAACGTCTGAGAAACCAATTGGATTGGGTTTCGTGAGGATACTCTGGAGGTGTTGTTTCTGTCGTTGTAATTTATGTTTTTCTTCTGAGCTGATATGCTCGCCTGCAGTCCAGATCGTCACTGTCCTGTGGTGATGTTGCCCAAGGCCCGCTTTTAGTGTCTTGGTGATATTTACATTGTACACAGTCTTCATGTCATTTCGCTCAGGCAGCGAGCTTCTCTTGCTGGAGTCTTTCACGTGCTCACTTATCTCACCTGATATAATTATGTGTTCACCTGTGTGTTTGTCTTTCTCTATTGCGCTGCCCATTAATTAGTAGTTAAAATCAGCCTTGGTCTACATGCAGTTTGGTTGCCATATATGAAATTACCTTCAACCATTTCATGGTGAAGCCTGACCAAACTGGCATCTGCAGTTGTCTTGAGGAATGTTCATTTGCAGGCCAAGAGATTCTCTTTTACCAATTACCACTGGAATGACTGGCTGGGTAATCGAGCCAATCATTTCAGAAGACAATTTTCAAAATAGTCTTCGCTTGGCCTGCAAAAGAACATTCAACAAGCAAACGTCTTGATTTTCTTAAACAGAATTAGCCATTAAAGGGCTAATTTCCCAGCCACAAGATAGTGGTTTGTTAAGAGGGTAGTCGTAATCCAATCCTCTAAAGGAACCACGAGCACGTGCCCTCCTGGTGAATATTTTGAACACAATTTGACTGAAAGTTGGTGGCTTAGGCACCAACAACTTTCAGTCAAATTGTTTTCAAAATATTCAGCAGATCCAGAGTTAAACCTCATGGAAAATGTAGTCTGTGGATATTCAGCAGGCAGACAATTAAATACTTACTTGTTTTTCAGTTAGGCCAAGTTCAGCGGCTAAGGCCTGCCTCTCCTGTCCTCTGAGATATGGTTCTGCCGCAAACGCCTTCTCCAGTTCATGGACTATAAATGGAGGGAAATATGAACGAACCTTTCTCGCAGGTTTTGACATTAATAGACCGACTGGTACTGCGAAAGAAGATAGATCAGAGTTACTTAAAATTGATGCAGCAATACCAAAAGAATTGTAAACTACTTTCATCTTGAAGAGGTCACAATGCTGTAGTAATGCCATTGATGATCATAGGCAGATCTAAAATTGGGCGTCAGGGGGTAGGGCGAAATGCAGTGGGTCTTGGAGGGTGTGTGTATGTCCCACTAACTTTGTTTGGGGTGGGGGGGGGTATGGGGGTTGTCCACCAAAATATTGGAAAATTAGATTCTCTGAGAAGCCAATTGCTGCATTCTGAGTGATAGACAACACTATTCCTTTATTTTCTAACTTTGCCTGCTATAACAAAATTATAAACTACATGAGAGCTTTAAGGTAATGGGGGGTCCCCCTCCCCCATCCCCGCTCTGGATCCACCTATGTTGACGGTTGTTATTATATAGGTCCCGCTGAGGTGCTATGGGTTAGCAGGATGACCACATATACTAAATGCTGCGTGGTCAACAGACAGCCTTTTTCATAAACAATCGTTTGTTCCAACATTAATTATCAAAAGATAGTGTAATAAAATTTTGAGTCAGTCAGTCCTCTCCGCAGCGTTCTGTGGGTGGAAGTCGGAGCCGCATCTCCACTGTATGCATCTGTGCGTAGCTGGGAGGAGGCTACATCAAATGGCGTACCCCCTTGGCACTAAATAGGGCGTGCATCTGTACTGTTCAGTCGAATTCAAATGTTCTTTCTTTGAAGTAGATATCTAGTTTGACCGTGAATAATTGAGCTGCTGTTGCTTCGACTATTGTAGCTGCCTGTGAATTCCACTGTGGTACCACTCTGTTAGCGCAAAAGTGCTTGCGAATATTTTTGTTGCTGCGTTTTATATTGAGCTTGAACTTATGATCTCTGTAATACTGGATGGTTTGAAAAAGTAGTCCAATATTATATAGTTCCCTGATGAGCTTGAATGTTTCAATTAAATCTCGAAATCGTCTATATTTCAGATTTAGGGTTTCAAGTCTTTCCGTGTAGCTATACTCTTTGATTTGTGCGACCAGTTTTGTTGCTCGACATTGAACACTGTATAATAGCTGTGATTGCCTTTTCAATCTTGGTGACCATGCCGAGTTGCAGAATTCGAGAACCGGTCTCACTAGACTTGTACAAGAAAGTGAAAGTGAAAGTAAATGAGGCAATGTTAGTAAATGTGCTCTTGATTAGTCCTATTATGCTGTTCGCCGTGGATACAATATTCCATATATATAAGCTCAATATATATATATATATATATATATATATATATATATATATATATATATATATATATATATATATATATATATATATCAAGAAAGTTTTCTGTCAATATGCGCTCCCAAGTCTTTTTCTACCTCTGACGTTAATACAGGATGAATATCAGGTGTATCTGTCATATTGTATTTAGTTTGAGGGTTATTTCTGCCAAACTGTATGACATGCGCTTTGTCTGTGTTGAAAGATAGTTGCCAATACCATACCTTCTCAGTTTTGTTTGGAGTCGTTGGTGTGGTACAGTATGGAATGCTTTTGAGAAGTCTAAATATACTGCATTATCAGGTTCATTTGAGTCAAGTTAGGCTGTTATATCTTCTAGGTATCCTAGGAGTTGAGTTTTACATGATCTATTATGTCTGAATCCATGCTGACACGTAAATAGATTCGCTGTTTCCAGAAAATGTACAATGCTGTCTCTTATAAAAGACTAGGAACTTACATAAGGTAGAGGTGAGACTGATTGGCCTGTACTTTCTTGGGTCATTTTTGGAGCCTTTTTGTGTATGCAGCATACATTTGCCATTTTCCAGACGTCAGGTCATACGCCTTCTTCCAGAGACTTGTTAAAGATTATGCATAGCGGTGTACTAATTTCTTTATTTTCGATGGCAATAGGTGTTATTATTGTCTTTTAGTACAATACCATTGCTACTGGGGCTAATGGTCGGTGTAGAATGAAGATTTTCTGAAGTAAACATACTTGAGAAGATTTGCTAAGATTGTTTGCTTTTTTATCATTTGTAGTCATAGTGCCCTTAGATGGGTTACGTAGCTTGATTCACATAGAACTGTTAGTTTTCATATAGTTTCAAAGAGCTTTTTGGGTTTACTTGCTTTCACCTGCCACTTTACATTCAAATGTCTGTTTCGCTTTTCTGATGTCCGCTTTCACTTTATTTCTGGCTATTTTGTAAAGAACAGCATCTGTGTTTTTGTGTCTGCACTACTTTTACTTTAGAATGCTTGTATTGTGGTCAGATCGATCCCGATATGTTTCTCTTTACCATGTTGTTTTGATGGAGGAATATTGTGATCACAGTTGTGTGTAGGAAATTCCAAACTTCTAATGCGTTTAGTTCGCACAGATGATTCCAATCAAATGATATAGTCTGACTTATTCTATGTCGTGTCGCATTAGTAACTAGTTGCTGTAGAAAAATATCCCTGATTGTGTTAAAAAATGCATCTTTATTTGATGAAAGTCCAGTGATCCAGTTAATAGATGAAAAGTGTAAATCCCCTACAATAAGAATGTGGTTGGCATTAGCTGTTTCAACCTTGTTTAGCAGATTTAACAGATTGTTATTGTTTGGGTTGTCTGAGTTTGGGCTTCTGTAGATGCAACCAACAAGAATTCTTTCCTTTTGTTATGTTATCCATGTACTCCATACCGATTCGTTAAACTCGTGATTGTGTAGTATGTCACAGTTTTGGGAATTTAATGAATCGTGGGTACAGATAATGAATCCTCTTGATGGATTACTATTCAGCGAGATGTTTTACTCATCAATCTACAGTTCACTAATGTTTATGGTTGTATTCTTCGGTAAGTCTTGGAATCTTGTATACAAGCTTTTCAAGTTCAGCTTTTCTTATTAATTAGACTATCTACATTAGTGTATACATGTATTGGTTACTGTTTTAGAATGTGTACTGTTACTTATTTGAGAATGCTTTCATAATGTTCATGTGTTGGTATCTGTACACTCACCAGTTAGTGCTTGTGCATGTACCTGTTTCTTATGAATTATGGCTTGCTTGTGTTTTTGTTCTGTTTTGTTCTTTCGTGTCTTCCTTGGCGCATAAATGTGTTGATCATTATATTTTCATATATTGATAATCAAACGAGCGATTTCAACTATCGATAGTCAACTGTAGATAAGTATCTGCTTTCCATGTCCGCATTTTGTGGTAGCACAAAGAGATACTAGTGTAGAGAAAGAGATTCGGATAGCGATAAACGTAGAAAATGAAAACAACAGCAATAAGACCAACTACGGCATCCACACGTCAGCATGTAACCAAATGCTAGACGCAGCAGGGTGTAACCATGAGTGTAGGCGGCATACCGCAGCTGACGCAGGGTACACCCATCTGCACCACAGCATTTCCACAAATCAGTGTTAACCCTTGCCACTCCGATGTCGGAATTTTAAATTTTCATATTAAGTTAAAAGATGATGTGGTGTTCATCTGTCGGCAATTTTAGTGGAGGATGTTGCTGTCGAACATAATGATCAATCAAATTGTTGTTGAGTGTACACAGGTTTCTTCGTAATTTTCACAGCAAAAAATAAAATATTGGCATCGGAGTGGTAAGGGTTAGAATCTTAAATCTAACAGTATTGAGGAGACGTAAGTAATCAACAACAGTCAAATCATTCAAGAACAAACTAGATATCGACTTCAAAGAAAGAACTTTTGAAACGGACTGAGCAAGCCATACCACAACTAAAACACTGAGGCAATAACAAGCCAATGGCCTCGTAAAACGATGATGATGAGGATCAGGCAAACCGTTTGCAGTTATGAGTCCAAAAACCTCTCGTGACAATGGTTAGATCTTCGGTTGCCCTCTGCCTGAACCATTTTTTAGCCATCAGTTAATCACAAATTTAAGAAGCGAATAATCAGCATTACCAGCTGATCTTCGAGGGGAACCTGAATTCTCCCACAGTTCCGATTATTTAGAAACTTTAGAAGGTCACGCCAGGTGACTACTCATGTGCCTGATAAATTACTAATTACAAAGAAATACATCAGTGGGTCAAATTGACGAATTAGAAACTTCATTACCGAAAGAAGTATGTAATAGCCTAGTCGGTTCCTCAGCGAACTCGCCATTTTCAGTGGAAGCTGTATTTTCTACCGACTCCAGTAGACTCCTCGGATGGCTTATATGTCGCTGTATCCGTAAAGCTTAGCCAGTGGCATCAACACAGACGATTAAATCCAGGACATAACACCTCCATTCGCTCCTGGTTCTGTGCTGCAGTCTTGAACCAATGAAGAAATGACTTTCGGTTCCTGTCTGTTTCAGTACCACGGCAAGAAGGACTTCCCGCATAAACTGTTCTGTTTCCTGCATATAGCACCAGGAGACACTCACCAATGTGATTACTCTAGTTCCAGTTGCAATATTACCGGACGTAAATTGCCTCCGGGGGTCATTCAAAACAGCGAACAAAACGCAGAATCACCTTCAGCAAACTAATGGCGCACTGCGAATTGCGCCTGATTCCAGAGGAGACATCGTACATCGGCAAATAGGGAAGTTGTATATGCTTGTCTCACATCAACGCCTAGTTATACTATGGATTTTCATATCCGTAACTGGATCCGGGGAAAACTGATTTCTTCGTCATCTGTTGTGTGAAACATGATAAACCCGTCACATTCTTTCGCCATTTCTGTCAATGAAAGCCTCTTTGTAAACCGATTTTAAGGCTTCCATGTGAAGTGCTCCTGTGATCTTTCATTCGGTTTAGATGCCTGTTATATCCGTACAGTTTAATATTTGTGACGAATTAAAATGGTCTTATCCTTATGTAACGTCATTTCTTCAGTCCTCGTTACTGTGTAGAGATCTATTTGATTCCTCACAAATTGGGTCTTCTTCAACAGATCAGACTGGCTCATTCGACGTAGTGAGAACGTACTGAT
Source organism: Chaetoderma sp. LZ-2023a (assembly GCA_034401795.1). Taxonomy (NCBI): domain Eukaryota; kingdom Metazoa; phylum Mollusca; class Caudofoveata; order Chaetodermatida; family Chaetodermatidae; genus Chaetoderma; species Chaetoderma sp. LZ-2023a. The sequence goes on from CM067367.1 coordinate 86,617,634, forward strand.
GGACAGTCGTAGTAATTGACACCAGAACAAATATGGGTCGACAAGAGTCAAATGAATGCGATTGATACCGATTTTTCATCTCTGTAACAATTGAATTATAGAAACTTCAGAATTAATTCCCTAGTTACAGGTGAACGGCAGATTTGGCTTGCCGTGATGATAGTGTTGTTAGTATGTGAGTATTCCAATTTGAGAGCAGATATTTAGCTTATATCAAGTTGTTGTCATGTAAAGAGATTGTTGTATATTATCGTAACTCGTTGGTAGCCATTCTTAATCCATCCTCTCAATCTTGCTACTTATAATATGACTTGACTAGATCACTCCTGTCCTGACAGGACCGTATCCGTAGATCATAGGGACATGTACGGAACCGATCATCTGCACAGGTTTTTACCTCTCCATGCCATTTGCATATCATATCTGCCATCTTGCTAACAAACTGGTGAAATGAATCTGTACCAACAGAACTGTTGGAAATTCTGTTTCCAAGTAGATTCTCCACGAATCGGAGGTGTCACATTACTCAAGATGTTTAGAACATTAAGCCGCTCAAGCAAATTCGGTAGAATCTGTCTCTCGGGTATATTAGTCAACTGAATATCTAGTTACCCACGTATCTCTAGTGAGTTAAACAAAGAATTGTGTGATGTCTGTGCTACCTTGAAAATGTGAGATCGAGTAATATGATCACGTCGAAATACTGTTGCGTTTTAGGCAACCTCCGAAGCAGAAATCCACAAAGAAACTTCATGAATACATTTCCACCCAGAGGATTTAAGCTTCCAGAATTTTTGTAAGGTATTAGCGTAAGTCTTGTTGTTCCCTTAGAATAAATTCAAATCGCAATGAGTTTTTTGTAAATTCCAAAACTTAGTCAGGGAACCAAAGTATAGCATGTGGGTTGAATTTTCTTTAGGATCCTGAATAAAGGACCTCTTTAAATCTATCTTAATACTTACAATCATAAATTCCCAGAAGCTTAATTTCAAGGTAAGCTGTTGAATATTTTGAAACTGGTTTGGCTGGGAGCTCAGATGTCACTCAAATTAGTTTCGAAATATTCAACAGAATGTTTATTAGATTGTAATTTCACCAAAGAGATTCAAATCAGACGATTAATGCTGGACCTACATCATTTATTTGGCATCAGCTAACCAGTGACGTATTTTAGTTAAGACGTTAGCTGCTCAAGTGACCAGATCCCTCCATATAAAGATGTAAAACAAGAATGACAAGCAGAGGTTGCTAAAGTATCCCCCTCCCATTCCACCAAGCACAATTGGTAATGACCCCCTCAATAAATCTTGAGTTATCATCCAGAAACGCAATATCCATGTATCTATGTATATTAAGGTCACAGTGATCTTGAGCTTTGAACATTTGACCCCAAAATCGATATGGTTCTTCGGAATGCCAAGAACAACGTCCAACCAAGGTTGGTAACGATCCCTTTAATAGAACTCGAGTTAGCATCCGGAAAGACAATATAATGTCATTAATTGGGTCATCGTGACATTAGCCTTTGTGGGCGTGACCCTAAATTCGATACAGTCCTTCGGAACACCACGGAAATCCTCCCACCCAAGATTGGTAAAGATCCACTTCAATATAACTCGAGTTATCATTCAAAAACACAATGTCATTAATTAATTTCTTCCTAGCAGTAATGTTATTGTATCTCTTACTGACTTAGACATTCTTATTTTGTGATTACCATCCTGAGTTCGATCCACTCCCGTCTTGGACTGCATACGGGAATCCTGTTTGCGGGAACCGACATGCGGGAACTTTCCAGCTTCCAGAGAATGTGTCAACTCACGTCACACCAAGGGTGACGTATCAATTTCAGTAACACGATAGCCCGTCATTAGGAATGGCTACCGACTTTTCAAGCAACTATACTTAACATCCTTAATTATTCCATTAGCTACAACTGTAATGAGTATACATTATTTGTGTAAACGGTGCCGATGACTAAAAGGAACCGTAACGGTCTTGGGACTGCTAGTTACAATTTCCTTATCTGTTTATAGTTATTCTTAATTTACTGTACGGTGTTTTTACTAACCGCACCGTAGTAGGTCTGCGAACCTGTACTTTATATATTGTTCCAATCATTTCACATTGTATTACTTGTACTGATTAGTTTTATATATGGCGAGTAGCCATTCGTTCTTATGTTTTGTTTATTTGCAGAAAACGTAGGAGTGCAGTGCACGTAGGAAACACTATACAGCAACATTTATATATGCATCACTTTCTCCTGCCACCAACAATTTTTCACTGAGGTCTTAATTGTGTGGATGTCCCTATCCGCACCATGGACTGATCCGACCCTGGGAAACTATTGGGGTTTCCGAGTGGTGATGGCCAGGGTGTGGTGTCACATACATTTCCCGTGTATCTTCGGATACCTAGTAGTTAGTTTTCCTTGCCAATGTAGGAAGCACTGCGAAAACATTATAATTATTAATTTCTTTTTCATTTTCTAGGAAGTCTCCCTCGCACTGCAGTGCATATCTGGACGACTTGCATTTAAACCTAACATCAGGTTAAAAGGTTAGCGCTATAGGACCTGGTGACAGGCGAGATACGCATCCCCACCGAATTCTGTAAGAATGTCTGGGCAAGATGTTAGGATCTGCCATGCCCTCACGGGACGGACATTCACGTTGGGTATTCGTCTCACTTACCCCTACCGTAACGATAGATCAGTTGCCTAAACTTGCTTATGTGAAAAGTAACCCTTGTCCTGTGATGTTTTATGTGGTTATGGAGCAAGATGTCTGGATTCTCACCCAGCTCGGAGGTCGTGCAAAATAACATGTATGCACGCTGTCTTCAGTATTGACGTCTTAGGACGTCCGTTCTCAATGACAACCGTATCTAAGGGCTAGGTAAACGCCAGCCATTTGCGTCCTAAATTAGTTCTTGTCACTAAAAACTAAATGTTAGGTTAGACATAGAAGAAGGCCCACATAAATAAAAGCGGCACCTACTAATTCAGCATACTTGAAACTACATAAGACGATGGCGTGGGAATCCTTCGGGAATCGCTCGTCCCGTCTTCACGTAAAACAGCACGCAACATTATAATCATAATTTCACTAGGTATGGTATTTTCTTTATAGGATTTTGGTTGAATATTAGAGTGGGCCCCTTTCTGGCCAATAATCTCCCGCTTTAAGCGGTGGCAGCATTTTCCTGTGATGGAGGCGCTCGCATGACACTTGCCTCTCGCAAGGATTCAGTGACGACGGCCTGCGCGAGGCTACTACTTCTCACCCAGAAATAGCATCAGAAGTAATACCCACGTACATAACCTTTCGCCACTTCAACAAGACAACTTTCTTTCCTTTTCAGCTTAGAGGTATAATAACTTAAATTAAGTTAATTAGTAATCTCGTGTACGGGGGGCGGGGGGGGGCCTCCCTTGCGGGGATACCTCTGCAGACCTGGGACTCTGTGTGGTATCTCCGGGAGTCCCGCATTTAAAAGTTCATCAGGCCGTCTCTATGTCTTGTATTTTCGTATGCTCATTTTTATCTAGCATACTTGACGGTCTGTTTAGGTAACACTATTGTATAGACTTATTTTAGTTAGGTCACATATTGTAAGTCAATAGATCACAAAATTGCTATGGACAGGCATACCAGTGACACAAACTCTTGGGCTGAGACTGTTGTGTTTAATGTTCGCGACGATGGTCGCACGGCCCCACCGGAATGATTGAGTTCCACCGGCCTTAGGAGCCTGTCTTTGTTACCTGTAGGGCATGATCGCACGGGACACGTAACCCAGAGACTGCGAGCTAGCCAACGGCATCACTCATCATGTACCTGCGATGCAACGAGTCAACACTATACACCGGAACAGCCCAACACTACCACGCGAGCTACACTAACAAGCACCGCAAGGTCCTATGACCTGATATTCTGTGAGCACTGTGATAGTTAATTATGTATATGGCAAGTGCCCATCCTAGTTATTCTGTTTTGCTTATATAAAAACTCTAGGACGCAGTATGCTAGGCTATACTATACAGTAACATTATATCCGCATCACTATTTCCCCCAGAATCAATTTTACACTGAGGTCACTGTTCATGGTCACATTGCTCGAGCATGACATGTGATCGACTAAACCCGGCTATTCTAGCCAGATAAGATAGGTTTAAAGTAGTTAGAGACAATCTCTCCATAAGAGACATTTTGTGCACGCCTCTTTTCTGGCTGTAGCAGATATGTAACACCGCACACCGGCTAGATTGTATAAATTGGCCAAATACCTTAGGGCCTCTTATTAATATCAAGTGATTGTCTCTTTCTACGCTCCTCCGTAGATAATAATTGTCTGGACATGACACGTTGGCATGATCCAACTCTGGGAAACTATTGGGGTTTCCGAGCGGTGAAGTGTCAAAGTGTCAATTTCGCATACATCCCCCTCTGTATCTTCGGATACCAGTTAGCGTAGATAACCCCACCAAAGTAGGAAGCACTACGAAAAGAAAGAATAGTATGTAAAACCGGCCTGCAGTGCATCTCTGGGCATTCTGAAATTTAACCCTAACGACAGGCAAATGTTAGCTCCGTAGCACATGAGTGACAGACGAGATGCAGATCTTCATCCAACTCTGTACAGTAACTGGCTGTGATCTTAGAGGCCCACCACGCCATCACGGGAAGGTCACTAAGGAGGGATATCTGCCTCTTACTCCCTGCCATAAAATACTATTGCGCTTTCTAAAGTGCTTATGTAAATAGTAACTTGTCCTAGTGATGTTATATGTGGCTGCGTGGTGATATGTGACCGGATCGTTATATGATTCGGAAGCTGTCACTCCGTAACATGTCCGCACGCTCTCTTTCTGAGGAAGATGCTATATGGGGTAACCTTTGGGAAACCGGGCATCTTTGCCAGTTAGACTCATGTGTAAAAAGATAGGTAGGAATCCCTGCCACGTGTGGCCAAAGCTTGGAAGCGAATCTCACAACTAAATGCTAGGTTAGAATTTAGCAGAAGGCCCGCATAAATAAAGCGGCAACTACCAATACAGTATCTTTGGATCTACATAAGACAGTGGCCTTTGGATTCTTCGGAAATCATCCACCCCATCTTCACATAAACCAGCGTGCATCACATTAATTATAGTTTCACTAGGTTGACACACACCACACATAACTTTTTGTTTGAACGAGAGGGCCCGTTTTGCCAGCTCTCTTCCTCCGCTTCGGTGCTGTGGGCATTTTCCTGTGACGAAGGCCCGCGCGAGGCACTTTCCTCTCACAACCATTTTATTTGTGTTAGGGGTATAGTGGTTTATAGTAAACTATATAAGTATCCTCGTTAGGACACTCCCTTGCAGGGATACCTCGTGGATATATACGGATCTGTGAGGTACCTCTGATGAGCCCACGTAAACAAGACACCAACCTAGTTCTATGTACTGTATATTGTCTCTCATCTACTAGCAAACGAGTACCATTGTTTGTTTAATAATATATTTTTGATTTATTATCATGTCCAGACACCTAAATTAAGTTATGGACCATCATACCGGTGACACCAACAGTTGGGATGAGACCGTGAGGTTAAATTTTGGCAGCAATCGTCCCATGGCCCCACTGGAACGTTATCGTTCCACCAGGTCTAAAAGCCGATCTTTGTACCTTCCTGAGAGTCACGATATGGGATCCGTAACCCCGAGAACCATAGCTAACCAGAACTCCCGTGTATCCTGTACATGCGGTGCAACGGAGCAGAGCAACATAACAGACCAGCACGTACCCCCACGAGCTACAAGTGGCACCCGATGTGGGGCTCGAACGAGAAGCGAACCAACACCAACAATCAACACACACATGTTTCAGTCTCCTTCATCAGTCAACACTTCCCGGATTTGGAAGTAGCATCATATGACAGAAGGATTTCACGCGTGCTCACCGACTATGCTAGAAATTTCCCCGGTGCGGAACAACCAGCACCATTCTTACACGAGTATTCGCCGATCAGCGAGGGGACATTCCGTGATGCCTCGCAGGCCGGGTCCTCATTACATCACATTGTCGGATATCCGCAATAGGCACCCAACACAGCCATTATGTTCACCAAAGTCATCACAGGGTGACCAATGGCCTGCACCTCATGCACCATGTCCCGCATCTCCTCCTATACAAACGTCATCGCTGTACTATCCTTTGGTACTGCGATACGAATCGGGAGATGTGGCACCTCCTTTCCAACAATATTCCAGAAGAACTACATCACACGGCACACACCAACCCCATCAGTCTCCTGGACTGCCTCTGTACGAGGAACACCCGTCGCAACGGCCGATAGACACGTCGTCTACACAGCACGCCTCCAGCAGTCTATAGACCAACACTGTCTATGGACCCGCATCAGGGCGGTATTCAGCAGAACCAGCATATCGTGCTCAATACTATTGTCAGGAATCACCATCATGGACACGGTATCAGCAGGAACATCATCAGGAATTACCACCAACACCACTACCAACATGCAGACCAGCATCCGCGTTCATGCCATTCTCCCCAGCACCACCACCTGGATTCGCGCCCATAACACCATATCATGGCCATGGTCGGCTCATTCTCCCTCCAGAATTTAGCGGGGAGAATGATTGGGCTAATTATAAGTGCCAATTCCAAATAATTAGTCATACAAACACGTGGACAGATCAACAAATGTGAGAATATCTGGCCACAACACTGTCGTGAAAAGCTCTACAAGTCCTGGCAGATTTGTGATCAGACCACACTCCAACATACACAGAACGGGAAAGCGCGTTGTCGGAGAGAATCGGGCTCGAGGATGAACAAGAAGTGGCCACCACCGTGGCACATGCAACACAGTCATCTCCCATGTTCCCCAAATTGTGGTGCGCAGAGTGGGACACAGAGACAGTCATTCACGAACAAGCAACAGATGTGCAAATACGAACCATATACTCGTGGATCCAGGAGGGGGTACGTCCTCCCAAGAAATCTGTTACAGCACTTTCCGCAACGCCAAAATATTACTATCAGAGGTTTGGAGAGTACCATATGCAAGATGACATCCTCTACATTAATAACCGGATAGTGATTCCTGAGCATTATCGTGAAATAATTCTGCAACAGCTGCACGATAATGCTGGATATTTGGCCATCGAGCAAACAACAACCCGCATCAAACAGAGATTCCACTGGATCGGGATACGCGATAGTGTGAAGGCATGGGTCGCCAAATGTGTCCCATGCCAAAGACGCACTGTTGGCCAGCACCATTTCGCACCCTTAAAAGTTAAAATTGTTGGTGCACCATGGGAGCGAGTGGCTATTGATGTGCGCGGACCCTTGAATACGAGGGATGAAGGAAACAAGTACATCTTCGTATTACAAGATTATTTTACGAAGTGGGTGGAAACATTTGCTTTGCCGGACCAAGAGGCATCAACAGTAGCCGAGGTCCTGACTAGCAATGTGTTCTGCGTTATGCCATATGAGTTCCACTCCGACCAAGGAAGTAATTTTGAGAGCCGGCTAATCTCTGAGCTCTGCAAATTGTTTCACATAGTCAAAACACGCACAATGCCATACCATCCGCATAGTGACGGTAGAACGGTTCAACCGTACCTTGGCGGAGATGCTGACAAAGTAAACATGCCATGATTGTCATGACTGGGATCTACGACTCCCATACATGCTCATGGCATACCGCACTTCGACAGATTCCAGCACAGGTTATACCCCTGTTCGTTTAATGTTAGGCCGTGAATTAGCCTTATCCCTGGATCTGGCTATGCCTAGGATTCCAGGAGAGAAATATTTACCACCTCACTATGTAGAGCTCATGCGGCAGAGGACAGAACAGTTCCATGAGCTAGTGAAAGCAACTTTTTCCACTACACACCGGCGTCAGAAAATGTGGCATGATCAGCGAATGCATGGAGACCCGTATGAGGCGGGAAAGATGGTTTGGGTTCATGATTCACGATGTTCTGAAAACGTGCCGAGTAAACTGAGCTACCAGTGGAAAGTAGGTAAGAAGTGGGACGTGGTCAGAAGACAGAAGTGGTAGTAGGTAAGAAGTCGGACGTGACCTACCGTATCCGCGCCTCAGATGGCCTGATCTCAGTCATCCACTTCGATCGACTTACATCTTGTGTCAGTGACGACACAGTCCCAGAGCTCGGACTGGGCGTTCCACATGACACTGGTACCCAGACATATGTCTCCATGGAAACAAGTATTCCCGATGTTGGTCCTGAGCACCACGGTGCCAGTTCGACCCCTCTCCTACCAAGCCAGGAGTCCGGTGAACATATGATGCTGAGGATGATGACGCGATACGTACTCGCCCTCTCCCTCCTCAGAGCAGGTCTACACGATCTGGGAAGTCGTATCTGAAGACATTGTACTGTACCTGTACTGTAATAATCAAGTTGTTCCGCCGACCTCTTCCCATTCCCACCCACTTCATGATATTACCCCAATTATAGTTACCACAAGACTTTGTACTGTACCTGTACTGTAATAATCAAGTTGTTCCGCCGACCTCTTCCCATTCCCACCCACTTCATGATATTACGCCCAATTATAGAGTTACCACAAGCGGAAGCTGAGGCTGCCCCGGGGCCCAGGCCATGCTTCCTGTGGGGTGGAACATATAATAAATAGCATGGAAGTGAAGAGGCTTGATGAGGCTTTCGCTTGTTTTGAAGAACAGCAAAACCATACTCAGTGTACTGCTCCAACTCCCCAAATCGTGAGACCACCCCCACTCCAAGGTGCACCCCATGCATTAGCAACACCACCCCACTCCAACTTGCGTCTCTCGTTTATGCACCAAGTTCGGACATCACTGTCCTGTCTATTTCACTCTCCACTCGTCGTCTGTTGACTGTTGATCTTCAGATATGAGAGTCAGCTGTTACAGAAGAGGTGGCATCCCACACAAAAGCAACACCCCCCCCCCCCCTGCATCATCCAGCCGACCTCAAGCAAACACCACCACCACCACCGCCACCACCACAACAGTGATGTCAGCAACTTCGAAACCAGCAACAGTCAGGACTACACCCATAATCGTCATCACAACCACTAGTGCATCCGTTAACTCATCTGCAGCTTCATCGAACTTAAGTGCCACAGACATTAGTAACATGGGTAATGAGATATCAGCATCAGAAGACCACCCACCACAGCCGTCAAGCACGAGTCATGGGACCCAAACTTGTTGGGGTGATTTCTCGGCAGATGTGTGTGGACATTTTTGTCGTGAATGCAGCAGAATATATGAATAGATGTGCGGAAGATAGAATTATTTTATTTTTGAAATACTTTTCTTATTATTGTTTTTAAAATTGAAACCCCGTCCCTTGGCTGACTACGGTCATCCAACACAACTACGCAAAACTATTGCATAGCCGTGTCTCACCAGAAAACTCGCCGCGAATTCGTGTGTTGTAAACACATCAAGTGCGATGCAAGTACACAACACACCGCAGTGAATGTCTTTTATTCCCATCATGCTGTCCCATCTATTGCCGAGTCTGCCTGATGATCCAGTTTATACTTGTTATTAAATAGTATTTTTCTTATTATTTTTATTCTCGCTTTAGAATGACGAGACAGATCCCCCCTAGCGGGAGCTATCCATGCAGACCCGCCAAAATGGGCCGCACTGTATGCATACCTTCATATACTTGGTATGCATACGTAATTACTGTCATATTACTGTGATATTACTACTGTATGTTTTAAAATATATATGCCTTTTCTTATATATTATATTTTTATAAATTGATTCAGGTACGTTGGAGTTTGGGCATTCTCAGTGGAAATCTAATTATCCGTTAACAAGAGAATGCCCATGCGAGCTATTGTCTTAGCCTTAATCATGGTATTAATTCAATAACCCAGCACGCACCACAAAATGAAAACAAAAAAAAAGGCCTGGAAAATAAATACCAGGCCAAAAACCAAAACTAAAAGTATGCCTCCCTTCCAAACACTTTCGCACCTCTATGTGCTCTTCTCTGATAAACTATGCGTCCCTCGCGTCACCACTCTTCTCGGCTACATGCCTACTCAAGAATTCTATAATCCTTGCCTAGTGTGCTCCTGTGATTTCGATCTGCGATGCATTATGGTATGTCGCGGGTGTCAAACTAGGAGGGGGGGGGGGGGGGGGGGGGGGAGGGTACCCCGGATCAGCCGGATGGGTACGAACCATCCCAGCTAGGCTCGGTATGGAATGACCGTTCCAGGTACATTCCAAGCACGCCACCTGGGTAGGATAGCATGCGTGTATAAAGACATGAGAGGTTTTCTATATCACGTCTAAGTCTGTGAGATCGTGTAGCATGCATGAGCGCATGTCAGAGCTTCCCTGACAACACGTGTCACCGTTGGGAGAGATTGGATAATTATAGTCTACCGAGTTGGGCCTCGTGATTTCTTCAAATCTCTCCATTCTCGCCTTTCTTGGTACCAATCAGTACCAGCAAGAGACGAGGAATCCAAAACTGTTTACCTTTTTAAAATCGGATCAGAATTGCCAGAGTTATCCTTAAATGGCTCACTGAAATTATTTTCAAAATATTACTTGGACGTCGTAATCTCGTGTATGTATTAAATGACTGGGGAATGCACTTATCACTTGACAGCATCATCGCCCTTTCTAGCTGCACGCTGATTGGCTACAGATCGCCCGCTGATTGGCTGGGCGTCCTGCCTCTGACGTCACGAGTAGTATAAAAGAAGCGAAAATCATGAATCGAGACCACACTTCGAAGAGAGCCAGCCGTTGGCAGGTTGCTGGACCAGGGCTGTGCTAGATGTTGGCAACTGCTTACTGACTGTGGTACCCTACACGGCAGAAGTGCCTTTCGGAATTCAGTTCTCCTGCGCTGGTAAGCAACCGGAGCATCCGGAATCACTTAAGTTTTTGTAAGCCCTCGGACGGCCATCTGGGGGAAATTAAATAAATAGTAGACTTCTTCAATAGAACAACTTCAAGAGGAGCCTTCCTGCGGATGGGTCTCGCGGCCCCGATGTAATCTCTACAGCATGTAGAACAGGTGGTGATTCTTAGTGGATAACGCGTCAGATCTTCCAGACCACGCTGAAAAGTGGTATCAAACTTCTGCGCAGCATGTCGTGTGATTAATTAACTTTTAGGCCACAGTCTGGTGGGACTCTGCCTGGTACACCGGAAGAGCTATGCGATGTATCCCTCATGGTGTACCCAGTTATGTACATGCAATGTTTAATTACAACTGTAGCCCTCCGTGTTATGAGCAACTTTCAAACTCCCGTCACCGGACGGACACTTTCTAACTTACTGTGTAAATTCACATATTAGTTATTATGACTAATGGCCATCTCTCTACAGTCGTTCTTCTTCACCGTCTTGAGAGTGAGACGCATCAACAGTTCACCTGCGAAACTTCCCAGCAACTTCAGTATCATGCCACCTCGCGTTCCTCATCTGTGACGCATTCCTACAGTGATTTCTAACCCTTCCCATACCGATGACCAATAGGTACTCAAGTAACAATACGATTGTACAATTTATTCATATATTCTGTTATAGGTACTGATGACTAATAGGTCCTTCCCCGGTCATCTAAGACCACACTTTATAGTTTCCATTTTCTTTACTGTATATATTATCCTTATTTTCGTGCTTACAACTAACAAGCACTGCAAGGTCACTAGTTATGTTTATAGCAAGTGGCCATCCTAGTTATTCTATTTTGTTTATATATAAACTCTAGGACGCAGTACGCTAGGCTATACTATACAGCAACATTATATCTGCATCACTATTTCCCCCAGAATCAATTTTACACCGAGGTCACTGTTCATGCTCACATTGCTCGAGCCTGACATATGATCGACTAAACCTGGCTATTCTAGCTCGATAGGATAGGTTTAAAGTAGTCAGGGACAATCGCTCCATAAGAGACATTTTGTGCACGCCTCTTTTCTGGCTGTAGCGGATATGTAACACTGCACACTGGGTAGATTGTATAAATTGGCCAAATATCTTAGGGCCTCTTATTAATATCGAGTGAGTTTCTCTTTCTACGCTCCTCCAGCCACAAGGCTTAATAATTGTCTGGATTTCCCATCAACACGTTGGCATGATCCGATTCTTGGAAACTATTGGGGTTTCCGAGCGGTGAAGACCAGTGTCGATTTCGCATACATCCCCCTCCGTATCTTCGGATACCAGTTAGCGTAGATAACCCCAGCAAAGTAGAAAGCACTGCGAAAAGAAAGAATATTATGTAAAATCGGTCTGCAGTGTATCTCTGGGCATTCTGAAACTTAACCCTAATGACAGGCAAACGTTAGTTCCGTAGCACATGGGTGACGGATGAGACGCAGATCCTCATCCAACTCTGTACAGTGACTGGGTGCGGTCTTAGAACCCACCACGCCATCACGGGAAGGTCACTAAGGAGGGATATCTGCCTCTTACTCCCCACCATAAAATACTATTGTGCTTTCTAAATTGCTTGTGTAAATAGTAACTTGTTCCTAGTGATGTTATATGTGGTTGCGGGGTGATATGTGATCGGATCATTATATGATTTGGAAGCTGTCACTCCGTAACATGTCCGCACGCTGTCTTTCTGAGGAAGGTGCTACATGGGGTAACCTTCGGGAAACCGGGCATCTTCGCCAGTTAGACTCATGTGTCGAAAGATAGGTAGGAATCCCTGCCACTTGCGGCCAGAGCTTGGAAGCTAATCTAACAACTAAATGGTAGGTTAGAAGTTAGCAGAAGGCCCACAAAAATAAAGCGCCAACTACCAATACAGTATCTTTGGACCTACATAAGACAGTGGCCTTTGGATTTTTTGGAAATCATCCACCCCGTCTTCACGTAAACCAGCGTGCATCACATTAATTATAGTTTCACTAGGTTGACACACACGACACATAACTTTTTGTTTGAACAAGAGTGGCCCTTTTTGCCAACTCTCTTCCTCCGCTTTGGCGTTGAAGGCATTTTCCTGTGACGGAGGCCCGCGTGAGGCACTTTCCTCTCGCAACAATATTATTTGTGTTAGGGGTATAGTGGTTTAACTTAACTATATAAGTAGCCTCGTTAGGACACTCCCTTGCAGGGATACCGCGCAGATATATACAGATCTGTGAGGTACCTCTGACGAGCCCATGTAAACAAGACACCAACCAAGTTCTATGTACTGTTTACTTTCTCTCGTCTACTAGCAAACGAGTACCATTGTTTGTTTAGCAATATATTTTTGATTTATTATCATGTCAAGAGCCCTAAATTAAGTTATGGACTGTTATACCGGTGACACCAACAGTTGGGATGAGACGGTGAGGTTCAATTTCGGCGGCAATGGTCGCATGGCCCCACTGGAACGTCATCGTTCCACCGGCTCTAGAAGCTGGTCTTTGTACCTTCCGGAGTCACGATACGGGATCCGTAACTCCGAGAACCGTAGCTAACCAGCCCTCCCGCGCATCCTGTACATCCGGTGCAACGGAGCGGAGCAACATAATGGACCAACGCAAACCCCGCGAGCTACATCACCATCCACAGGGTACTTCTGTCCAGATTTGGTTAATATCGAGTCATTGAATGAGGATGAATATATTCCTAAAGAATTTTTGGCAAATTTTAAAAGAATCAAAGATTTTCAACCAAACGAGAGCCTACCACCATACGAGCCTTCAAGACACATTTGGTTGAAAATGGTCAGGCTTTTGAGGAGAAAATGTGATTTGACAATTTCTAGTAAATTTTTAATAAAATTACCACCCAGAAGGTGATGAATCAAGTCTGAATGGAACTTCTAGAGCCCATCACCATAAAATCCGTCCAGCCAAATTTGGTCGAAATCAGTCAAGATGGCAAGAAGCGATTTGACAATTTCTGGTAAATTTTTTATAAAATCTAAGATTTCCAACCAAGATGACCTTTGTAAAAAATGACCAATTAAAATTTGCATAGAAGTTCAGAAGCCTATGACCATATGAAACTTCCAGCCAATGTTGGTTGACATCATGCAAGCGGTTAATAAGGAGTAGTCTTTTAACGGATTTCTCGAACATTTTGCGGAGAAGGGCAGGTGAGCTATCAAGTGACATATTTGATTATTATTGCAGATACTTGAGTGACAGATTGGATGCCTCTTGTCCTAAACCAGATAGATATACTGACAATAGGAACCGGTGTGCTGAAATTTCTGCCACAAATGCATTTCCTCCATGATTAATACTGAAAATTTTACAAGGACCATAACTTTTGATCCTAAGGCATGGCCATTTCATATTAATAGCCCAAATACATAAATTGTTAAAAGGAACATATCTGCCAATTCGGTGCTAATTCATCAACAAAAGAGAAATTGTGCCACAAGTGTTGAGAAATGGACACCAGACAGACAAATCGCTATTGTATATGCTCACCTAGGTGAGCTAAAAATAAGAGGCCTCTCTCAAGCCCCATAATTCAACTAAACATATCTGTGAAGTTTCAATAAGAGGGTTAAAGCTTACCACTCTAAGTCAATAGTCTACCTTTTACTGTGTCAATAGCAAAGAAACTTGTGTACATTTTTCAACAATTTTGGTGGACGATGTTGCTGTCTACGACAGCACCATCTTCCACTAAATTTGTTGAAAAATGAACACCAGTTCATCTTTTAATTTAATTTGAAAATTAAGAATTTTGGCACCAGAGTGGTAAGGGTTAAAGTAGGACTAGTCATTGAGGAAAGAAAAAGACCCTATGCACCACACATGAAGGCACCCGCACACATGAACACCTTCACACATGAACACACACACATGCTAAAACACACGCACATACACACATGCACGCAAGCACGCACGCACGCACGCACACACGCACACACACACACACACACACACACACACTCCATTGACATGCAACATCATTCATACACACACACAAACATGCACAGACACATACACGCATACATGGTGTGCACACATGCCCACAAAACCACAACACACACTCATGTCATCAAATTGAAACATCATTCACACACACGCACGCATGCACATGTGCACTCGCACATGCACCTCGTTCAACTTTATATATGAACAAGAAATGAACAACAAACAACTAAATTACAAATGAACATTTTATCCAATACTTCATTTAGTTATATTCATTATTATAAGTTACAGGATTTTCCTTGCACACATTTATGAATCCAGCATATAGCAATTGTATAAGCATGTGTACAGTACACATAGAATACATTGTAATATTTACATGTATACATTATATTTAATGGAAAATTTATTTTATAAATACTTCTAATGTCTCACATTCGAGGCAATTCCACCAGAAAGCTGTTGAATATTTTGAAACTAATTTGACTGGTACATGTTGCTGCTAAATAGCAGCAACATCTCCAGGTCAACTTCATTTCAAAATATTCAACAGAATATTTGTTATATCATCAACAATTTGTTATTTACTGGCAGCAAGCGGTAACCATCGAAATCCCAGGATCTCAATTTCAAGACAGTTATACAGGAAAGCTTTTGGATGTTTCAAAACTAATTTGACTGGGAGGTGTTGCTGCCTATGGCAACAACATCTCCCAGTCAAATTAGTTTCAAAATATCACACAGGTAATTCCATATCAAAAAGAATTAGTTGTTTCTTTCCTGTATGTTAGAGAATGAAAACTGTTTCAATATTTTGATTTAAATATGTATATTGATTAGATAAAAATCTCAATTGTTAAGAGACTAAAGAAAAAACAAGGTAAATCATTAAAACTGACGAATTGCTCCCCGAAATACGTATTTAACTGTCTGTGTGCTGATTTGTCAAATATTTTGAAAAGAACTAGACTCAAAAGCTGTTGGTGGCTAAGCCATGAATAACTTTCAGTCAAATTGTTTTCAAAATATTCAGCATGTTCAGAGTTATTGTCCATTTAAATTAGTGTCTGGTGGCTTGCAGCAGTCAGATGGTTAAGATAACAAGGTATAGCATAGAAACTGATGTCCATCATAGCTGCCCTTCAATTTATGCAAGTATAGTTTTTTAGAGTGTGGCAATTAGCTAGTAAGGTATAAAAATAGGCATAGAACAGTCGCATATCCTCAGCAACAGAACACAAGGCTAGTGACCTTGAAAACATCCAATGCAACCAACAACGTTTTGTGTTGATTATTTCAGTTTCTCCTTTGTTCAAAACTTTATTCCATCTCTGACACAAACCATTGGAAAGCAATGTATAACGTATGCATGAATGGGTTTGGTTTCCAGTCGGTCAGGGCGAACTAAACATATCACCCGGAGATGAAAAGTTTTGCAATAAAAACTCTTGAAACAAAAGCCTAGTACTTAGTACAGGCGAGCTAAAAACTGATGCATGACATACATTTACAGTATAATGCATCCATATATCAAGTTTAGTTCCCATATAAAACAAGGCAAATTAGTAAATTGATGTATGCTCCCCGAAGGCATACTGAAACTGAATGGATAACCCCGAAGGCATATGCTTCAGGGAAAGGTTTGGAACTGTGGCTCAGACACAGAGAAATGAACTTGAAATTGTCAATGAGATATCACCATATTAGGCCATCCTTAAAATATTGTTGGTTTGGGGTAATGATGTTAAATCCACAATTTGGGGAGTAGGAATGATTCGGTGGGCCATCATTCTTTTGGTCTGGCGGGATTTGCCCTAACAAACAATTTGTTAAGGATAGCTTAATAAAAGCAAAATCTAAGTTTCTCTAAATAAACACACTTAGACTTTGCTTGGCACCATAAGAAAAATACATATAAAACTATGTTCAAAATGACTAGAGATATTTTCTGTAATAATCAATACCAAGTTTGGTGACCATATGTGAAAAGGTCTTGAAACTATGGCCTGGAGAAACCTTTCCTGTGATATTCAGTCAACCATGAAAAGTAAGTCAGCATGACCTACTTTTCATACGGTGCACACCTTCTCCCTAAGATGCATCCACATACCAAGTTTGGTGATCATATGTGAAAAAGTCTTGAAACTATGGCCCGGAGAAACGTTTGCTGTGATATTCAGTCGACCATGAAAAGTAGGTCAGCATGACCTACTTTTCATACTGTGCACACCTTCTCCCTAAGATGCATCCACATACCAAGTTTGGTGACCATATGTGAAAAAGTCTTGAAACTATGGCACGGACAAATATTTTCTGTGATATTTAGTCGACCATGAAGTAGGTCAGCATGACCTACATTTGACCTGCTTTTCATACTTCGCAAACCTTCTCGCTAAGATGCATCCACATACCAAGTTTGGTGACCATATGTGCAAAAACCTTGAAACTATGCCCTGGAAAAACATTTTCTGTGATATTCAGTCGACCATGAAAAGTAGGTCAGCATGGCCTACTTTTGACCTACTTTTCATACTCCGCACACCTTCTCCCTAAGATGCATCCACATACCAAGTTTGATGACCATATGTGAAAAAGTCTTGAAACTATGCCCCGGACAAACTTATATATGGTGAACGGACGGATGGATGAATGGATGGACAGACAGACGGTCAAAGCGGCAACTATATGCTCCCGCGAAATTTTTTTCGAGGAGCATAAAAACCCTCAAACTTCAGCTCTGGACAAACATTTTCTGTAAGGTTCAGTGAACTGTGAAAGGTAGTTCATGTTGACCTCCTTTTCATACAGAACTCACCTTCAGAGTATAACGCATATTCCTGTAACCAAAAACTCTTGAAACTACAGCGTTAACAAGTTTTCTGTAATATTCAATGGACCATGAAAATTAGGTTATGCTGACCTACCTTTCCCACAACGCACACCTTCTCCATAACTTTAATCTACATACCAAGTTTGATGGATAATGTGAAAAAAATCTTGAAACTGGCCTGGACAAACTGAAGGGGACGGATGAATGGATGGAAAAGGGCCAACTAAATGCTCCCTGGAAATCTTTCAGAAAGAATAAAAATATTGGAAAATCATGACCAATTTAAATGGACACAATCATTGTTTTGAAATTAGTGACTGGAAGCTGTTGCTGCTGCCATTCTAATCCACCAAGACTTCTGAAAGTTAGGATATAGGATATAATATCGAGCTTCTTATGTACTATGTATATGAATATAGTCTAGATATTAATATGCCACATGGGTCAAGTTCGACTCTTAACCATAGTTAGCTATAGCTAACTAGAATATCAGTCGAACTTCAAATAGTTAACCAGCTAGTCAACTATAGTCAACCGAGCACCCGACCTCGGTTCAGATGGTTAGTGTGATATTTGCGTAAATTTTAAAATGGCGGACACCAAATACCATGAATAAATGCATATAAGTGTAAATATTTCACTAAATAACTTAGGTTTGATGAAATTATGCTTTCCCATTGTATGTCCATGTTCCCAAGCCCATATTCCTTCCCACTTTATGCCATATGAAAGCTTTTTGATGTCTTAGTGGACAAAAATAACCCATTTTCGTAGGTCATCAAAACAGACGACAGAAAGGGTTAATGGAGACTGGTACCCGCCTCCAGATTTTGTGCAATAGTAATTCAATAGGGAACCGGGTACCAACGAACTATAGTCGACTACAATCAAGTTCGACTGGGCATAGCAACTGCGCATGATCAGTAAACCATGGAACTGTCTGGTTAGCGAGTCGAATTTGACCATGGTGTACTCACATAGGAAGCAACTAAAATAGCTCCTTGGGTACTAAATTATGCTATGTAGGGGAAGACCTTCATACAAACATTCACCACCCCCACAGGAGAATCAAAATGTAGCGACTAACTATTCTGAAGTTGCTCTCCTGATTTTTTATGTTTATTTAATTCTTGCGCAATTTGGCCATTTTCACACGGTACCGAGAATTTCCGCATTTCATATTCACGGTTACATTGAACACTGAATCTAATATTGCTGGCAGTCCTGATTGATCATCATATTCTTGAAGGATGAATCCTGAAATGGACAAGATGAACAATGGATTACCGCACAGTATCATGGGAAAAATCAATTACATCACACATAGGCTGATGTCACGATCAAAATACATAATGAATGAGGTATCTAGCTCCGTCATGAACATTTAGAGGTCTACCAAGAGTACAAATTGTATTTTTGGATGGATTTAATATTTACTAAATATTTTGTTGAATATTTTGTAAGTAATTTGACTGGGCGCCATTGCTGCCATAGGCAGCAGCAACATTCAGTCAAATTAGTTTCAAAATATTCAACAGCCTACCTGTACAGTTACTTGAAAATGGGAGTCTGCAAAGTCCGGGTTCAAATCGTATAAACTGATTCCAACACATGTACGCAGTGGGCGGAGCTTAGCCAGTAACGGATTCCTCTGTTCACAGCGAGATTAAAATTATCAGACATTAGCCTTATTGACATAACCACAAAATTATCTTTCCTTAAAGTCAACATTTCTTATTCTATGCAAATTCTTGAAGGCCGAACTTAAGCCTCAAAGATCTACGCACATTAGCACATTTATCATTGATCGTTCTGTTGAATTCTGCATTCGTTAACACGCAGACATCACCACATTGTCTCTGAACCCATTCTGAAAGTGACAAGAAGGAATACTGGGTTAGTCTGAAGGAAATGCTATTCAGGACATTTTAAAGGTACAATGATCATGATTTCTATCAGGACACAACTTTATTATAAAGTGACATGTAATCCTGATTTCTATTAGCTAGTTTTAAATTTTATTAGCATTTGTCTAATTTGTAGGCAGTATTTATCATGTCGTTTAAATTTTGGAGGTACCAGGGACCCACGCCCTGAAATCCTGGAGTCTCAAACTGAAATCTTGGAGTCACAAACTGAAATCTGGTATTCCCAAGCCGTATTTGTCATCCATGATAAAATTAGAGAATACTGTGGAAGCATGGCAGAGTGAATATGACTGTATATGTTGTTGTTGTGGTGTCATATAGCGACAGTTTACAGCTACACTTGTCAAAATGTAAGTGGAACAAATAAGACAGCTCTAAAAGCCTGAAGGCGAACGTAATAAGAAGTTAATTGGATTCAGGACTAAAATCTATCCAGAGAACATTAAGTCATGCATGGCTGCACAGCCCAGCAGCTGTCTAATTTTCAATGTGGGTTGAACAATAGGTGTTAAAAAGGATTTTAACAAGTACTCAAGTAAAGTGACACTCACTTACTGCAGGGAGACAAACACACTGTGTATTAGGTCATCTTAATCTGGAACATTGACATATGTTTAAACACCTTATAGCTATGGGTTAAATAATTCACTTAGTTTGACAAATGTTTATTTCCAATGTGCAGATGACAGTTTAAGTGGAGAATGCATAACAGTCTTACTACACTTAACCGTAATTGATTCTACTTGGTCCAGTTTAACTTTGTTGTAATAGTGTTTCTCTACACTGACATATTATATGAAAGAAAAGTTGGGGAAAATGTCATGAAATGTCACCTGCCACTTGCATAATGCATGTTTAATTATTGCATTGATCATTCTGAAAATTTTTATAAAATATCAGAGTTTTATATAGAAAACAGACAGAGTTGGTGGGGGATTCCCACAAGAGCATTGTACTTTAAAACTGCTGCTATACTGTTGAATTTATGTGAAGAAGAAAGATTTATGATATATTAAAGATTGCCTTGTTGTCTTGTTAAAAGTTCAAGTTAGTCAACCAGTGAGTCAGTCAGTCAATTAGTCAGCCTGTCAGTTCATCAGTCTATCCGTCAGTCAGTTAGTGAACAGACCGATCACTAAGAAGTGTGGCTCTCTCTCTGTCTCTCGATTGGTCTGTCCATAGGTCAATCACTCGGACTAGCGAGAGAAGCTCCGCCCACGTGCATTTGCTCGGCGCTAGAGCCGCGCAGTACCAAAGAAGCACAAAGAATCAATTATGGTGTTACCATGTTAGATTTTGTAGATAATTTTTGTGAAAAGACCATATAAAGGTACATAGTATTATCCAATCCTATACGATTCTCAGGGATCCCATGGGACCCACTGCCACTATATTTGGGGTCCCAAGCAGCATTTTGGCGGTATATACCCACAAAAGGATCCTTATGAGAATCACAGTTTGTAAGCCACAGTCCCTGACAATAATACTTCAGTAATGAAACTACACGTGCTCTACAAAGCACCTTCAAATAAAGGACATCACAAAATAAAACAATGTGTATACCTCTTCGTGTAAAAAGACAGTCATATTGTTTATAAAAGACAAGTAATACAATATATTCCTTAATATTTATGAATTAGATTTACCTAAATTTTAACATGGTTCATTGAAGAATTTGACAGATTCATTAACACACATTTCAAGGTAGACATGCACGATTATTTCTTTGAGTGATCACGATCGATTATTTAAGAATAATCGTGATTACTCAATTAATCAGCCTGGGTACTAATTACCGAGACAAAATAATAATTAAAGGTATATATGAATGATGAAAGCTGCAATGATATTTAGAAATGTCATTTGCAGGCCTAGGAGACAATTTTTGAAATTGCATCAGTGGAATGCCTGGCTCGATACTCGAGCCAGTCATTCTAGTGAGACATTTTCAAAAATAGTCTTCTTTCGGCCTGCAAATGGACATACATTCACTGGGCAAAATTACAATGGTCAGGAGTGATCATGTTAAAGAGTAATTAAATTTTAGGTTTTGAAATATTTTATGCAGCAGAAATTATTCACGATCATTCGATTATTTAATTTTTAATCATATAAATTAGCAATTTAAAGAATAATCCCGATTTTTGATTTAATCGCGTACGCCTATTTCAAGGACTTTTCAAGTACTCTAAGACTGGGCTATATTTAGGGTGAGGGAAAATACATCGCAATTTAAACCGTTCCTATGATAAGCTAAAATCACTATATTATTAAAGTCATACATCATTGGAAAGCGCATTCAATTGCCTACCTTTACAGAAATTTAAGCATGCGGTGAGCATGCGCCAAGAGTGCGGTAAGAATTTTAGATTGCGTGAACTTGCGCAAGTTCGCCGCAACATTGCGCCAGCTCGCCGTAACCTTGCGCAAGCTCGCCGCAACCTTGCGCAAGTTCACATCGAGCTGGCGCAACCTTGCGGGAGCTAACCATTATTTTTTCGCGAGCTCGCCCAGGCAAACGGCATTTTCATGTTAGGTCTCGCGCAAACTAACATCACTTTCTCTTTCAGTCTGTGCATACATATACAAAGTAAGGCAATAACACTGGTTCTAGGTAATATAACTCGAGTCGAGTTCACCTGGCCATGACCTGCTAAAATCAGCGGGAAATTTAAGTCTTTGTCTGAAGAAATCCTTTGCATTGACTATTGGTATATGCATGGGTTATGAGTTATGGATACAGAATTTACTATTTTGAAAAGTCTGACATAACTGTTAAATAGAATGCTTAGCACTAGTAACCTTAAAATGGAAATAGCTGTCTTGGGAGGTATGTATCTTGTTGATTTGCTGCAATTTATTGACAGATACCAGTTTTGGTACAACTTCTTAAGCTCTATACTTTATAGTAATGCAGTGACCACTCTGGCCTTCCGTTAATACATGCATGTAATATGTTAATAATCTCTGGTTAACCATTTATGGATCATATTTGGTCAAGAAAATGTAAATACCTGCCGATTGAATGCACATTTACAGGTCAAGAGAACACAATTAAAAAAAATTTATCACTAAAATGAATGAATTTTGTGAATGAAGGGTCATCGAGCCAGGAACATTCCAGTGGTAAATTTTCAAAAAATGTATTCCCTTGGCCTGTCAATGGACATTCGACAAGACCATAGCAGAGGCTGGTTTTGGTCGTTATGGTCATTAATAGCAAACATATCAAGCAGGGTATCATACAGCGTTAATGCATTGCTGATATTATATATTTGATATCCATTATTAGCTCACCTGGAGCCTGTCAAAAAGATTACTATCTCTAATTAAGGTTAAGCGTGCACGAGGTTGCAGGAGCGCGCGCTTAAGCTTGCGCGAGGTTGCGTGAGTGCACAGTTAACCGCGCGCGAGGTTGCGGGAGCATGCGATTAAGCATGCGCGAGGTTGCGGGAGCTCGCGGTTAAGCGTGCACGAGGTTGTGGGAGCACACGTTCAAGCATGCGCGAGGTTGCGGGAGCTCGAGGTTGTGGGAGCGCATGGTCAAGTGTGTGCGAGGTTGCGGGAGCGCACAGTTAAGTGCGTGCTAGGTTGCGGGAGCGCGTGGTTAAGCGTGCCCAAGTTTGCGGGAGCATGCGCTTAAGCATGCACGAGGGTGCATGAGCGTGTGCTTAAGGTTGCAGCGCGCGGGTAGGCAAATGTTATGTTTGTGCAAGCTCGTGCAACCTCGTGATATTTCAAATACGAGCTTATCGTGTGCTTGCGCAAGCTAATGCTGTGTGCTTATGGATAGCTTATGCGAACTAACACTGCGAGCTAACATCGTTCACTTATCGCACACTTAAATTTCTGTAAGGGTAATCATTAATGCTTTATTTTTAATATTTTTATAAACCTTTCACATATATATTTGCATATATAAAAGACACCATTATACCTACATGTAGATTCATTAAATCAAGCGGGCAATTGGGGCTTTTTTTAAATTACAATCAACTGTATTAAATTTTACAAAACTATAAAAATTAATACAGAAACGTATAGAAAAGTGGCTAAGCTTTCCAATGATGTATGCCTTCAATGACATTATGAAATTAGTTCTTCATATAAACTGCTTAAAGTGCATTGTATCTGATTCCAATAGTAAAGTAATGCTGTTTGCGTTTGTTGGCTATCACGGTTACCAGCCAGAAGTTGTATGCGCGATGCATTCTGGGAAGGTATTTTCCCAAAGTATGTTAATGTGGGAAAGGTCTATTAAATGCTCTGAAATGCCATCTCCTACAGTACATAGTGCTGAGTGACAGTCAGCAGTCATGCATTGTGAAACTTTTGTCTACACTAGGAAAAACACATTTTCAGGTACTTTTCACGGCCTTGACTATTCTTTTTCAAATACTTTTTACACTAAATTTCAAATTCAAGATGACGTAATTGATTATGACGTCAGCCTGCATGTGATGTAGGTGATTATATATTACGTCATATGATTGACTGAGACTCACACACCTACATCATTTTGATTGGGACGTCGGCTAACATGTGGTGTATGTCATGATGTCAGATACTTGAGAGACAGATCAGATCCCTCGATTCTGAATACATAAAGATTTACCATTACGGCAAATGTTAGCCAAAGATGCCTAATACCAACATGACAACTCACATATACACATGCAGAAAGACTAAGTACACGTATGATGTCATTGAAGTATAACATCAGTTAAATTTAAATATTATGGTAGAAGCTGTTAGTGATTTAAATTTATCATATAAACTTGGCTTTCCATTAGTTTTCTGAACACACACACTCATTGATTAGATAACGTGCAATAGTATTATTCACAGATCGATCATGATTTCAGAAATCAGTTTTGACTACTTATAAATTTACGATAGATGATTCTTTTTTTTTTGGAAATATTATTATAATTAAATTTTTACAACTATATAACATAATATTACTCCATACGAGTCCATAGTCTAAGACATTAACCTTCACAACACTGAAATAGTATGCTAATGTCAAAACCACCATACCAATAACCTGTTGTTGAATATTTTGAAACTTATTTGACTGGAAGTTGTTGCTGTCTTAGGCAGCAACAGCTTCCAATCAAATCAGTTTCAAAATATTCAACAGATTATTTCTTAAATTATTACGGTGAAATATCCATGAACATGCAATAATTATTGCATTCAAAATTTCAGAATGGGTAAAAATGAGAAAATGTTATGATCTATCATTAATTGATTATCGGTTAGTATGTAAAACCAATCATCGATCACACAAATACTGGTAGTACCAATTCCCAACACTAATGTATAATCCCACATGCCCCGTGACACCATGTATGGTTCCTAGTGTTGACAACAGCGAAAATGTCAACAAAATTGGCTACATTTTGTTGTTGATTTAAATTTTGTAATATATACTACGTTTGCAAATTTGCATGATAGACGCAGAAACAGGTTTCAGTGGTTGACTTTATTGGAAAATTTGTCAAAATATCAGTTTATATGATAAATAGAATCTCAAACTCGGTCCCATTTCATATCACTATTATTAACCTCGTCAAAAATGTTCACACTGCATACGCTAAATCTCGTGCAATGTGATAATCTTTGCCTCGCTTGATAATTTAGTGATATTAAATGGGACCTCGTTTCAGATCCTGTATCCTGTATGGATCCATCAAGGTAATCAACAATATATAAACTGTAACCACATTATTATGTAAATAAAACAATTTGACAGAGAAGGGACTATGTTTGCAGCATTACTCCATCGACCAATGAAATCACTTTGCTGTGATATTACATTAGCGTAATATCATTAACCAATTAATCAGCAAGCAGGTCAAAACTTTTCTTGTGTCAAGATTTCAGCCCGAATCGGACCAGTAGTTTCCAAGATATCTCATAAATCCAGAATTTGGTCCGTTCCGGGCATAGTTCTTTTATGCAGATCAGCGCTAACGTCTTGTACAGTAAGTTCCATTCTTGTGCTAAAATTTGAGACAAATCTTATCAGTAGTTTTTTACATACAGCTCTGGACGAGGCAAGTGTAAAAATATCTATAAAGCCATGCTTGATCTATCAAGTATATGAACTGTCTCAATGCTGCAAGCCACCACACAATATTTTCAATGAGCAAAATCTCTTGACTTGGTGAGCATTTTTAAAACAATTTGACTGGAAGTTGTTGGTGGCTTAGCCACCAGCAACTGTCAGTCAAATTGTTTTCAAAATATTTAGCCGGTCCAGAGATATAATCAATGGAATATGTTCTTTGTAAAAACTCAGCCGTCAGACGGTCAATTATAAATAGTCCATGATTTATGTTTATAATATCATTTCCGTCGAGCGTTTTTCATAGTTCTACGACAATTTCCACACTTCATATTCACAGTCAAATTGAACTCGGAATCCATAATTGCTGGTGCACCAGACTGATTGTCGTAAACTCGAAGAATGAATTCTGAAAGTGACAATACAACCCTCGGTCAATAACAGACATATATACTTTTGCATGCAACAATCAGGCTGGTTCTCTAAGACAGGTGGTAACATGACAAGATCATACATCTTAAACTTTGACTGATGAATTCCCCTGCAACACGTCACTGGACAATAACTTCAATAGACAATAACTCTATACCCACTGAATATTTTGAAAGGAATTTGACTGAAGGTGGTGTCCAGTCAAAATGTTTTCAAAATATTCAGCGGATCTAGAATTAATCCCCATAGAAAATGTAGTCTGGTGTAATTCAGCAGGCTGATGTTACATTGATGCAGGAAATCAATTCATCAAAATATGCTTAGTGATACTAACCTTCTCTCACACGTCACATTTAATTGATAGATTTTGACAAACAGATTCCATATCATTTACGTTCAGATGCCACCATGCGCTTACATTCTCACAATAATTTGTTTCTTAATATCGCAGTAGTAATGTTGGCTCCTGGGTTCCACCATTTTGTCTTCTTAAAGGCGATGTATCATAAATGATAATTAGATTTCAATAAAAATGTCAAAACTAAAACTTTATTATTATATTTTATGAATTAAAAAGAATTTGACAAATTCTCCCAAATTATATCGCTGTTAAAATTTTGGTTAATGTGATGAATTTTGACATGCTATAACATTAACAGTATTATGTCATTGTGTGAATCATCAACCACATGGATTCAGATTATGCCGCATGTGCTTTTGGAACAGAGGATGCTGCCGGGTAATACAGTTACGAAGCTGGAAATCAGTGAAAGTTCAGTTCATAGTTTAATAAACACTAAGCAGGTTCCTAATGCATTTCATTAATATGATGGTGAATGAATGAGCTGTTGTGAGCTATGAATCGACAACAACAAAATATCATTTATGCGATGGCGTCATACCACAACAATAATTCAAGTGCTGACATCTCATTCTCAAGGTAAATTCAAGAAAATAACTCATGGGGGGGGCATGAAAATTTACCATCTAGGAATTCAAAAATAAGCAACTAATATATTTTAGTCTATTTAAATTAAGCTTTACCACTCTGATGTTAAAATTTCAAACATTCCAATTAGATTAACAGCTTAACTGGTGTTCATTTTTCAACAGATTTGGCATGTTTGGTGGAAGATGTTGAAAAATGTACAGCAGTTTTTATGCCATAGACAGAGCAAAAGATAGAATATGGACATCAGAGTGATAAGGTTTAATATACAATTTGCACCATTTGGCATGCGTTGACTCTGCTTGTATTCCCCTTTATCTGTTTAAGCAGTAGTCAGTGATGTCATGTAGTGATTATTATGTCATAGCTTTCCGGAATAATTGCATAATTGAACAATTGCAAACTAACTTTTCCAACCAAATAGGTTTAGAAATACTCAACAGCTCACATATATGGTTGCTTTTACACAACATTGACAAACTATAAATTACTATATGTATGATTGAGCGCGTATATCGACAGCCATCTTAGGCTTTTTTGATTGGTTGAAGAATAAATCATGGCATCCTTCATAGACTTGAGATATGTCAAAAATAATAGAGGAATCCAGTTTATCATTCAATCATGATGTCACAATCAACTACGTTAACTACGCTGACATCATGATCAATTACGTCATGAATAGCCTCGATCTAAGTCCGTCATAAACTCTTAAGAGTCCGTCAAGTTGTACGAATTGTATGTCTTTACCATTTAATAAATATTCTGTTGAAGATTTTGAAACTGATTTGACTGGGCCCCATTGCTGCCATAGGCAGCAACAGTAACGAGTCAAATTAGTATCAAAATATTCAACAGATTACCTGTAGTTTTCTGGAAATTGAGATTCAAAAAGTGCACTGATCGATTGATCCCAACATGGGCAAAGTGAAGGATAGAGCTTAGCCAGAGATGGATGGTGAATAGCTAAAACTGGATTCAGCCATTGTAAAAATCGCACAATTACACACACTCACGCATGCACGCACGCACACACGCATACACACACCCCATTCTCCTTTCTTTTCATTTTGGCATAATTATTTGCTATGAAATTTCACCATGCTTATAAACTTTGTACAGCCAATTAAATAAACGTCAACTGGTAAGCCAAGAATCCGATTTGTCACTCGACTATCATAATCAAAATTCATCACCAATGTTAGCTGATATCACATTCAAACAATGTAGGTCTGAGTCTGACATGAAGTGGCAAACGTCTGAGAGTATTAGTGTCTGAATTATGTCTTTGGGGAATTTACAATTTTTAATAAACATTCTGTTGAATACTTTGAAGTATTTAATGTGTTCAAAATATTCAACAGCTTACCTGTATAGTTACTTTGCAATTGAGATTCTGGGAATTCAGGGTTCAATTGCGCGCACAAAGTGGGTGGAGCCTCGCGAGAAATGGGCTGAGCATAGCTTAGGAAATGATTCTTTCTATTTAGGTTAACACACCGGAAAGTCGTCATATGTATATGTTCAACTGGTGCTATAGCTAACTGGAAAGCTAAACTAAACGGAAAACTCATCACTATATACTGGTCAGGATTACTTTTGACATTATTCTAGCTTCTATAGGGGCTGCACGATTATTGCTTTGAGTGAACAGAATCAATTATTTAAGAATAATCTTGATTATTCGATTAATCAGCTGTGGTATAAATTTCCCAGTCATAACAACAAAGACTTATCAATGGCAAAAGATGTGACAGCATTTAGCAATGTTTATGTGCACGCCAAGAGGAGACTATTTTTGAAAATGTATCAGTGGAATGCCCAGGTATTCCAGTGATACATTTTCAAATATAGCCTTCTCTTGGCTTTCAGATAAACATACATTCGCTGTGTAAAATGTCAATTTTTGCAACCAGTTGCATTAAAGAGTAATTAAAAAATAGGTTTTGAAATATTTTATGCAGTAGAAATTATTCACGATTACTCAGTTATTTAATTTATTTTAACAGATTCATGACTAAAAAAATAATTGCGATTTTCGATTTATTCACATAATTTAAGCCTATCCCATCTTCTGTTGCATGAAAGTTGTCAAATCCAGGGGTGGCAGCAATTTCCTCCGTAATGCTCTACGAGCAGTACTGCACTTCTTATTAACAGTTCTGTTGAATTGCACATCGGATGACATACATCTGTCAGACCCGTCTTCGTATTCTCGTTCAACGCATTCTGAAAGTGACAACAATGAATAGTCACAATTAGTCTCGCGAATTGTGTTCTGATTTGCAAAGACCTATGAGCAGTTCCACACGTGCTAGTTAGTAACTGGGTTAAATTGTGAAAACATGTCCTTGATATCAATGGTAACTATGAACTGTCAGAAACCGACAACAGGAAAATGATCACTGATCTGCAATTTCATGAGCGATGATCAACTATTTGATGAAACATTGACACAATCATGTTGTTTACATGATCTTGGTCAGAATTTTTTCCTCGCGGCTCCACACTTGGCATTTACAACTCTGTTGAACTCAGTATTACTCAACATAGATATATCAGAGTGGGCACCAAGCTCCAGATGAACATACCCTGAAAGGGATAATAAATTAAGAGTTAATTCGATGGCGACTGCTCTCCAGAAATCATGCGTATATATCATGAAGATGATCTTTTAAAAGCCTCTACGGACATTTGAACACTTCTGGTTAACAGTGTGGTTGAAGACGGAGTCTGTCATGGTCACAGATGCTTCGGAATGGGCGAATTCTCGTTGGACGAATTCTGAAATAGACAGGACAAGAAGTAACAGTTATCCTAGTGACAGGAAGGAAGGCACCATCCATCATCTAATCAGTAAAGTTTTGCCTACATTTAATAACACGGCGGGCATTTGTACATTTCTGATTCACAACTTTTGTGAATTCTTGAGCCGATAGAACCGGTACTGCACGATTCACTTCCAATTCTTGCTGAGTAAATTCTGAAACATGACAACATTAAGGAGCAGTTATATATTGTGTTTTATAGACTTCAAAGCCTCAAGGTAGGTTCAAACCCATCCTTTTTTATTCTTTAAATCTATTTATCGAGCCAGTCATTCCAGTGGTAAATTTTCTAAAATAGTCTTCTCTCGGTCTGTAAATGGACATTTCTCAAGACCAGTGGAGAAGCGCTTTTGGTTGATATGAGCGTTAACTCTTACCACTCTGATGTCAATATTCTATCTTTTACTGTGTCAATAGCAAAGAAACTGGTGACCATTTTTCAACAATTTTGGTGGAAGATGTTGCTGTCTCCGACAGCACCATCTCCCACCAAATTTGTTGAAAATTGAACACCAGTTTATCTTTTAATTTAATTTGAAGATTTAAAATTTTGACACCAGAGTGCTAAGGGTTAATGGGTTAATACGTCGTTGGTCAAGAATTCCGCTTATCTTTAGATGACTATCCATTGACTTTGCAACCATGTGAAGACTATTTTTTCTAATTTACCACTACGATGACTGCATATGCCTCAGTGATAATTATCAAGCCTGACATTCGAGTAATAAATCTTCAAAAAAACGTGACACAGGATTCTTTCTCATGTCTGTGTAAATGGACATTTCTCAAGCCCACTGAAGAAGACATCTTCAGCTGATTTGATTATAAAGGTGTCAAAATTAACATATTAAATAATATAATTTAACAAGACCATTTTTTCTAGTCATATCGTGGAACAGGCGTGACAGGGACAGTCCACTTGTAACAGCTGACAAATAAGCTAACCTGTTTCCAAAATAATGACAAAAACATGTTAGTACTTACAATTTTGAATACAATGGAAATGTTCTTATTAATATTTTGGATTTAATTTGGCTTCCAATAAAATTAAGTCGAAAATATTCAACAGTATGTTTTATTTTGATGTGGAAACATGCTAACTTATTTCTGATCCGTACTAATTACTAAGATGATAGTTTGCATTTTGTAAAGATCCAGAAACCTGGTTAAAAATCAATAATTATATATGAAATAGCTGCTCTTATCTTGTCTTTCACTCCTTAACCCTCAAATCTGTTCAAGAAAATTTAATTTTTCCAAAGAAAATCTCCATTTGTAGACCAAAAGAAGACTATTTAAAAAATAGTCTTCTCTTGGTCTACAAATGGACATTTCTCAAGATCACTGCAGAAGCTGTTTTTGGCCAACTTAATCGCTGTTATTTGCAGACGGCTAACTATTACCTTTATCATTAACATGAGTGACACTCTATAGTTGTGACATGGGTTAAAACTGGAGCATTAGCAACATCACGTTAACGGTGTTCCTGCTGAATTTGATCAACAATTTTCAGTCAAAATGTTTTCAAAATATTCAGCAGCTCCGGAGTTATTTCCTATTTAAATCAATCAGTCTCTGGTGGCTTGCGGCAATCAGGTAGGTAAAGAAACAATCACATCATGGGAGAGCTCTCACAAACAGATTTTCCATATGTCAATGTATGTGTCATGATTGTAGTTAATTTATTTAATGCAGAATACAGGAATCCATTTCTAGCTATGCCACGGCCATTTCTAGATAATCTCTGCCCGCTTTATACGCATGTTTGACTCAATCTTAACTTTGAACCATGAATTCTCAAAAACTCCATTTCAAGGTACACGACACTATAACACAGGTATTTAAAGTTTATGGGAGCAGGAGGTATCAAAATATTCAACAGAATATTTATTAACCTCTCTAATGTGTCAACAGCGCCTCAAAGCGCTCAAAATACTAGTTGATATATCAATTAAACATGTTGATGGTCAATATTTTTCAAGATATTTTAATTTAAGACTATTTTTGTAAATTTACCGCTGAATTATTTTCCGCCGGCTTGACCATTAACGGGATAATGGTAAAGAAAATTAAAGTTTTTACTCGGCCAGTGTCTATCAGCAGGCCAAGAGAAGAGTATTTTTGTAAACTTACTACTAGAATGACTGGCTCGGTTACCAAGCCAGTCATTCTAGTGGTAAATTTACAAAAATACTCTTCTCTATGCCTTTCAAATAGCCATGCCTGAAGACCAGTGCAAAGGTGTTTTTTTTGGTCAGTTTGACCATTAAAGGGTTAAGTTGACAAAAGAGGGGTTAAATTGTAATTTCACTGAAGACATACAATTCAGGCGCTTAGTGTCTGCAACTTTTATGAGGGATCCATGTTATTTTTTATTGGCAGTGATGGCAGATAGCACCATACAAATTTTGATTACAGGGCTCGAAATAAACCAAGGCAACCAAGACAATGCATGAATCAAGTTTTAGCTATGTCCCGCCCATCTCTAGTTAAGCCCCACCTACGCTTTGACGGTGTTGGGATCAATCGATCCATGCACTCCATTAATTTCAATTTTCAGAAAACGATACAGGTAAGCTGTTGAATATTTTGAAACTAATTTGACTGGGTGATGTTGCTGAGCACCCAGTCAAATTACTTTCAAAATATTCAACAGCATGTTTATTAACCCCTTAACCCGTGAATTGTTTTTAAATATTTAAAATGTTTTCGTAGAAAATGTACATTTACAGACCAAGAGAAGAGTATTTTTGAAACTTTACCACTGGAGTGACTGGCTTGATAACAGAGCCAGTTACTCCAGTGACAAATTTTCAAAAATACTCTTCACTTGTTCTGCAAATGGACATTTGACAAGACCACTGCAGAAGCAATTTTTGGCTGATATGTGTGTTAAGGGCCTAAATAGTAGACATACAATTTGTACAACTTGATGGTACTATCAAGCGTTTATGACGGGCATAATCACGTCATTCATGACATAATTGATTATAACATCAGCTTACATGTATTGTAATTCATTATGATGTCATATGATTGATCGATAAACTGGAATCAATTGTCTTAATGCCGCTCTGAATTTTGCCAAATATTTATGGCAACAATTACCTTAGGTGGCCACATTTATTGCCTTGGTGGCCATTATAGTTTCCAAATTGCGTGTCCGTAGTCATCCTTGTGTCAGCCAGCAACACTGACCAATCTCTGGCTGTAATATTCTACCTTACAAGAGAAGCAGTGTGATTCTTGAGCCTGATTGCCTGAGAAAGTACACTGTCACCTTGTGTGGTCTCCTTATGGAAGCTATGATCAGTCTTGATGCCATGAGAAAGTGAGGAATCCAGTTTCTCAGTTAATCAAATGATGTCATAATCAACTATGTCACATGTAGGCTGATGTCATAATCAATTACATCATGAATGACACAATATAGTCCATCACAAATGCTTAACAGTCCGACAAGTTGTGTGAATTGTATGTCTTTAACATTCAATAAACATTCTGTTGAATATTTTAAAACTAGTTTGACTGGGCGCTGTTGCTAAAAGTTCTTAAACTATCCATGACAATTTTCAGGATTAACTGACGAACAGTTCAGGAACGTTATCATTCTTAAAACTTCTTAAATTTTTTTAGGAACAACTGGAGAATAGATTACAATGTAGGAACTTAATTCTTAAAATGTTCGTAATCTGTTCTAGAAAACTTTTCAGGAGTAACTGAAGAACACTTCAGAAACTTTAAATTCTTAAGCTGTTCTTGAAGGTTTTCAGGAACTATTGAAGACCAGTTCTTGAACTTTAAAGTTCTTCAATTGTTCCTAAACTGTTCTTGAAAGTTTTCATTTACAGCTGATGAGCAACAGCTCAGGAACAAAAGTATCTGACCATGGTCAACAAAGTTTGGAAATGAACGGTCACACAAATTTCTGAAAACGATGTATGATCATGGTCAATCATGTTTTGATCATGGCCAATCTTTAAAAATTATTTGACCATGGTCAGCAATGTTTTGATCATGTAATTGTTTGCATTATTTAATAAGGGAGGCATTATAAACATGTGTCTTTTTGTACTTAGTCTTAATTATTCTATTACACAACAAGAGCTCCGCAAATGGCCCATAATACCCCGCCCTAATAACAAACCAATGAATGAGAGCTTTCAGAAAATAGCGATTTCTTCCTCAGACCCATACCTGTCATCCTATCAAGTTTCAAAGTGATCTGTGCAGCTAAACGGTCATGGAGTTATTGTCCAGAAACCAATTGATGTCCGCCAGTGGCTGTCGGCCATACTGGATTTCGGATCATCTTCTATTTCAATAGGTTTCTTCAACAGACCTGTCAGATGAAATGAAGGAAATGGAGTTGTCATTCGGAAACCTATTTTAAAGATGGTCGCTGGTGGCCACATAAGATTTAGGATCATCATTGATTTCAATAAGTTTATTCCTCAGACCTAGTCCAGTCATCCTATCAAGCTTCAAATGAATTCGATAAATAGTAACGGAAACCAATTTTCAAGATCACTGGCGGCCATCTTGGATTTCAGATCAGCATCAATTTCGATAACTTTCTACCCCAGGTCTAGTCCAACCACCCTATGAAGTTTCAAAGCGATCCGATAAATGGTAATGGAGTTACCGTCCAGAACCATTTTTCAAGACGGCCGCACTTGGTTGGTGGCCATCTTGGATCATCGTCAATTTCGATTGGTTTTTTTCCCTGACCTAGTCCAATCACCTCATGAAGTTTCAAAGCGATCCAATAAACAGTAACAGAGTTATCATCCAGAAACCAATTTTTAAGATGGCCACCGGTGGCTGGTGGCCATCTTGGATTTTCGATCCTCATCATTTCGATAGGTTTCTTCCCCAGACCTAATCCAACAATAGCTATCATCCGGAAACCACTCTGCCCCCCCTCCCGTCCGCCTGCCAGAATGCGCTATTACATAACACCCCACCCCACAATTTTTTGGCAGGGTATAAAACTTATGTAAACATCAATAATTATGACATTTGAATAGTAAATGTCATATACATAGAGATGTACAGATAATAATAAACTCTGAATTCTTGTATAAACTTTATTTCAAACAATGGCGCTGTCGATCAACCATCGCAACATTTTCATAATCTTATATAGCTTGAAAGCCTAAATCTTCATGATGATTACCGTAGCTCACGGCAATGCTTACAATGCTGTAATCACTTCTCGGCCTTTTGGCTAAGATCAAAGTGTAAATGCTGTAAAATCTTAGCAGTCTGGCTTTGTTACAAAGATGGAGCTGGATT
This sequence comes from Chaetoderma sp. LZ-2023a, assembly GCA_034401795.1. Lineage (NCBI taxonomy): Eukaryota > Metazoa > Mollusca > Caudofoveata > Chaetodermatida > Chaetodermatidae > Chaetoderma > Chaetoderma sp. LZ-2023a. The sequence goes on from CM067367.1 coordinate 86,652,896, forward strand.
GCTATTTCAAAATGTCAACCATGCTTACTTAACCCTTTAATGGTCATACCGGCCAAAACCGGCCTCTGCTATGGTCTTGTGGAATGTCTATTTACAGGCCAAGAGAATACAATTTTAGAAAATTTACCACTGGAATGACTGGCTCGATAACCGAGCCAGTCATTCAAGTGATAAATTTTCTAAAATTGTATTCTCTGGGCCTGTAAATGGACATTCAGTAAATTTTTTTTTTCTTGACCAAATTTGACCATTAAAGGGTTAAAGGCGTGTTCATGAATACGTCTGGAACTATTCTTGAAAATGTAGTCTGAGAACTGCTCTTGAATAGTTCTAAAATATTATTATAGAACATTTCAAGAACCTACATGTATCATCTAGAGCAGTTCTAAAACTGAGTTTTTTAATAATTCTACATGTAGAACATTTCCAGAACTCATAGATCTAGAACAGTTCTAGAATATAAGTTCTTGAATAGTTCTATAATATTCTAGACCTAGTGTCCTAGAAAAGTTCTAGAATTAGGAGTTCTAGACCTGTTCTAAATATTTAAATTGTTGAATTATAGTTTTATAATATTTTAAGAACTTATATCCTAGAACTGTTTTAGAATATATGTTCTTGAATAGTTCTGGAACTGTGCTTCATCTATTCTCGATCAGTTCAAGTACAGGCCGTGAAAGTTTAATGAGACTTTTCTAGAATAGTTGTTCTCGAATTATTCAAGTTATATTCTAGAAAAGTTCTAGAACTGTTCAAGAATATAACCTGAATAGTTCTATAATATTCTAGAAATAGTGTTCTAGAAAAGTTCTAGAACTATGAGTTTTAGACCTGTTCTAGAATATACGTTCTTGAACAGTTCTATATCATGTCAAGAACTTACTATATAATAGAACTTGTGTTCCAGAAAAGTTCTAGAACTAGGAATTCTAGCCACTTGAACAGTTCTATATCATGTCAAGAACTTATATACTAGAACTTGTGTTCCAGAAAAGGTCTTGAACTTAGTTCTAGACCGGTTCTTGACTAAGTTCTTGAATAGTTCTCGAACACCTGTTATGACTGTTCTAGAAAAAATGTCTTGACCAGTTAACGTTCACTGACTGTATTAGAACTGTGACACGAACAGACGGAGCAGTCCCAGGACAGTTCTTGAACAGGTTCCAGAATAATTCTTGAACAGTCCCAGAATGCACTGCAAAGGCTGGCTTGACCATTAAATGGTTAACTCACTCTCTGTAACTGTCTGACTGATGCAGCCCACCAGATAATAATTTCAATGGGCAATAGCTCTGGCCCTGCTGAATATTTTGACAAAAACAACTTAAAGTCAAGTTGTTTCCGCAATAATCAACATATCCAGAGTAATACCCCATCGACAATGTAGTCTGATTAAAGTCAGCAAGCATAGAGTTAAACTAGACCCAATAACACTTGTCAACTAATTATGCTATCTGCAGATGTATTATTACTTTTAATAAATAAATGAAGTGTAGATACACCCATAACATCATATGTTATCAAACATGCCAAATAGATCCTCTGAAACACCATACGATACGGCTCATAAATAAGTGGTCGTTTCCAAAGCAAACACAAAAACATGATAGTCAGTAAAAAATGATATGTTGAATAGCTTGAACATCTTGGATTGGAAGACATTGCATGCTGCCTAACACATCAATGTAATGTTTTCCATACCAATTATGTTTACAATAGCCAACAGTATATTATATTTTGTTTGGAAACATTCTAAGATACTTCTGAACTGTACTGTATGTTAGTCTACGCATGAATATTTGCACTGATTTTGGAAAATTCCTATTCTGATGAAGTGATCAACACCTGATTTATATCGGACACGCATACAACACAGTCATGATATTTGTGTCATCGGCAACAGTAATAATCCACGGAACGATAACTTTACTATCACATTCAAACTGGTACACCTATACAAATTCAGTCGAATAATTACAATAATTACATGGCTTCCTGTTCAAGGTTTGGATGGAATAATATGTGTCTAATATAATACCGTTTCTCCTGAGCCGTCACTCTCACAGAACTAGCATTTAAACTGGTAACAAAATGACTGATTGATCGAGGGATATGATTGATCAACATTAAGGTAATACAGTACTGATACTGATAGCAGACATTTTTTTACGCGAACTACAACACTTGTGTTATTCATAATCTGTGGCAGGCTAATGAGAATGATCCTGATATTCTCGCAATATGAATTCTGAAAGTGGTACCAATAGGAATCCAGATTATTGATCAATCATATGACATCATAATCAACAACGTCACATGTAGTTCGACATCGTAATCGGCTATGGCATGAATGACACGATTTAATCCAGCATAAACACTTAATGGTCCGTCAAGTTGTACGAATTGTATGTCTTTACTATTTAATAAACATTTTGTTGAATATTTTGCAACTAAATTTGACTGGCTGCTATTGCCACAACCAGTCAATTCAGTTTCAAAATATTCAACAGCTTATATACATAGTTTTCTGGAAATTGAGATGCAGTGTGCAGTGATTGATCGATCCCAACATGGGGAAAAGCCTGAGTGGAGCTTAGTAGAGATGGGCGGGGGATACAGGATTCCTCCAGTGGGCTACTCAGGCAGCAACAGAATCATCATACTCGCGCTTGTCTTTCCTTGATCAAAACTTCCTACAAACACTTTATCGACGGTTTCAAAGTAAAATAAATCGGATAACATCTGTACTCCAGATGAACAAAATTTAATACATGTACTATTGTTTAATGCTTGCGCTGGTTACGATCCTGTTACTTAACTGTCTAACGGCAACTTCCAGTCAAATTGGTTACAAAATATTCAGCAGGTCCAGAGTTATTTCCCATTAAAATTACTGTCTGGTGGCCAATGCAGCAGGCAAACACTTATTATAAATTCCATTTCTTACGAAGATTTAATCGCGAGTTTGAACATTTTGCGTTTACAGTGTGAGTAAACCCTGCGGTTGTTAACATCGGCGCTCCAGGTTCACCCGCAAATTCTTGCACAACAAAGTCTGAAATTGACAATAATAATAAACATACGCATTACTTCCGTGGCACTAAATTTTACCTAATTGTTTGTTTCATTCAAATACCAGGAACATTTTCCTGTTCAAAATGACTCAATCCAGCATTTAGACATACTGAACGAGAAGCTCGAAATAAATATTTTAAAGAGTAACAAGTTGTCATAGTTTTGAATCTATTGATTTTATATACATGTACTTAACCTACAGGTACGCATCATTTACCTGGCCTGCGATTTATAAACCAAACTGGCCTCTGCAATGATTTTGACGAATACCCATTTGCAGGTCCAGGTAAGTTGATTCTTTGGAAATTTATCACAGGAATGACTGGCTCAATAATTCAAGCAAATCATTCCAGTGGTACATTTTCAAAAATAAATTTATCTTGACTTGGAAATGAACATACACTGGGTAACAATTTCAATTTTCTTGAAAAGTCTTGACCATTTAAGGGTTAATTGATGTGAATTGGAGATATTAAGACTCAATGGTATCAGCCTCTTGACACAACCTATTCCAGGGTTAACATTTAATGACTAAATTTGGTCAAGAAAATAACAATATTTGCTTATTGACTGTCCATTTACAGGCCAAGAGAGTAGTATTTTTGAAAAATTTTCACTCAAATGACTGGCTCTGTTACCGAGCCAGTCATATCAGTTGCAAATTTTCAAAAATTGGTTTCTCTTGGTCCACACGCAGACATTCCTAAACATGCTAAAGACCACTGTAGCGGCCAGTTTTGGGAGGCTTTGCCATGAAAGGGTAAATATCCGTTATCACATCCCAAGCCATACTATGCAACAAACTGATGGATCAGCTTGCTTTGCCTGACATCCATCTCTTCATACATGTACCAATAGCAGTGTTTATCCTATAAAAGCTTAGAGGATTTCCATTTCTCAGTCAGCCATATGATGTCATAATCAACTATGTCACGTGTAGGCAGATGCCAAAATCAATTACATCATGAATGACACGATTTAGTCGGTCTTAAACACTTAATAATCTGTCAGGCTATACGAATTGTATGTCATTACAATTTAATAAACATGCTATTGAATATTTTGAAATTAATTTGACTCGGCGCTGTCAAACTAGTTTCAAAATATTCAACAGCTTAGCTGTATAGTTTTCTGGAAATCGATAGTCAGGGAGTTCAGGGATCGGTTGATCCCAACACAGACAAAGTGTGGATAGAGATTAGCCGAAGATGGAAGGGGCATTGCTAAAACTAGTTTCCACCATTTATACAAGATTGAGTAAGGTACATGCACACATGACAAGATTAAATACTGACTCTGTTACTAGTCATATATATAGCGCGTTTCTTTTCGAACATTGTATCACCGTTTGGTTTGTGGATCTGGGGGTCGATCCACCCTCAAGCCGGATGATAATCTCTCAAAACACAATGCTGTCCGTTAAGTTTCAATATTCAGTGGTTCTTATTCTCTGAACGAATTAAGCTAAATCACAACTTTGAGACAATGTAGGGTCACTTATCTAATTTTTATTAATCATTATTGCACGAGATCTTCATTCCACAGTTTATAATTTAATATGAATTATTCTCTTTTATCAAATATTTATTATCTAACATTCCTTCTTAATTAACTAATTTCCTAAGCAAATGTCTTATAACACTTTCTCTTAATTCTTGTCAATATTATCTTTATATTTCAGTACAATTCATTATCCAACACGAGACCTCATGAAAGACTTATATTTCTTTTAAACAAATGATTCTGAATCTTATTGTTTCTAAGTCCAAAACTTATAACGAGAATGACAAGTGATTCCAAGAATGATCAAAAACGGAATCCTCCAAGTGCGCGCTTTTTCCTTTTTATAGGTTTCTGGATCTTCACGCGACCATTATTGACTTCTGGACACGTGTTCAATGAATTCCACCTACGTCATAATCAGATCCAGCCTAGGTCATGATTTATTCCTGTTTATCATAGAGTCTCAGCCTGGATAACAAATTGGAACTGTCAAACTGAATAGTATGCATGGATTTTTGTAATTGCAAATCTGATAGAATCGAAGCCAGTAATGGACTTTTATACCATATAGCATCCATGCATCAAGCTTCAGTTCTATTCCAGTACCAAATCTGACAGTTTTCGCATTAGTTTGGACCAACTTCTCCCATCACTGAGAGTTTAATGTGATCACTGTATGATTTAGTACACTTTTAGGACCCTGTCTTTTACCCAACTAATTACTATAGAGAACAGTTAACACGCACTGGCACTATGTATAATTCGTCTGCTCTGTATAATCTCTTCTTTCCTTATTCCTTCTATCTGATTCTTAATTTCATTATTTATTAGAACAAAGCAATTTGCCTTGAATGAACTATTGAAGGCCCAGCATATGATAATTGCGACATTTGTCATACTAGGGCTGTAATGAACATTCGTTCGTTCGGAAAATCGCAAACCAAGGAAAGGCAAACAATGGTTCGGTTCGCTTGCATGTGATTCGTGTTGTTCATGATCATACATAAGCTAAGCCTTTCACCAATGAATTCCCATATCTAATTTTAGGAAAACCAGACAGGAAACCTATTGAATCTTTTGAAATTAATTTGACTAGAAGCTGTTGCTGCCTTAGGCAGCAACAGCTTCCAGTCAAATTAATTCCAAAATAATCAACAGAGTAAATTTTATATCAAAAAGAATTTACTTTTTCAGGGATTTGTCAGTGAAATGGCTAATAGACAAGCAATCTCTGAATGTCTTCCTCTAAGCGTGATTTACGAATATGGCCATGAATGGAACTTAGCTGGCTATGAATCTGATATTAATTTCTAACATTTCTTGTCAGAACTTGTGATTTGTGTTTTTCTACCATTTAGCCAGTAAAATGACCTGCCTTTAAATGTTATTTTCTGTTAGGAGTAATTTCTCGCATACAATAGCATATTAAAAAGGTTCGTGAACCACTCCGTAGTTCGGACATCTGTATCGTGAACTGGTTCGGTTCGTGAAAATCCTTACGAACCTCTCAGCTCTATGTCATACACAACTCAGTTGAATTCTCCATCTGCACCAGAGTCTGATCAAATACAATGTCCGTAATACTTATATATGGTGTTAGATACGATACTGATAAGCATTCTTTTTTCTACGTGCGCCATGTCGTTTATCGCTGACAACTTTCAGGAATTCAGTATTTGATAACGTATGTCCTTCTGGGTCACCGCTAAATTCACGATCGATAAAATCTGAAAGGGATAATATAAAGAGGTTATTCTCGCTGTTTCTCTACACTGCCTTGTCATAATACTATATGTGCAACGCGTTATCCTATGATCCTCTCTAATTGTGTACTAAATTGACATTACTGGAGTGCCGAAGCCTTCGTCAAACTCTCAATGTTTTAACACAAGATATTTGTGCTAGTCTGGTTTGTCTAAATCATTGCCATGATTGCCAGTCATCGTCTTGTGGATGTAGCTTTTTACGGGCGTATCCTCGTTTACAACGTATGGCATGGTAAAAGCCAGAATTTGATAGGACCGGCAAACCAGAATCGTCATCACACTCTCGAAGAACAAATTCTGAAAATGACAATAAATGACGATGTTTACGCTTGACATACTCCAAACGCCTGTACATGCTAGATAATATCTAAGACATGTAATACTCTAATCAAAGTCCTGATGATTATTTGTAAAGTAATATCCCTGAATGTAGTGGTTTACAGTGATTATAAGTGCTTAGATACTATAAATCATATAAACAAAGGCATATTAACCCTTTAACACTCAAATTTGCTCAAGAAAATTCAAATTTTCTCAGAAAATGTCCATTTGCAGACCAAGGGAAGCCTGTTTTTTTAAGATTTACCACTGGAATGACTGGCTCAGTTATCGAGCCAGTCATTCCAGGGGTAAATCTTCAAAAATAGTCTTCTCTTGCTCTGCCCAATGGACATTTCTCAAGACCACTGCAGAAGCCGTTCTTGGCTGATATGAGGGTTAACGGATTAACAAGATGAACCTGGTAAATAATGCTGCGAAGAATTTTCATTAGTTGCTAGCGTGAGTCATTTTATACTGACCAATGAGAAAACAGTCGTCCTTTCGGCATTGGATATCACGTCGAAAACTAGTGATGCATGTCTAATGATGACCTACATGTAACATTTAATATATCGATTGTGATCATAAATACAATATTTTTTGTCAGTGAATATTGTTCTTTATGTAAATACACTAAATAAACGGTGATAAGTGAAAACTTTTCGCATAATTCAAATTACTCTTACAATATTTTTCAGCACAAGAGGCCCAATGTGCTAGTTCTCAGCGTGTGATTAGCTGCCGTCGGCGATCTTACCCTAATGGCGATCTAAAATGGGGTTCCAGGGATCGACATTATTGGAAAATGTAAAAATCTCAGTTTATATGTTAAATAGAACAGGGTTCCCACAGATTTTTGAAAATTGTATTCAAGGATTTTTAAAGTCAACAAAAAGAATTTTCAAGGATTTTTTTAATAAGTTATAGCCTTAGCTTCCTCAAGCCATCCAGTAATCCCGTCATGACTGTTTCGCTTGGTCTGCCATAGCGGCTGATTTTGGCGTTTGGACAATGACAAATTCAGGGGGTTTGCATGGAAATTTTCAAATCCGCCGAAATTTCAATGCCTTGAAAATACAATATTTTTTAACGGATTTTCAAGGTTGTGGGAACCGTGTAGAATATCAGTCTGGTTTAATATTACTATTATTTAAACTCATAGAAAATTATCACTTCACTCGCTAAAGATTGTGCAGTGATAATTTTCAACTACATGTAGGGTGATAATAGTGATATTAAATGGGACCTTGTTCAAGATCCTCTATAATGCACTACTATCGTGATATATCGATATAATCATGTCCATGTATTGGAAGAAATCTAAATGGTTAGGATTGCATGAGTCCGGACAAATACACCCAATTTACCTTTCCAGAGTATTATCTATCATCTGACGTCATATGACATCATAATCAGCTAAGCGGCGTGTAGGATGATGTCATAATCATTATGTCATAAATATTTCTATTTGGCCCGTCTTTATAACTCTTAATAGTCTGACACGATGTACGAATTCTATGTCTCTACTATTTAATAAACATGCTGTTGAATATTTTGAAACTAATTTGACTGGACAGCAACAGTGCTCAGTCAAATTAGTTCCAAAATATTCAATATCTTAACCATATAGTTTTCTGGAAATTGATAGTAAGGGCGTTCAGAGATCGATCGATCCCAACATGAGTGAGGAGTGGGTAGAGCTTAGCTAGAGATGGGCGGGGCATAGCTAAAAATGGAAAGGTCCATTAGTAAGATAGTCATGATAGTGACAATGAATACAAGTGACAAACCAATCGAATATATTAACCCTTATTGGTCATATTTTATGAAGAAAATCTCTAACAAAAAATGTCCATTTGTAAACTTACTATTTTTGGAAATTTACCACTGGAATAACTGGATCCGAAATCGAAAGTGCAGTGGTAAATTTTCACAAATAGTCTTCTTTTGGCCTGCAATCGGACATTCATCAAGAGCACTATGCCGTCGGGTTTTGGCTGCCTTGACCATTAATGTGTTAAAAATCACTTTGATAGGAAGCTGTTGCAGCAGTGCCTTAGGTTCAACTAAGGGCTCATTTTTGTGGCTGATGGCGTCTGCAGTTCACTGACGCGGTTGGTGCGTTTTTGTGCTTAGGAAGTCGCAAATTTGCTGACGCGGGTCATCGAACAGGGAACCGAGTTTTGATCTCGGCTCGGCATTACATATAACTAATGGCAAATTTCAAGATGGTGGTGAGCAACTAAATTTTACAACTTATTTGAATGACAATAGTTTAGCGGATGAGGTCGTCCGCGATTATCTTGTCTGCGATTTACTTCGACTGAATTTAAAGTATAAATCAAAATCCATACAAATTAAATGTTAACATAATTTAGAATGCTTGAGAGCTAAGAGCATTGCCATGAAATTACGATCATCAAACGTCGCCAATTCGCATAAATCCTGTTTTTGCGGTTCTGGTTCCAATCAAATTTGTGGTTCACCCCAAGTCTATAAATTTACTGACCATGTCAGTCGCAAAAATTCAACCCATATATATATATATATATATATATTGGAATCAAGTGGAACAATGTGTGTAGTATGATGGTGTCATGCTTAACACAGAGTTGAGAGACAAAAACAAGCTCGGTTAGTATCTCAAGATAAATATCCATCTTTCATGTCTTTAATTATTTAAATAATGATCCATTATTTTGCAGCGCTGCTTAAAACGAACTATGATAGCGAGCTTCTATAACCATTTACTGATCAAGCTGGCCAAAACCAGCAACTGTTGTCGAATTTCCATTTAGAAGCTAAGAGAAAAAAAATTTTGAAAATTTACCACTGGAATGACTAGCTAGATAACCGAGCCAGTCATTCCAACGATAAATTAAAAAAATTGTATTCTCTTGGCCTGTAAATGGACATTCAATTATTCTGATATTTAAATTTTCTGTACCAAATTTGACCATTAAAGGGTTAAGCTATATTCTACCCAAACCATAAACACAGACAAAACTAGAATGCGCAGTCGACCGTATGCCACAGCAAATCACTTCACTTTTGCCAACTTTAAAGATGTTGTGAGGAATAGATACCCGATCGCTCTGATTAACTTGACAATCATAATACAGATTATCCTTCACTAGAAGAAACTGCTTTTTAAATTTTTGTACTCGTCCCAGCCAAAGCTGAGATAAGCATATAGCAACCACCTTGACAACCAAACGTTTTTAGCCATCCCGCTAGAGTTGTGACATCACACCGGGATGACACCAATTCCTATTAGTCTAGATTATTATCTCGAGGAGCATAGCTAGGCTCTTTACTGCTGCGCGTATTAGGCACCTATGCACCTATTCTTCGACAATTCATTGTTCACACAGGGACACTACATTGTTCGAGATGCACAAAGCTTCAATAATATCGAAGTTGATGATATTTTTGTTGATTAAAGTTAAAGGACAATTCCGGGATGATAAAAAGTGTGCTTTATTTGAAAAATTATTACATGTTTAATGAAATTGCGCCAGAATAATAACCAGATAGAAATAGCGTAACCAATTATCACTAGATAAAGTCGGTAAAATTGGCAATTTTTTGCTCATAGGGGCTCTGCCATTTTATTGCGTCTCGCGACATCAGCCCCGCACCACGGCTATTGCTGGCTTAGCGAGGCCAATAGATGCTGGTATATATTTTATGGAAGCATACGTAAATGATAATAGCAAACAAACCGCTGAAGCGATTCCAATGATTCTAGGATCTCTAAATAGGGGCTGACCTCGGGATTAATATGATATAATAAATGTTAATATCGGACAAGAGGTTCAAAAGACTGGAATATATTAAAAAAATTAATCATCTAAGATACGATCTGAGAATATGTTATCCTTTTTTGGTAAAATTCAGCATGAGATAGTTTTTGTCTCGCAGACTATATCTTTGCGTATTGTCATTAAATTGGAGTGTGCTTAAAGCTGAAAGAAATGGCTATTTGCCTGACCAATTATAATTTTGCTTACGTGAATATTGCCAGTGCTATCACCAAATGAATTAACATTTTGACATAAAATCTGGGAATTTTCATCACCGAACAATATTGCCCGGCAATTTTAATAATTAAGATATTTTGATGGAATTTTCCCGTTATATTATAACATTGTAAAGCTTCGGCACAGCAAATTCTGTCATTGTAGCTGTAATACTCATTCTGATATGGGACGATGGATAGAGCCTTTCCTGAAATTTTTGTTTTAAATTTGGCTGGCTTAGTTTTCCCGCATCGTATCTTTTGAATCACTAGGCCGATTCTAACATCCATAGTATTGAATAATTCTTCGAATTTGCAGCTACAGGTAGGTATCAGAATTATTGCAAACGGTTCTGTGGTTCCGGCAATATTATCATATCATATGTTTTCTTGGAACATATATTTACACTGCCTGTGACACACGCTATAACGGTATCTTGAGTCGGCTGAGTAATTTGACAATGCGCACATGTCAAGTGTGCCACTTTATTTAACTCTTATCGCATGGTGTAAAATGCGTAATAGCCTACTTACAGAGATAGTGCCAGGGTACATTTAAAAAAAAAATTTGTGCTAAAACGTGTTGTTGTCGTGCACAGCAATCACTTACAGCAGCATTGGTACCAAAATGAACACAATCTGATAGGATAGAGAAAATGGAATCTATGCTTCAGCGGTCATGGGGTTAACGATTCCCCGACTTTGGATACTAGAATTACGTGAAAAACTTACTAGCCTAACTGGACAATATCCTAACGTGATTACAAATTAGCTCATGTTAGGGTTCTATGCATATACATATTTACTGTACAGCCTTCGTGCTCGGCAGAGATAGCGTTGGTGCGGAGATGATGTCAGGATCTCGTAAAATCGCGCTCTCGTTGCAAGAAAATGGCGCCGCTCCGGAGATAAAATAATCCCATGTTTACGATGGTATTCTTACTCGTATTATTTGTCTATTGTTTTTATTTAGGATCCAATATGTTAGTCATATAATAGTCTTTCAAATAAAGTACACTTATACCCATCCCGGAATTGTCCTTTAAAGGACAGACCTCATGGTCACGGTGCCTGACATCGCAATTCTAACGGATAGGCCTGTTAGAGGTGACAGTAACATCGGATTTCGTGTACAGTACGTGAATTAGGCTATATTTAATCAAACCCACCCACACACTTCTTGGAATACAATTCTACAAATGCATATATATCTTATCTTTCTGGATTGACTGCAGAGATTTTGCATAGATGATAGGCATGCATGTACACAAATGTAAAACTTTTTAAATGATAGTTAAGTAGGCCTACACCGCTCAGTGCACGTAAGATCGCAATTTACCATTGTGTAGGCTTATGAATAAATTTATGATTGCAATATAGCAGTTACTCCAGTTATGCGTTTAAAATTAACTAAAATGTCGGGTAAATATAAATCTAATCTAAACTAAACTATTTGCGTATAGTCTACATTGACATATTATTGACAGTACACGGTTTGTTTACAATTTAGGCAGCGGTCGAGGTGTGTATTGAGGCTTTCATATTTAAACTTATTTATGAGCTGCACTGTAAGTAAAGATGATACGCTAGCGACCTCTGAACATCTGTCAGTTCACCTAACTATTTAAAATTTGTTCATCCGCTACAGTTTTGCTTTTTCATAACATTGAAATATGAGTGTATGCTACAATGCGCACGCACGCATGCACGCACGCACACACACGTGTTGACCCATACATGCCTCTACATTATTATTACACAACCACATTGCCAAAAGCTTATAGGTAAACAATTACATTCTAATCAGTAATCACGGGAAATTTCACATAGGACACACTGACACACTTATTGTACATTCATAATCTTCAGAAAAAGTTGTAACTGCACTCTGTAGCCTACACATTTAGATATGAATAATAGTATAATTATAGCCATTGTCAACATCTCCCACCCACATCGATCATCACACTCACATCCATCTATCCCAGATATTACATGTAGTACACCCAGTCCTTTCAAGAATGGGAATGGATCCGCAATTAGGCCTACTAGACTACAGAGTATTTCTCACATGCATTGAAATATTGCCGATTTTCAGCATTGCCCATGGTTTACCGTAGTTATAGGCCTATTATTATGCGAATATAGCTATCCATGAAACCATTAAAAATGAGTAAATATCATAATAGATTTTTTTAAATCATGATTTTTTATTTCTTGAAGACTTAGCTTCAACCTGACCTAATTTATGTTATGGTAGGTGAAGTCTATCCTGTTAAACACACATTTTAAAATATGTTACCTTTGTACTACAGACAGAGAAATATTGACCCAGCTCACAGCGCCTTTCCCGGTGTGACGTCATAGCGAGTGGTGAAGTGATTCAGATTGAGGCATCATTTAATCTCGTTATTTGGGCTGCCTAACATGTTTTTCCCACTCCAGCGAAGCTATTGTGTTTAAATAGTGTAGTAGACCATAAAATTAGTTGAATCTCATTATCGACCGCAAGTCCTCACAAGACCTTTAACATTCTGCCCTCAGACCCCCAAACACACCCTGGGGGAGGGAGGGATGGGGGTGTGTGAACATAATATAATGTTGGTTTTGGCTGGCTTGACTATTAAAGGGTTAAAATCACTTTGACTGGACGCTGTTGCAGCAGTGCCGTAACCCTTTAACCCTTTAATGACTAAATTTGTTTTAAAAAATTTAACTACTTACTTATTGAATGTCCATTTGCAGGTCAAGAGACTATTTTTGAAAATTTACCACTGGAATGACTGGCTCGGTTATTGGGCCAGTCCTTCCAGTGGTAAATTTTCCAAAAATAGTCTTCTATTGGCCTGCAAATGGACATTCCCCAGTACCACTAAACACGCCGGTTATGGCCGGCTTCGTCGTGAAAGGGTTAAGCCTTGAATTTGTTCAAGAAAATGTTAATTTTCTCAAAGAAATTATCAATTTGCAGACAAAGAGAAGACTATTTTTTAAAGTTTAGCACTGGAATGACTGGCTTGGTTATCGAGCCAGACATTCCAGCGCTGAATTTTCAAAAATAGTCTTCTCTTGGTCTGCAAATGGATATTTCTCAAGACCACTGTAGAAGCCGGTTTTCTGGCTGATATGAGAGTTAAAGGGTTATGGTTCAACTAAATATTTCCCTTTTGATTGTCGAGAACAAGAGAGATCAATTCTCCCATTCCAATACAACATAGCCAGACATAGCCTGTTCTAATTACACCAGGTGTTTGTCCTAACATAAGCTTGTCAACTCTGTGAGCAATATGTCTCATTTCAAATTTGCTTGTCCTAGCTTAAGCTGTACGCCTCTGCAAACCATGGCACATTTCATATTACTTGTCCTAACTTAACCACGCCACATTTCACATTGCTCTGCAAGCCACGTCTTATTTCACATTGCTTTTCCTAACTTAAGCTGCACAGCTCTGCCGCGCCATATTTCACATTGGTTGTCCTAACTTTAAACTTAGGCTGTATGGCTCAGCAAACCATGCCACATTTCACATTGCTTGTCCTAACTTAAGTTGCACAGCTCTGCAAACCACGCCATATTTCACGTTGGTTGTCCTAACTTAAACTTAAGCTGGACGGCTCTGCAAACCACGCCACATTTCACATTGCATGTCCTAACTTAAGTTCCAGAGTTCAGCAAACCACGTCACATTTCTCAATGGGTGTTCTAACTTAAGCTTTGTGGCTCTGTAGTCGTGAGATATGGTACATTTCACATGCTTGTCCTAACTTAAGGTTTATGGTTCTGCGAGTTAAGACCACATAATCACATTGCTTGTCCTAACTTATGCTTCATGGCTCTGCGAGCTATGCCACATTTCACATTGACTGTGGCGTTAAAGTCAGTATCAGACAAAGTATAACCGCCAACTGTCCCATCAAATTTCTGGTGAACAAAATCTGAAAACGACAAATACAAATGCCAACTGTTATATATTGTCGCAAAGTGACAGAGCAAACAAACTACCTACAGTACAGCTTAGAAATAACTAAACATTTCCAAAACAAAATAAAAACATACTGCTGAATATTTTGAAAGTAATTGGATTGGAAGACATTTGCTGCCTTAAAGCAATATCATCTAATCCAAATATGTTCAAAATATTCAAAAGAGCATTAATTAATTTCTTACATTGGGTTAAAAATTGGACTAGCAAATCTTTGCTTTGGAAAATGATTAACTTATTCATGAGCTGTCCTGTGTATATAAGGAACTTAAACTTTAAGGTAGCCATCTTTTATCAAAGTTATCACACATGTTTAACAAACTCTCAAGCATGTTAGACCAAACAAGCTTTAGTCAGTTCCAAATGAGCTATTCCTAATGAACACGTGTGATCAATGGAGGAATCCAGTTTTAGCTATGCCCACCCCATCTCTAGCTACGCTCCACCTATGCTATGCCTGTGTTGTGATCGATCTATCCCTGCATTCTCTGTATCTCAATTTCAAGAATACTATACAGGTAAGCTGTTGAATATTTTCAAAACTAATTTGGCTGGGCGCTGTTGCTGCCTATGGCAGCAAAAGCGGCTAGTCAAATTACTTTCAAAATATTCAACCAAATCCTTATTAAATAGTAGACATACAATTCATACAACTTCAGGGAGTATTAAAGCGTTAATAATGGACTAAATCGTGTCATTCATGACGTAACTGATTATGATGTCAGCCTACATATGCCATAGTTGATTGTGATGTCATATGATTGACTGAGAAACTGGATTCATCAATTGCTAAGAGATGACGGCAACTTTTAAGATTCTATTAATAATCTCATAAGCTTTTATTATTTCAAATTTTACATCGATTATTGTTATTTTCTTTACATTTTTGCTTCTCTTTGAGACAACCAAGAATTCTAACAACAAAAATATATCAATTGGCAAATGCATGACGTCAGCTTTGGAATCATTTCTAACCAATTCTTAAACTTCACTTAAATTAACCCTTTAACACTCATATCAGCCAAAAACGGCTTCTGCATTGGTCCCGAGAACCGTTCATTTGCAGACCAAGAAGACTATTTTTGAAAATTTATCACTGGAATGACTAGTTCGATAACCGAGCCGGTCATTTTAGTGATCAATTTTCAAAAATAGTCTTCTCTTGGTCTGCAAATGGAAATTTTCAATAGGAAAATGAAATTTTCTTGAGCAAATTTGAGGGTTAAAGAGTTAGTGGTCAAATTTCGTTAAAAAATATATTATTTGCTCATTGAATGCCCACTTGCAAGCCAAAAGAAGAGTATCTTTGAACATTTGCCGCTGAAATGTGGCTCGGTTACCGAGCCAGTCATTTCAATAGTAAATTTTCATAGTCTTCTTTGGGCCTGCAAATGCACATTCATCAAGACCTGGCTGCAAAGGTTGATTCTGACTGTCTTGACAAATAAAGAGTTAAACAGGCACCTATTCCCATTCATCTCAGCAAAAATAAACCCATTGGGGGGGGGGGGGGGATGAAGGGGGGGATGAAGGGGGGGATGAAGGGGGGGGGGGGGAGGTTGTCTTTATATGAATGTATCCTTTCGAGCGGGTTTGAATACCGATATATTTTCTAATAACACTTCTATAGCATAATGTCTGACAATAATAAATTGCTACCTTCCAGGTCTGATGTCACCATTCAATGTCAAGAGTAATGAATAGGTTAAAGAAAATCTATTTTGGGGGCAATTCTAGCTGTTCTGGCGATTGTATAAGCAATACTGGAGTGATATAGATCATGCAATAACACGCCACAGGCATTGTGGATTAAAGATATGTGAACTCTAATAGTGAAATCTCAACACATTACTCATGCAGTTCTATTGAGATTGTTGTTCAGTAATTTTCAAACAATCAGAAAAAAGGCTCACCATGCTCTGTGGCGTGCCCGTCACATCACACCAGTGACAGGAAGCTTAGCAAAAAAACAGATTTCAATGAGCAAAAGAAGTAAATTTAGATTCCTACTTGTTCTCAATATTCGTGCCAAATTATCGATTACATGAACACGGGTCGACTAAAATTTAGAATCCTGCATAAACGTGTACATAACGGGAATTTTGACGGCACAACATGCTAACAGATTGCGGATTAGTGCTGTTAGCACCAGAACTCAGAGATCTTTTTAGTCTAATGTGCTAGTGTTAACAGATTAAGATCACTAAGTCATAACTCCAAGACTTCAACTGTATCTAGACACTTGATTTTATTTACTTTTAACAAAACTTGTCATGTTCTAAATATATAACTATTACTATTTCTTAACAGTACTCATTAACATTTCTTTTCAATTTAATACAAGATTGCCTGACCTATAACCGATCAAATTAGTGTCAAAATATACAGCATAATATTTATTAAGCAGTAAATTCATCAAACACATACATCAAAGACATACAATTCTTAAACTCTCGACATATTTGTCCAATTTCGCAATTATGACCACGACGTCGGTTAACAATTGATGTAATGGAGGACTCCAGTTTTAGCTTTGCCCTGCCCATTGCTAGCTAAGCCGCACCCATGCTTTGCCTGCATTGAGATCGATCAATCCATGCACTTCCTGAATCTCAATTTCCAGAAAATTATATACTTAGGTAAGCTGTTGAATAATTCAAAACTAATTTGACCAATTTGTCATAGCGCTCCATCAAATTAGTTTCGAAATATTCAACAGAATGTTTATTAAATAGTAAAGACATACAATCCGTACAACTTGACGGACTAGTAAGTATTTATGATGAACTAAATTGCGTCATTCATTACGTAATTGATTATGTACATGACATAGTTGATTATGACGTCAGATGATTGATGGATAAACCGGATTCCTCTATTAATTTGATTATGACATCATACACTTGAGTGACATGTCAGATCCCACCTTTGTATAAAAGATGCAAACTACAACATGTATGTATCATTTAATTTTTATCATATGCTAATTTATAAATCATTTATACTATGGTATAAGCATGCCAATTTAGAATCCTTCATATAAGATACATTCTGATTCGTCATATAAATTTATATTATTACAGCGTGTTCGTAAAAACAGATATTGACCTGGCATGCATTATAGAGCTGGTTGATTAAAATATAGGAGAGGATAAACACAATATTATATTAAATTATATTCCAATTTCGAAAATTTGTAAAAATTAATTAAAATATAATGTTATTATTCAAGATGACAAAAAAAAAAGCATCCACAGTGGTCTTACGTGAAAGTAATCTCCATTTTTAAACCAAAGAATTCACCATTGAATTGATGATTGACTCTATCATGTCAATAACTACACCAGTCATGTGAGTCATAAGTTTTCAAAAATAATATCTTGACGTACATGTATAAATGGACATAGAGTAAACATATAAAGTTCTGATTTTCTTGACTAAGCTTGGGCATTATAAGACTATTTAGGTATAGACTGCATATATGTTCAAGGGGACAACACATTAACTGTCTCCCAGTTGCAAGTCACAAGACAATAATTTCAATGAGCAAAAACTCTTGACTTGCTGAATATTTTGAAAACAATTTGACTGAGTTGATGCTGGCTTAGCCACCAACAAATTTCAGTCAAATTGTTTTTATAATATTTAGCATGTCCAGAGATATAACCACTGGAATATGTTATCTGCAAAAAATCAGCACTCCACCACTAACAACTTTCAGTCCAATTGTTTTTAAAATATTTAGCGGGTCTAAAGATATAACTGCTGGAACATATCCACCAACAACTTTCAGTCAAATTGTTTTTAAAATATTTAGCAATACCAGAGATATAACCACTGGAACATGTTATCTGCAAAAGCTCAGCAGTCCGCCACCAACAACATTGTCAAATTGTTTTTTAAAATTTTTAGCAGGTCAAGAGATATAACCACTAGAATATATGTTATCGCCAAAAACTCAGCAGTCAGTCAGGAATCAGACACATAATTATTTTTACTAACTGTACATGTATTTTCTATGTAGTGTTAAATTATGGCCACACTATTTTTATCTGGACCGTCAGTGGTACAACGTCACTAGATACATGTATTACATATCAAAATTCTAATAATTATAAAATAAAAATTCTAATACCTATAGAATAAAAATTCTAATACGTATAAAGTATGTAATCGCTATAATGTTTGCTTTATATGATACTTTTCCGCTTCAAGGATCTACGAGCGCAGACACATTTCATGTTTACTGTTTGGTTAAATACAGTAGTCGAGAGTGCCTTTCTGTCCTGAAGATTGCCAAATTCACGGAGAACAAATTCTGAAAGCAATAAAAAGGCGGTTATCAAATAAACCTTTTAGCCTATTCGATATCAAAAATGGACAATTTGTCATAAATTCCTACATGAGACTGGGAATGAAAAATCTATTGCCATAAAAAAGCATATTCGACAGAAGATGCTAAAACAGTCCAGGCTGAAAAAGTTTGGATATTCTCGAATATCTGAGATCAATTACTGCTTGATTTATCTGGCTAATCCAAGCTATTAGTAGACTTCAATCGTTCAGTTTAGTTTGCCGGTATTAGCCACATAAGAATTTTTTTATTTCCTTGTATTTTTTGTGTGTAATATGTAAAGACAATCCCAGGTAGCTTGAACACTCAATACAAAACGACTAGCTCGCCGATATTGGCCACTTTAAAATAGCTTGAAAGTTATTCAAGCTAGCTACAGAACTTTATTCAAGAAAATCCCAGCGAATAGCTCTTGAAATAGCTAAGACTATAACATAAAGTGGATGCATGGACAGGTTGCGGCCATGCATAGATACATGTATATACATGGTAGAACACAAGAATCACCTTCAGGCCAGGTGAGCTAAATAAACAATTATTATAACAGACACGCTTTCAGAAAAGCATCAGCCCTGTATGAAGTTCTGATTTATATATGTTTGTTATTCTTATAGACAGAGATTGTTAACCCGTAACACTGACATTGTCTGATGTCGAAATTTTTTAATTAAAAATTAAATTAAATGATGAACTGGTGTTCATTTTTCAATAAATTTGTCAACAGCAACATCGCTGTCATAGACAGCAACATCGTCCACCAAAATTGTTGAAAAATGTACACCAGTCTCTTTGCTATAATTACACAGTAAGAGATAGAATATTGACATCAGAGTGGTTTACGTGTTAGCATAAAATAGTCATGATCACTGCATTATTTCCATAGAACTTTTAATATACATCCTTTAAAACATGATTTCTAAGAGTTTATCGGCTATTCGTGGTTCAAGTGTTTCCTCTTTAACGCTCTACGAGCGATGCCACATTTCAAATTTACAGTTTGGTTAAATTCGGGTTCCATGAGTGATGGTACATCGTCGTCGTCCTCAAATGCTTTCCAAACAAATTCTGAAACCAACAAAAGACGAGCCTGTTTACAAAATTATACAGCTTTGGACGGTCATCCGAATACTAATTAAGCTTTTCGCAAACTACGACACAACAATAACTGTCTTGCCACACGCAGTTACGGTACTCCTAATTCTGAAAAGACACTAACACATATATGGACCATCTTAACCATTAAATACTCAAGCCGGCCAAAAACGGTGCAATGGTGATGAGGATGTTCATTTGCAGAACAAAAAGGTTATTTTTGAAAATTTACCACTGGAAAATAATTACAATGAGCAAAAACTCTTGACGTGTTTGATATTTTGAAAACAATTTGACTGGAAGTTGTTGGTGGCTTGCCCACCAACAACTTTCAGTCAAACTGTTTTCAAAATATTTAGCAGGTCCAGAGATATAACCCCTGGAATATGTCATCTGCAAAAACTCAGCAGTCAGACGGCTAAAGCTAAACGAGCCTGTTATTCCAGTGGTAAATTTGTAATTTTCTCTTGTTCTACAAATGGACATTTTCCTTGAGAAAACTGAAATTATCTTGAACAGATTTGAGGGTTACGGCATTAACCGTCTGTCACTGACAAGTTTTTGCAGACAACGTATTCCAGGAGTTATATCTCTGGACCGGATACATATTTTGAAACCAATTTGACTGAAAGTTGTGGGTGGGCAAGCCAACAACAACTTTCAGTCAAATTGTTTTTAAAATATTCAGCAAGTCAAGAGTTTTTGCTCACTGTAATTATTGTTTGCTGGCTTAATACAGCAGTGAGACAATTAAACAACTTTCATAGTTACTGATAAAGTAAATCTGCATTATTAAACAGTCACTTGTTGAGTGAACTACATGATTGTTAAAATAACTTAGAACTGTGATCGGATCACTTTATCAATAAACGCAAAATCCTTTTCGCTTAAATGCTCTACGCGCACCAGAGCATTTCATGTTAACAGTTCGGTTAAATTGTCTTTCTGAGAGCATTGATATGCCAGGTAGGCTGTCGAGTTCACCTTGGACATACTCTGAAAGAAACAATATATTAGCCTTATTTAGGCACGCATGCTTAACCCCGCCCAAAAGCAGCTTCTGTAGTGGTCTTGAGAAAATGTTCATTTGCAAACCAGGAGCCAATTTTTGAAATTTTACGACCAGAATGACTGGCTCTCTAACCGAGCCAGAGCCAGTCATTTCAGTGGTAAATTTTCAAAAATCATCCTCTTTTCGCCTACTAATGGACATTTTCTAAGAGAAAAATTTAAATTATCTTGAACAAATTTGAAGGTTAACCCTTTAATGGTCTAACTGGCCAAAAACTGCCTCTGCAGTGGTCTTGAGGAATGTCTATTTGCAGGCCAAGAGAGGACTTTATATGACACTATCCGGTACAGCGATGATGAGGATGCTGCTGAGAACGGAGTGTTTGACACTGAGAAAGCTCATGAATTAGATGCTACAACCTCATATGGAGAGGAAATTGTGGCATCCAAGATACATCCACGCCCACGGAGGCTTCGTCATCCTCCGATTAGGCTGGGTGACTATGAGCTCTTTTAACCCCTTTCCTAAATAATGTAAATAGGTCTTGTACATACCTGAAGGTGTTTACAAATTCAACCTTTGTTTTAATCGGCCAATGTTCTGTGCCGGAATCGTCTATCCTCTCCCACTGAAACTTGGTCACGCTGGCTCTAGGACAGTGGTTGACACTATCTTTTATACATGGTTGCAGGATGTATTACAGACCTGTTTGGTTTCATTTTTGTTCGCACAGCGCAGATATACCTTTGGTTGTCTACTCTCTGAAGCTTGGTCACGCTGGCTCTTAAGGGTGACAACCATTGATGGGGTGTTTGATTAAGTACACGGGCATGTTTTCAACATTAATAGATCTCCCTTGTGGTTGTCTTGTCTCTTTGAAGCTTGGTCACGCTGGCTCTTAGAGAAAGGCTTATATATATATATATATCGATCGACATATATATATATATATATATATATATATCTTTTAGGAAGGATAGTTTTCAATCTAATATTGGTTGGCATGGTCTGGGATTACTTTATTGGTCTTTCTGTGGAATTCCAATCTGCTCTGTAGCTTAGATACGCAGATCCTGTTATATCGGGAGCACACTTCCATGGGAGAAATATGTTCTAATCCAAGGTGGCCTGCATTCATGAAAGGTATCGAGCAAATGGTTGATTTATCAAGGGGTTCTAACAATAAAATTGTCTTCCCCACACACACACGCACACGCACACGCACGCACACACACACACGCATACAAATTAACTGTATGGTCTTAGCCATAGACCATTTCCTGATATATTTTCTCTCTGTCCGTATGTTGTTGTTGAACTGTTTTTAAGACCTTAATTTAACATTGCATTGGATGGGATGGTCTATCATATTGACTCTCGTATAGAATGTTTTTAGTCTGATATAACTGGTGGGTGCAGATGCTTTATACTCTCGTTTCCCAGTTGGATCATTCTCGAGATATATACCTGTACAGTTGGATGAATATTTATCCACATATTTGTGTATATAAATGTTTGTGAATCACACAAGCATAACTTGTGTTTTCAAAGCTGTAGAATAAATAAATCAATGCTTTAAAAGATGGAAAAATTATCTCCATGAGACATCTGAAACTGCTGTCTTACATAGTTCATCCCTTATAATTTTGTTGTGTGCATGTCCAAGACTAATATATACGTATTATGTAAGTACATGTAAATTGAGGAATTTCTGAGTGCATTTGTCAATATTAGGGTGTTCTTATGGTGGTGTCAAGCCTTACTTGCTTCTTTCCAAGCCATGTTTCACTGATTAATATTAAGTGCTGCCTTCATTTGTCTAATTCGTGCATCTACCTCTTGAAGCTTGGACACGCTGGCTCTTGAGGGATGTTGCAACTTCTTATGTAACACCTACCTGCATCTACCTCCTGAAGCTTGGTCATGCTGGCTCTTGAGGGATATTGCGCATTCTAAACTAACCTCTAAGTATTCTAAACTCCTGTTTGACTCTAGTGGTGTTTGCCATATGAGGAAAGTTTAACTGTTCCTTCCTTTCCTTTACCCTACCATCCGTAAACTCGCAACCTCCAGTTTTTTGTAAGTGGCCTCCGCCAGTTTAAGAAAATAGTGCTTTCATTCTCGCAAAATTAACATAACGGGAAGAGTGTGGTGCCACTGTGCCACCACACTGCACTCATTTCCAAGTATTGGAAAGGTTACTAGGCGGGGAGCATCCTTAGAGGCCTGAGAGACACACTGATTCCTGCTGGCCACTGAAAATGACGTATGATCCACGATGTCCTGGCCTTTAAGGTTAGTTATCGCATATTGCTCTATTATTCTATTATTACATTGTTATATTATATACTAGATATTATACCCGAAATATTATATATATATATATATGTTTCATCCTTTTAAAATTAAAATCATTTAGAGGGAAGTCACCCGATTACTATAATTGCAACAATTTGTTCAATTAAGTTGAACCCTGCGAACAGCATCAGTAACTTACAATGATCTTGCTTATACTGACCAGATGCATACACTGTACATGTTGTACCTATGGTACCTAGCCCAGCCTGCAGTAATTAGCGCACTTGAACATATAGTACAGGTCAACCTAACATGTGTCCATAACAAACAACAGAAACATATATTACTCATGTTAGTTAGTACAATTTTGAACACCCATCAGGATGTTATGTATTATTTTGTTTTGGAAACATGTTAACTGATTTCTGAGCTGTAGTGTAATCCAGAGAGTCTGTACCATATTATCCTGACCAAGGCAAACATTCCAGCATCTTCAAGCCAATCTAGGCCCTGTTTATGGCCTTTAGCCCTTTTAATACAGGCCAGGAAATTACTTTTTCAACAGTGTCCAACACTTTGTCAGGCACCAGCTACTTAGTACCAGATATCCAGAATTTGCTGCCTGTCAACACTATTCTACTTCACAGTGTTCTTTGCTTGAACTTATTAGAAACATGTAAAAAAACAACTAATCATGTGTCATAATCATCATGGTACACCTTAGATAGAAGAATATTTTATGGCTTTGTCAACACTTGTATGCCAACTCTTTCGCTGCACACTGAAAATACAGGATCTGTTTAAATCTGTACCTGACAAAATGTCAGGAATCAGCAAGACTGTGCCTGACATTTGATAGTTTGGTGCCTGACAATGTCCTTGACAGGCACCTTATTTCCAAGCTTGTAATACTGGATAGTTTGATCAGGGATATCCAGGGATTGCCCCTGGAAGACCAGACTACATGTATGTTTCCCAAGGTCTTCAAGTGTAGATCACCGTCATGGCAGTGTAAGACATTGTATTGAAGGAGTAAATATGTTTTGGGTCTAGTCCCAAAAGTGATAATGTTTTTAAAGAATGTAGGAAGTTGCATAATTTGTGCCACTTTGAAAGAATGAGGATTACTTACGACATGTAAGAGAGAAATATGTTGTCTATGATTAAAGTGTTGTGTCTAGTCTTTGTGGATCTGCTCTCAATCCTGTTGTCCCCCAGTCATTGCCTACACATGTACTTCTATATTTTCGAAGCAAATTTGGAGAAATATAAATGGAATATCGTTAACACAGTACCTATATGTACCTTTGATTGTCTGACAATTTAATGAGCGCAATTTCATTACATCATTGCCTGGTGCCACGCCTCATATATTGGGAACAGTTAATATATATGTGTAAGACCATGAACCAGGACAAACATGTCATCAGTTATTCTGAGGGAGTAACAGTAATGTCCAGCACATTCTATGAGTTACATGTACATCATGTTTTTATGGTACGTACTGGTTTCTTAACCCTTAAATCCTTAAATTTGTTCAACAAGTGAAAATATTCTCATAGAAAATGTCCATATGCAGGCCAAGAGAATACTTTTTGTAGTTTTTTAAATTTATCACTGGAATGACTGGCTCGTTTCTTGAGCCAGTCATTTCAGTGGTAAATTTTCAAAAATGATCTCTTGGTCTGCAGATGGGCATTTCTCAAGACCATTGCAGAAGCTGTTTTGGCTGATATGAGTTTTAAAGGGTTAATACACATTCTGTTGACTTTTTTGAAAAAAATTTGACTGGACTCAAAATCGGCTTTTCTCAGTTTTTGTATTATATATAATGTAATTAATGTGAAAACAGCAGATTGTCAATAGTTTGCAGATTTAGCAAAACGTTTTGAAACATTTTCCCCACTGAATGCAAGGCAGGGATCGATTGATCCCACTGGGCAAAGGGTGGGTGGAGCTCAGCTATTGCAACCAATGAATACATACTTGTACATGTATTAACCCTCTGTGATCACGCCGGCCAAAACTGGCAGTGTAAGCGATCTTGCGAAATGTCCAATTGTAGGGCAAGAATATTTTTGAAAATTTACCACTCGCATGACTGCAATGTGTGGGTCGATACCAGAGACAGTCATTCCAGTGGTAAATTTTCAAAAGTAGTCCCCTGCAAATGGAAATTTTAGAATTGAAATTTCCTTGAATAAATTTGAGCATTAAAGAGTTAATTAAATTATCATCTTGTGGAGAATCAAAAAGGGATTGTGTAAGTCAACTGTCACACAAAATGTTTATTGCAGTCCACGGTGTGTACATGTAAGTCAACTGTCACTCAAAATGTTTATTGCAGTCCACTGTGTGTACATCTAAGTCAACAGTCAATCAAAATGTTTATTGCAGTCTACAGTGTATACATGCAAGTCAACTAACTGCCACTCGAAAATGTTTATTGCAGTCCACTGTGTGTAAGTCAACTGTCAATCAAAATGTTTATTGCTGTCCATGATGTGTAAGTCAACTGGCAATCAAAATGTTCATTGCAGTCCACTTTGTGTAAGTCAACTGTCAATCAAAATGTTTATTGCAGTCCATGATGTGTAAGTCAACTGTCAATCAAAATGTTTATTTCAGGCCATGGTGTGGAAGTCGTCCATGATGTGTAAGTCAACTGTCAATGAAAATGTTTATTTCAGGCCATGATGTGTAATTCGTCCATGATGTGTAAGTCTACTGTCAATCAAAATGTGTATTTCAGCCCATGATGTGTAAGTCTACTGTTAATCAAAATGTTTATTGCAGTCCATGATGTGTAAGTCGTCCATGACGTGTAAGTCTACTGTCAATCAAAATGTGTATTTCAGGCCATGGTGTGGAAGTCGTCCATGATGTGTAAGTCAACTGTCAATCAAAATGTTTATTTCAGGCCATGATGTGTAAGTCATCCATGATGTGTAAGTCTACTGTCAATCAAAATGTTTATTGTAGTCCATTAGGTAAGTCAACTGTCAATCAAAATGTTTATTGCAGTCCATGATGTGTAAATCATCCATGATGTGTAAGTCTACTGTCAATCAAAATGTTTATTTCAAGCCATGGTGTGGAAGTCAACTGTCAATCAAAATGTTTATTTCAGGCTACGGTGTGTAAGTCAATCGTCAGAAAATTTTTTTATTGCAGTCCACCGTGTGTAAGTTATCCGTCAGTCAAAATATTTATTCCGGCCCAGGGTGTGTAAGTCATGTAAGTCAAGATGTTTAATGATGCAAACTGAGATACATTATGTCAGTCCAGATCTGATGAGTGATGTGAGTAAATCACCTGTAAATCCATATACTTAGTATGCTTCCCAGTGGCTCACTTAACTCATACCACTCTGTGTTAAAAGTTTAAATTTTCAAATTAAATTAAAAGATGAACTGAGGATAATTTTCCAACAAATTTGTTGGAAGATGGTGCTGTTGAACAAAATTGTTGAAAAATGTACACCAGTTTCTTTGATATTGACGCAGTAAAAGATAGAATATTGACATCAGAGTGCTAAGGATTAAACCATTAACACTCATATCAGCCAATGGCTTGGAGAGTGGTCTTGAGAAATATCCATTTGTAGAGCAAGAGAAGACTATTTTTGAAAATTTACCACTGCAATGACTGGCTCGATAGCTGAGCCAGTCATTCCAGTGGTAAATTTTCAGTTTTCTCTTGCTCTGCAAATGGACATTTCCTATGAGAAACTTGAAATTTTCTTTAACAAATTCGAGGGTTAAAGGGCCAAACCATTAACATGTATGTATGATTACTGTATTCTGCGGCTTTAAGTAGTAGCAACATCCTACAGCTGCAATCAGACCTTCTTCGCTTTTGCCCACTGTGTCTTGTCATCAGCCCAAATCCTTAGCTTCCTCAGATCCATTCTGCTTCCTACCATTATAGATAACCATGTATTCAAGTTTAGTTCCAATAGGATTAATGAATCCTGAAATATAAATGATTTGCTGAATGGAAAAACTCAAGGTTGAAAAAGCGAAGGTCAAATAGCAATATTAGAATGGCCTTGACATTTGACCTAGTGATCTCCATGTCACCAACCTGTACCTCTTGGCATAAACAACCATGTACCCAAGTTGTGTTCCATTAGGGTTTAGCAATCTGGAAATATAACATGATAAGATTTGCTAAGCCTAAAAACTTAACAATGAAAAATAACAGTTTTGTAAAGGTCAGAATGACCTTCATCTTCGACGTTACTTCAGTGTCTGCATGCTGTTTCTTAACATTATAGGTAACCATGTGTCCAACTTTAGTTCCAATAGGCTTAGAATACACCTTCCGTATCCTCTGCGTGTCGTAAGAGGCGACTAAAGGAGGTAAGGGTGAGGTAACCCTGACAGAAACCTCAAGTGCTGAAGACGGAGGTTCCAGGCCGCACGGCGCACTCTAATAAACCATGGATCCACGCACTTAATGCTTATGATCATGTCGATAGTCACTTACAGGACTGGCGGTATGATCAGCGAACGAAAAGAAGAAGAAGGATTAAACAATCCTGAAAGATAAGCCATGAAGTTTTGCTAAATGCAAAAACTTAACATTGAAAAAAAAGTTTTGTATCAAGGTGACCTTGACCATTAACCTTGTGACCTCAGTATCATCATGCCGCTTCCTAACAGTATAGTCAACCATATAGCCAAGTTTAGTTGCAATAGGATTAATCGATCCTAAAATACAAACTGGGAAGTTTTGCTAAACGCAAAAACTTAACATTGTTGATGCCGTCGCTGTCGGATAAGTGACACAATGTCTTGCTTTCCGCTTCGCAGGCGAGACAATGAAATAATTTAATAAACATCCTGTTGAGCATTTTGAAACTAATTTTACTGGAAACAGTTGCTTCTATAGGCCTATAGGCAGCAGCAGCTCCCAGTCAAATTAGATTCAAAATATTCAACAACCTACCTGAAAGAGTATAGTTACATTGAAATTTAGATTCTGGCATGTCTGGGAATTCAGGATTCAAAGTTTAAAATTGAATCCAATACGTGCACAAAGTGGGTGGGCTTAGCTAGAAATGTAGGGGTTGAGATTAAGCTGGATAGGCCACTAGCCCGCAGGACTGGTGTTCACTAGATTCTTCTAGCCCTACTGATTATTTACTAGTCCTTACTTGGCAGATATGTATGGGGATTACTGTTAGCCCGTATACTACAGAGTGTTGGTCTTATGTTAGTCCAGTTTTGTAAGAAAACTCACATCATGTGTCCCTTTAACCCTTTAAGCCTTGAATTTGCTCAAGAAAATTCAAATTCTTCAAAGAAAATGTTAATTTCCGACCAAGAGAAGACTATTTTCGAAAGTTTAGCACTGGAATGACTGGCTCAGTTATCGAGCCAGTCATTCCAGTGGTAAATTTTCAAAAATAGTCTTCTCTTGGTCTGCAAATGGACATTTCTCAAGACCACCATAGAAGCCATTTTTGGCTGATATGAGTGTTAAAGGGTTAATGGACATCTCTGAGATGATAGTGTGCTTTATTTGAAAGATTATTACATGCTTAATGAAATTGCGCCAGAATAATAACCAGATAGAAATAGTGTAACCAACTATCGCTGGATAAAGTCGGTAAAATTGATAATTTTTCGCACTTCGGGGCGCTGCCATTTTATCATGTCTAGCGACGTCAGCCCCGCACCACCACTATAGCGATGACTGAAGGCACGAAGCCTACATGTATAGATGCGGGTACATATTTTAAGGAAGTATACATAAATGATAATAGCAACGGAACCGCTGGCACGATTCCAATGACTCTGGGATCTCTAAATAGGTGCCGACTTCGGGATTAATATGATACAATGGATGTTAAAATCGAACAAGGGTTAAAAAACTGGAATATACAAAGATTAATCATCTAATATATGATCTGAGAATATTTTAACCTTTTTTTGGGAGATGGTTTTGTCTCGCCGCCTCTATCTTTGGTATTACTTTGTATATCATCATTAAATTGAACTGTGCTTAAACCTGATAGAAATGGCTATTTGCCTGACTAATTATAATTTTGCTCACGTAAATATTGCCAGATGATTAACATTTTGACATCAAATCTGGGGATTTTCATCGACCGATAAATATTTCCCGGCAAACTGTAGTAATTTCAATAATTAAGATATTTTAATGAAACTTTCCCAGTTATGAGAAAACATTATAAAGCATCGACACGGCAGATTCTGTCAATGCAGCTGTAATACTTATTTTAATATGGGATGCATTCTGAAATGTGTTTGAAATTTTGTTGACTTATTTTTTCCTGCAGAGTGTATCTTCTGAACCACTAAGGTGATTCTAACGTCCCTAGCATTGGATAACTCTGCGAATTTGCAGCTACAGGTAGGTATCATAATTATTTCAATCGGTTCTGTGGTTCCAGCAATATTATCATATGTTTTCTCAGAATATATATTTACACTTCCAGCGACACACGGTATAACAGCATCTTGAGTAGGCTGAATAATTTGACAATACGCACGTGTCAAGTCATTCAAGTGTGACACTTCATTTAACCCTTATCGCACGGTGTAAAATGCGCAATCACCTACTTACAGAGATAGTGCTGGGTACATTTACAAAAAAAATATTACTGAAACGTGTTGGTCATACACAGCAATGACTTACAGCAGCACTGTTAGCAAAATGATCACATGCTGATAGGATAGAGAAAATGGAATCTATGAAAGCTAGGCTACAGCGGTCTAAGGGTTAACAACGTCCCACCGACTTCAGACACTAGAATTACTTGAAAAACTTACTAGCTTAACTGGACAATGTCCTAATGATTACAAATTAGCACATATTAGGTCTCTATGCATATGGATATTTACTGTAGGCTACAGCCTTCGTGCTCAGCAAAGATAGCGTTGGTGCAGGGATGATGTCAGGATTTTGTGAAATCTCGCTCTCATTGCAAGAAAATGGCCCCGCCCGGGAGACAAAATAATCCCATGTTTACGATAGGGTTGCACGATTTTTCGATTATTCGATATTATATAATTCAAAATGATCGTGGACGATTATAAAATGAAATAATCATATAATCTTGTTGAAATTTTTGTCAAGACACTTTTACGCTTGTGAAACTCTGCTCGCGTTACCAATCATGAAAACAAACATTTGGCTACATGTATCTGCTGAATGAATGTGTGAATGATTATATAAACTAAATAAATAACTGCTTTGTTTGTATTGACTCATGATTAGTTTTAGATGAATAAAGATTGTTCACTTGGTCGCTATTTGTCATTGTTGTTGTAATCACACACGCTTATCCCGCGTTCCCCATTCTCTGAATAATTATGCGCTAACGGTTTTCCCAAAAAAGTTCTAAAACTGATACCACGGAAATTCAACGCATTTTCTCCTGTAAAAATTGTCACCGCCTATGCCTACGTTTAATGTATACCTCAAAACATCACCGGGGAAGTGAAATTATTTGATTTGAGCGCCTAAATATTGCGCATACTTTAATAAAGGTCATTTATTGCATCAAAATTAATCCACAATTTGATATAAAATGGCGTCGCGAAAAAAATACAAATCACGTGATTCGCCTCCATTTGAAGAGTTTATTTTAGAGCGAGTACTCGGATATAAATATTCTGGAATCGGGGACTCGGAACTCGGGAATTTATATATATTATCACATTCACATCTCGCGAAATCTGCTTCGATTCGAGATCGAGAAAAGTATCTCGTATGTATTGAGTAGCCATTGGCGTAGTGATTTTCACCAGAACATGGTGGTAGAGAAAGTTGAAACTTAAAAGGACACGAGCGCTACTCCCTTCATACCAAACAATATTAATTTACGTAAAACGAGATGATATAATGCTTATACATGTAGTAGTCTGTATGACAAGTAGTTAACCGAAAAATAGTCCCTCTGAATTCGTCGTAAAATTCAAATCTGTCGCACACAAAATGAGATCAAGAATTTGCTGACGTTGCGTGGATATTTATAT
Organism: Chaetoderma sp. LZ-2023a; assembly: GCA_034401795.1. Taxonomy (NCBI): domain Eukaryota; kingdom Metazoa; phylum Mollusca; class Caudofoveata; order Chaetodermatida; family Chaetodermatidae; genus Chaetoderma; species Chaetoderma sp. LZ-2023a. The sequence continues at coordinate 86,684,333 of CM067367.1, forward strand.
TACACGAATCACTGGGTGGATCACATTCATTTTAATGTCTGTATTAAGCTAGTGATACAGGGGTTAAGATGATACCAAAATCAACACGACCCATAGTGTTCCTTTTAGAGTCCGCTATGGAGATGGACTGGGTCCTGATATGTCTGTTGCCGAAGTGGACTCTGTGTAACAGTCTAGTCGTTGTGATGACATAATAAGATGTTCTAATAAGTCAAACATTAGAGGTGTATTCTCGTAGAAGCCACATCTCTATTTTTAGATTGTATATTATCATTGCGCGATAGGAACTGAGTATTATACTGATCTGAATAATGGGTACCCGTTTGATAAACTCCCGTTAGCGTATAATATCTCGCGAGAACACGCCGCCTCCCATCGCAAAAGAGCCGCTGGCTCGCCAACTTAAGAAGCAGGCTATATTGTCATTCGTAATAATTCAATTTGGATCATTTAATGTTGATCGGCGTTACAAAGTTGATGCACATTTTCTCCCATACTTGTTTGGTACATAAATTTGGTCTTACAATATATTTATAATAAGGAAGGTATTTAATCACGCCAAGACTGTTTTAAGTGCATTTTGACTACAAAAGTGTGTAATAAACTTTATTATATCTTGAACATACGTGGTCTACTATTAGTATTAATCTAATAGGTGGTCGAGATTTACAATCCGAGGCCTGTATTGACTTCTAGAGGGGCCGGAAATGTATCAGGGCAGAGATCGGTCTGAAGTAGGCACACCCTGTGACACGATTCTTATTATTATACATGCTATTCTTAGAAATTTTCCTATACAATCTGCTGAGTTAAGGGGTGGGCTTCTAATACAGTTTTGTCATTCTGAAACTGCTAAGAAATCATTGGAGCTCATATGTCAAAGTTATGGGGCGGGCTTCTATTAGAGCATAAGCTACAATTAAGCAAAATATGGTACCTTCCGTTTTCCGTCTAGAAAAATCCTGATACATTCCTTTGTTTGCAATCAGCAACTGGCGTATTCTGTCCATGTATGTATACCCATGTGCCTAACCCAAAATCTTACAATCTGCAGTAGCGTAATAACGTCCTCTAAGCAGCATTGACGTAGTTAATATAGTTCATGATTATTTTCTTTAAATGATCGGGATTATGAAAAGTGAATAATCGTGCAACCCTAGTTTACGATAGTATAATTCTTCGTATTATTTGTCTATTGTTGTCATTTAGTATCCAATATGTTAGTCATATAAGTCTTTCAAATAAAGTACTTTTACCCATTCTGGAATTGTCCTTTAAGGGTCAGATTTGGTCAAGAAAGTTTAAATTTTATCATAGAAAATATCCCTTTACAGACACAAATCGCAGCCCAATAGCAGAGTATTTTTCAAGTTTAACACAGGAATGATTGACTCGATTATCGTGCCAGTCATTCCAGTTGTAAATTTCAAAAATACTCTTCGTCTGCAAATGGACATTTCTCAAGACTACTCAGAGGTCGTTTTGACCGTACTGACCCTTAACGGTTTGAGATATCAAATTTGAAACTAGCCAACTGGGCCGGTCTGTCACAACTGGTACATGTAATAGCCCTGGTCAATTTCGACTAGCCTCGGGCTAGCGTTAAAGAGGCATTAACTTCGAGATATAAATAAATTTGAAAATTTTCAATATTTTTCTTGTAATATAATGGTCCTGGTGTATTATTACTAATATACTAACTTTTATACATAATTTCTGACCTGGTCACACATATTTGTTATTATTCGTTGTTTTTCTGGAAACACATTTGAGCCGAATTAATGAACATTACTATAACTACCAATCCATGACTGGCTGCTGAATTTCTGAAGACTACATCTTCCATGGAGTTTAACTTGGAGTATGCTGAATATTTTGAAAACAATTTGACTGAATGTTGTTGACCCACCAAGAACTTTCAGTCAAATTGTTTTCAAAATATTCAGCATACCCAGTTATTGCCCATTGAAATTATTGTCTTGTGGCTTGCATCAGTCAGACAGTTACATGTCTGTTTCGCAAATTTACATTTGTAGTATTAGAAGTCTGGGTATTGATATTAACCCTTTAATGGTCACGTCACCCAAAAACATCTTCTGAAGTGGGCTTGACAAATATACATTTGCAGGCCAAGAGGGGACTATTTTTCAAACTTTACCACTGGAATACCTGGCTCCTAAAGGTATTCCAATGGTAAACTTTGATAATAGTCTTCTGAGAAAATTTAAATTTTCTTGAACAAATATGAGTGTTCAACAGCTAAGAAAGATAATTATTTGGTCAGGTAGGCAGTCGCTCAGGTGGGCGGTCACTCAGGTAGGTGGATGCTCAGGTATGGCCATGATGGTTGACTAAAGCTAATATATTCACTCAGTCCACAGCAATTTCCGGAGAAATTTACACAAAGTATCTGACATTTAGCTCAATTAAATGAACTGAGCTACAGTGACATATACATGTACATCCACATGCGCAAAAGCTAAGTACCACCCAGATCAATAGTACACAAGCATTCTTTAAGTATTGCTTTGCAATACATGTCCCCTACCTGGTGATATAAATCTTTAGAGATTGACAGTCAAAAACTCCATTAAAAATTAACAGAAGCAGTTGAAACTTGAACTTGATCTGTAACTTCTCACAACAAAGCAATATACCAAGTTTCAGTTATATATAGTGAAGAATGAAAGTCTTGAAAGCTGATATATATGTTTGTATTTCATAAGTTGAAAGGGGACATAACTCTATCAAAAATGTATGCGCATGCGTGAAACTCGAACTTGCTCTGTAATTTCTCATAATAAGGCAATGTAACAATTCTCAGTTGAATACCTTGAAGGACTGCAAAGTGTGAAAAACTAATATTCTTCATATTTCATAAGACGAACGGGGGGCATACCTCCATGAAAAATTTACGAAAATGTCTGAAACTCGAACTTGCTCTGTAACTCCTGATATTAAAGCGATGCACTGATTTTCCCTTAAATATCTTGAAGGAGTGCAAAAAAAAGTGTGGAAAGCTGATATTTCTTAAGTCGAAAGGGGGCATTTAACTCCATCAAAAATTGACGCATGCATACACGTGAAGCTCGAACTTGGTCTGTAACTTCTCATAATAAAGCAATCTACCAATTCTCAGTTGAATACCTTGAAGGACTGTGAAAAAAAGTGCAGAAAACCAACTGCGACAGACGGACAGACAGAAGGAGTGCAAACCTATAGGCCCCAACTGTCTTACCGGTAGGGGACTAATAAGAACATGGTCACATGAGCAGGCTGTCGTACATTGTCTTTCAATTTGTTAACGGGTGGTATTGCACATGCCTAACCAGCATACATGTCAGGTGAGAACTGTGCCACACACAAGCAGACTTAGGGAGGGGAGGATACCGCATGTGCCATTTGCGGTTTAGACCTACTGATTTAGGTGATCTGAATGATTGTTTTTTGTGTGCGAACACCATGCCAAGATGAAGGCTAGCTGATGATGTGAAATGACAGATTATTGGTATGCCTGACACTGGTATGCCATGCAGAGATTGTCAGACTATTGTACATTAACCATATTGTGAGTGGCATAAGTCATTTTATTACAAAACATGTGCAAACTCATGATGTCAAGGATAGGCCAAGATCTGGACAACCGAGGAACACTAATGCCTGTGAAGACCGAAAGCTACTATACCTTGCAAGGCGATCACCAACCAAAAGCAGTGTACTAAGACTCAGATTGGAACCACACAACAGGATGTCCATGCCCATTGTCAGAAGGCTGCATGGAGGTCTAGAGGCACGGCCTGTGACCAGCTTTACATTCTGGTGGAAACTCACAAGTGGTGGAGGATTCGCTATGGTCTGAGGGCGCATCTCCTTTGATTGTACATAAGCAAAACCTGGTGACTGTACCGGGAACAATCAATGGGCCTACAGGGCTCGATTTTAACACTAACCCGTTAACCAGAGGATAGTAGAATTTCATATGGGTTAGTAAAACTACACCTGCACTAACCCGTCTGGGTTAGTAATGCTCTCAAACGAAGAAATACGAAAAAACACTTATATAATGTCATTATGTTCAGTACCCACCAAAAATTGACAGAGGAACAGATTTTCTACTCCCTTTAATGCTTTATTGAATATTTTGAAATTAATTTGTCCAGAAAGCCGTTGCTGCCTAAAATATGCAACAGCTTCTCTGTATGGTTGCCTCAGAAATGAGTTTCATAGGTGAATGGATTGAAGAAGTGATCAGCTTTGAGCTTACAAACATTGGGTTAGTGAAATTTGCTGAACGATAGTAAAATGGTCCACACCAGCACAGAGCCTTGGAATTCGCCCTACTCAAAGCCAGCAAACACAAAGCGAGGAGAGGACGTTATTGCATAAATCTGCTAAGCGTGCTACAAGGTGACCTCAAGAAAGCAGGACTCGGTACACTCAGGTCAAGAATGGACCTGAGGAAGCTAAGGATTTCGTCTGAGGACAAGACACAGTGCTACAGCCGCAGAATACAGTAATCGTACATACATAGTAAAATCAATTATGCACTATCCCGTCTGGGTTAGTAGGAAAAATCCTTAAAATCTACCCCGGGGCTATATACCAGGCTGCGATCGTCTTGTATATAGTCGTCATTCCTGCTTTTGCCAATCATGCACTTGTAAGCCTGTCTAAGTGAATGATAATTCTCAACCCCATCGTGCCATCGTAGTACGCGACTACCTACTATGCCTACAGTAGAAAGCCATTAAAGGTCTACCATGGCATCTGAGCAGCACTGACATGAATCCAATAGAGCATATATCTGAGATGTTTTGGGGCTTATGGTGAAGAGGGAATGGGCAGGGGGGGGGGGGAGAGGCGGATTCTACTGTGCGGAATTTTAAAGGAATTACCTCTGGCACCACACGAGGAATGGCAGCGATAAACGCACTGGAGGATTCATCGACTAGAGTCGAGCATGGTGTGTCCAGTTCGTTATCCAGGCACATGGTGGATATACCTGATATGCACTAATGATCCTTTCCAGTTTTTGCTAAGACCCGCCCACGTATAGCTAAGCTCCACCCACACCTCGCTCGTGTTGGGATCGATCAATCCCTGAATTCCCTGATTATCAATTTCCAGAAAACTATACAGATAAGCTGTTAAATATTTTGAAACTAATTTGACTGGGTGCTGTTGCTGCCTATGGCAGCAACAGTGCCCAGTCAAATTAGTTTCAAAATATTCAACAGAATCGTTATTAAGTAGTAGACATACAATTCGTACAACAATGTATAGTCCGTCTTCAATTATGCTTTCGTGACGTAGTTATCTACCTCATTCATGACGTCGTTGATTATGATGCCATTGTACACGTTACATAGTTAATTATGATGTCATATTGATGGACGGATAGAGTTGAAAAGTCTATTAGTGACAGATTCAGAACTATGTTCAAATGTTGGATGACATTTACAGATGACAATACCAAACATCACTCATCAGGTCATTCATCTCAACTGCAGAGCAATAGTTGTAAGCTGTATGACAAATGCTGATTTTCATGTCACTTGTTGAAGTGGTAATAACATGATTCAGTGCCTCCATAACATCATTTCTTTTCTCGCATTATTAGTGATTGCAACTAGGTTTGCGCAATTACGTGATTAAATCGAAAATCGCGATTATGTTTTAAATCGTGAATTTATATGATTAACAATTAAATAATCAAATAATCGTGAATATTTTCTATTGCATAAAATATTTCAAAACCTAACTTTCAATTACTTTTTGTTGCGATCGGTCATGAAAAATTACGTTTTGCTTGTGTGAATGTATGTTCATTTGCAGGGCAAGAGAAGACTATTTTTTTAATGTATAACTGGAATGCCTGGCTTGAGAATCGAGCCAGGCATTCCAGTGATATATTTTCAAAAAATAGTCTTCTCTTGCCATGCAAATGCACTTTTCTAAACACCATTGCAGTTTTTGTCATTGATATTCTTTTGTTGTTATGTCTTGGTAATTTGTATCCAAGCTGATTAATCGAGTACTCACAATTATTTTTTAATAATTGATCGCGATCACTCAACACAATAATCGCACAAGCCTAATTGCAATCAAATTTATGTGTACAAAATCTGAGATATTATTGGTATCCTTATAGCACAAGATGGCTTTGTCAGTGTGTGTGTGTGTGTGTGTGAAAAAAAGATGGCGCTTAACTTTTGCGCAGGTGTATATATACCATGTCTGAAAGCGATGTTCATGAAACCACTCACAGAAAAACTAAATTCAAAATTAACTACAGGAGACAAGCACAATGGAAGTAAATTACAGTATACACTTGATAAAGTCATTTACAGTCAAATCATTCACCCATTAATGGTCAAGCCGAAAACGGCGTCCTGCAGTGGTCTTGAGCAATGTGAATGTGCAGGTAAAGTGGACTATTTTTGAAAATGTACCACTGGAATGACTGGCTCGATAATCAAATCAGTTTGATACTATTCCAGCGATGTTTTCAAAAATTGTTTTGTCTTTGCCTGCAAATCGACATTCTCTAGGCCTAAAATTTCAATTCTTTTAATAAAACTTGACCGCCAAAAGCGTAACCCTTTCACTGATGAATTACCTGTATCTCAATTTCATGGCAACCATACAGGAAAGCTGTCGCATATTTTGTTGCCTAAGTCATAATAATTTCGCACTCTGGTGTCAATATTAAATAAAAATATCTTTTTACTGTGTTAATAGCAAAGATGTGTACATGTCTCACCAATTTTGGTGGAAGATGTTGCTGTCTACGACAGCACCATCTTCCACCAAATTTGTTGAAAAATAAACACCAGTTCATCTTTTACATTAATTTGAAAATTTTAAATTTTGACATCCGAGTGGTATGGGTTAACAGAATATGCTATACATCGTAAATAATTTACGTATTCAGTGATTTGTCAGTGAAAGGGTTGATATAATTATTAGACAAATTTCTCACCTTTTATAGCTGCTAAGATGTTGGGATCGAGTGGTGTACTTCTTTGGGTGCCAAATCGGATATCTTTATTAACGCTTGGATCTCGGCCGCCCACTGCACAGGACATCGCTAATGTTTTATCATCGAAAAACAGACCTAAGAGTTTTGTTACCGCGTACTTTGGTGATCGCTTAAACTGGGTCATTGATTTAACCATTAAATATTTTTGTGCCGGTAAATAAACACCGCTACCAGGGACTAACTCTACTTGTTCACCCAAACGACCCTGAAACACCAAGAAAATGCAAAAGATTATTTATGTTTTTAACAATTTAGCACTCATAGAAAATGTCCATTAGCAGACCAAGAGAAGACTATTTCTGAAAATCTATCACTGGAATTACTGGCCCGGTTATCGAGTCAGTCATTGCAATGGGAAATTTTCAAAATAGTCACTTGGTCAGCAAATTGTCAGTTCTCAAGACTACTGCAGAAGTAGGTTTTTATCATCGTGAGTGTCAAAGGATTTCTAGGGTAAACTTCGCCAACTGATGAATATATATATAGATGTACCTATGTGTTATATGAACTGCAGTATGTCTTCATCATTCACTGTATCAACCTGTGACGTCACTGGAGAAGGTCTACATCTTCAAAATTGTCCAATATTTTAACTTTCACAGTCATAATCAAACCAATAAGATCGTTCAAATGTCAATAGTTTGTCAACACATATACGATGTTCGCAACGGCATACCAAACTGTGACTACAACAGGCAGAAAAAGGAACAGAGAGATGGATTGACAGACAGACATTATCAAGCCTGCATGATATCAGCGCAGTGTCACATTGGACGAATCCACAGTAACAAAAATCTAATCTGAATCTCTGGCGAATCTGTATGACAGTGGGCAATAAATCTTTTGAAAATTACAATTTCAAATTGGCACAATTACAAATGGACTGCGTAAAGCGTTACAAAAAACACTTATTCTCAATTAACCCTTTACCACTAAAGCTGAGAAACAACGGCTTCTACGGTGGTATTGTGAAATGTCCATTTGCACGCCAAGAAGTTTTATTTTTATTTATCCCTGGAATGACTGGCTCGATAAGTGAGCCAGTCACGATAACCGAGCCAGTCATTACACCGGTAAATTTTCAAAAATAATCTTGTGGTCTGCAAATTGAAATTTTCTATGAAAAACTTGAAATTTTCTTCAAGAATTTAACCCGTACCACTCTGATGTCAATATTCTATCTTTTACTGCGTCAATAGCAAAGAAACTGCTGTACATTTTTCAACAATTTTGGTGGACGATGTTGCTGTCTTCGACAGCACGATCTTCCACCAAATTTGTTGAAAAATGAACACCAGTTCATCTATTAATTTAATTTGAAAATTTAAAATTTTGACATCATAGTGGTGAGGGTTGAGGTGTTAAATAATATAAGTACCATTTTGAGTGTTTTCCGGCTCTCTTGTTAGAGAGTGGCAAAGGCATTTAAAATGTGTCATCGTTCGATGACAAAGATGAGCTAGACATCATACAGTATAGATCAGAAATAATGTGACAATTTTTTTTTTAAATAAAAAGATTTCCGCAAATGGTACATAATACACCACCATGATAACAAAGCAATGAATGAGTGCTATCAGTAAACAGTGACTTCTTCCTCAGACCTAGACCAGTCATGATATGAAGTTTCAAAGCGACCCACTAAACAGTTATGAAGTTATCATCCGGAAACCCTATTTTCAAGATGGCTGCCGGCCATATTGGATTTTGGATCATCATCGATTTCAATTGGTTTATTCCTCAGACATAGTCCAGTCATCCTATGAAGTATCAAATTCATCCGATCAACGGTACAATATCATTATTATGGTTGAAATCACCCAAGCAGTTAGTTAATGAGGAGTCGCGTTTTAAACGATATCCGGTAAATTTTCTTAAAATTCAAGGTTTTCACCAAAAAATTTATTAATCAAAGTTCTGTATATCAATTTTGCAACCTACACACATAGGGTCCTTCCAGCCAAACTATGTTCAAATCCGCCAAGTGGTTAATGAGGAGATGCGTTTTGACAATTTCCGGTAATTTTCTTTACAGATTTTCACATAAAAAATTTATCAATCAAAATTCTGAAAAAGTTTTCTAGAGACTACCACCATAGAATTCATCTAGTAACATTTGGTTGAAATATGTCAAGCAGCCATGGAGGAGTAGCAATTTGATCATTTCCGGTAGATTTTTAATAAAATTTATGATTTTCACCCAAAAAATTGATCAATCAAAATTCTGAATAGAAGTTCTATAGCCTACCACCATAGAATCCATCTACATGTAGTCAAATTTGGTTGAAATATGTCAAGCAGCTATGGAGGAGTAGCATTTTGACCATTTCCGGTAAATTTGTCATAAAATCTTATTTCCACACAAATAATTGATCAATCAAAATTCTAAATAGAATTCTAGAACCTACCACCATAGAATCAGTCCAGCCAAATTTGGTTGAAATATGTCATGTAGCTAAGGAGTAGCATTTTGACAATTCACGGTAAATTTTTTTTTATAAAATCTATGATTTTCACCCCCAAAAATTGACCAATCAAAATACTGAAAAAAACATCTGGGGGATACCAGCACAGGGTCTGTCAAGCCAAATTTGGTTGAAATCGGTCCAACCGTTAAGGAGAGGAGAAGCGATTTGATGGACAGACGGACGACGGATGGCTGCCATGGCATAAGTTCACCTGGCCTGGTGAGCTAGTAAATCATGTGATATTGCTCGCTCTCCTGATTTTGGAGGCAAGAGGTGGTCTGTTCACAAATGTGAAACCTAAATGAGACAGTACACATGCTTTAGCCAGCAAGGTGAACTATCCAAGATGTTTCTGAAGGCTAACTATTATTAGTAAACAGGTACTCTGTAAATGCGGATCAGATCTAAATATTAGATATCTGTGGGTCTAAAGTGAATTACTACATAGGTGGGAGACCAATCTTTGACAATCTCATCCCGCTTGATTGATGCCTATAGGGCCATACAATGGAGTTGGTGTATCCAATGGCTTTCTTTAGCTTTTCTCTATGTGGTGGAGGTATCATCATCAGGATCTGATGAAAGTACTTGAATGATCCGATATTGGATATCACTTCTAGTGGTTTTCTGAAGTGAGATGCCTCGATACAGGTGTGTCGTATCCGATGTGTTTGTGGAAGTTGACGATGGAACGTAGATGTTCTTGGATTCTTATCTTAAAGATACGTTTGTTTCTCCAACATATTGGGTTTTTTATCTTTTGCAAGTGATGAGATAGACTCTATTTCTAGTCTGGCAGTTTCCTGCAATCTTGGCTCTGTAAGTGAGTTGTGTGTGGCTGCTTTTGAACCATTTGCTTTGGTCCATCAGTTTACAGAAGTCACATTTGCCTTTTGGGCATGGTTTGAAAACATTTTTGTAGGCTGGTCTGGTTTCCTTTGGATTGGCTAGTCATGCTCTGACCAGTTGGTCCTTCAGCGTGGAATTGCGTCTATATCCGAATAGCGGTTTCTCTGGGAATGCGAGGCGACATCTTTCACTGCTTTCCAGGATACGCTAGAATTTCAAAATTTGTTGAGTTCTAGTACTAGTTTGAGTAGATTTAGGAGGCCTCTGATAGTTAGAGGTCCTGGCAGTCCGTGCTTGCATACAAATCTGCTCGTAGCTTGCATCCCTTCTCTGTTGTGAATGCAGGTGTATAAGCTGCTCAGGTCCATGGTGCAAAGTATTGTGTTTGCTTTTCTTAACCAGTTCAAAAAGCTCAAAAAAACTTATTGTAAAAATCAGAAAAGAAATTTTGGAAACCTAACCGCCCAGCACTTCAGAGATGTTTGACATGCCGGCTTAATACGTAGCGTCTCGGAATGGAGTGAGACAGACACATCTCCAAACGAGACGCTAATCAGATACTTCACCACCACAGAGATGGGCACACAAACCGAAGCTACTGAACGATGAGTCTCCGCAAACGGAAGCCAAACCAGAACTCTGCAGTTTATTATCACACAATGGAAGCAGCTAAAACTGACCAAGTGAACGGTGTCCTGCACTTTTCAGTCTAAATTCACAACAGACCACAAGTCTCACTATGTCAACATAATTCTTCTCTTCAAGAACTTTTCCAAAAACTTGCTAGAAAAACGATGTTTAAAAAAAACTACTGTCATCAACAATATGATTTCATCTGGTTCGCTTTATCTCAAATTGTGCGTTGTCTCAAATATAAAATGAGTAAAAAACAACATCACCCACAGAGAAGTTCTCATCCGATCGATACGGTTTGTTATCATCTCTCTGTAAAAGCCATCCCGCTCTAACATTGCCAATCATCCCCACCCATTAATCCCCTCCACCCTTTCCTCTCCCTCTCTTTTTTTCCACCCCCACCACCACCCCTCACCCTCACCGCCTCCCCATCCGTCCTTTCAATCCAGTTGCACATACCTGTGCATCCTTCATAGCACCAAGTCGGTACCCGCAGTTTAAAACCATCCTGTACAGAAGCAATTCCTGCCCATTGACCCACACAGGACACGGGCTGGCCAGACACGGGCTGGCCAGCCACGTGCCGGCCCACAGGCATGCGCATTTACTGGCGCACAGGTTAAGCACGCCTTAGTGCATCCTGCGTCTGTGTGCGCGCACCACGGGCGATGCGCGGGGCTGACCAAACAATGAACTCTGACATGGAAAAAATGGATAGATGGTGGCAACAAAAAGGAAGAAAAAAATATATTTCCTTTAATAATAGACCACAAATATTTGCATCTAAACAGTCAGGACACATAACAGTTTCCTCTACCTTTTTTCAGTCACCCGCATAGGGGGGGGGGGGGGGAGCGAGCCGCCCCAGTGCGTGGAAGCACGCACACCTGGCAGGCACACACCACCAAGCACACCCTAGTGCAGTGTGCGCCGACACGTGCGTGCGTGCACCATGTGCCTCTTCGCGCTGGACCGGCCTGCCCGACCAATGCCAGACTGACCCAGCCAGGAACAAGAAAACAAGGGAAAACTAAATTCCTTAAAATAAACCAGAATTTCAAAAAATGATATCACAAAATTGGGACAGAAATTCTCAACAATTCACATTTCAACACAATGGTTGCTATAGTCAAAGTCCTCTGATGATGTCCACAGTAAGGACAGAAACATCAAAAGTCTGAACCAGCAGGAAGCTCTGACCCACCAAGAAGCCTTTTTCCAACAAATTGAGGAAATTGACAAAAAACCTTTACACACGGTTTGTTAAACACATAATCCAGTAAAATAACAGGAACCGCATATACATCAACCAAAAAGTCCTGGAGAACCGGAAAAACGGCTCTGATTGTCCAAAATTCTGGACCAATCAAAAGCAAGATCTCCCGTAGCAACTTCTCCTACCCAATCAGAAGCCAATTTCACACCCGATCGGATCCTAGATTCACTATAAAAAGGACCGCAGGAGCTGTGTTGGGCCATTCAGACGTTTCGTCTACACACCTAGTAGAAGACATCAGGCTATATAATCGTCGTACACGTAGTAATTACACACTATGGATCTAAAGTACATTCCTAATAGCATGTGATTTGTATATTTTCACAGACGACTTGGAATGGCAAATATAACATTACGCAATATTTAAGTTGTCCAATATAATATTTTCACTCCCGCAATGATGGACAGGGTATACATTAATCCCAGATGTAAGGTGGCATGAATTTATACCGGGAAATTGAGTCCTATTTGCGTGTTATTAACGATCATTCTTGGCGACAGGATTTCAATTTTTTCTTGAACTATATCAATTAGCAGTCATATTCGGTTAAAACCGATATGAAAACTCATAGCGAAATCAATATGGCTACATAAGCCAAACCATGCCGTCCAACTCAACCCAAGACCAATTCGCTCCGTGAATTCATATACCATAAAATAGGCTATACGATATATCGAAATATCGCAAATTCTTCACCATGATATATCGCGATACCTCTTCAGACAATATCGTGCAAGCCTAATCCGAACCATGACAACATTTCTTGTGATAAAATCTGAGGCAAATCAGACCAGTAGTTCCCAAGATATCTATAGATCGGTTATTTGATCCGATCCGGACCAACACTTTTTTAATCTAGATCAACGTTTTACAAACTCAATTTTCTGAAGTGACCGTGTAATAGACACATCTTTAATCTGGCAAGGACATATCGGCAGCACCAACATGAACAGAATCTGGTGATTCAAGTGAATCACATGATTTATATATTTTACTAATAATACACATGTAGTTAGCCTTCAGAAACATCTACAGTAGGATAGTTTACCTTGCTGACTAAAGCGTGTATACCATTCCATAACATCACTAAAATAGTGAGTGTTGTATTGATCGATTGAAATGCATTGATTACAGAAGCAGTGCTTCCAGTGGTAAATTCTCAACCAGAAATGTGGTTGCAATGCAACTATGAAGCTCGACTTTACGACTTTGCAATGAACTATGAAGCTTGACTACAAACATAAAACAAGAGGCCCAAGGGGCCTGTGTCGATCACCTGCAATTATTAGCGACTGGCACAAACGAACAAAATGACATAACCACTGTAAAAATTTACCAATCAAATTTCTGTGAAGAAAGTCTAGCTACAATGTAAGTTTGATTAAAATTGGTCCAGTTGTTAATAATTAAGTCTTTTTCATGGTTCTTTTCCACAATTTGCAGAAAATACAAGATGTCCGCAAAAAATGGTATATTTTGATTTATTCATGGCGGACATATTTTTTTTGACTTCAACTTTCCATGGACAAATTTTAATGGCGTTTTGGCCCTAATCATATCAACCAAATTTCGGCCCGATCTGTTCAGCGGTTCTGGAGAAGTCGCTTTCGCAAAAACTAGGTCATCCAAGATGGCCGCCAAACTATTTGGCAAATTAAGTTCCGTCAAACAAACTTGGTTCAACTCTTGACCATGACCATATTTCATGAGGTCTGCAAGCACTTTCAGAGATTTTTAAATACGTTTCTAAAAGTTGGCCAAAGTCCAAGATGGCCACGGGCCAAATTGGCCGATCGCCTTCCTTTGAACAAATTTGTATCCCTATTCCCTAAGGATGCCTTCTGTCAAATATGCTTGAAATCGGCCCAGAAGACAATTTAAGTCTCATATTGCTTTAGTATGGGAGTTTTTGGTAGGAAAAAGATCCAAGATGGCTGACAAACCACTTATCCGACAGTTTCAAAAATTGCAAATTTGAAATCAGAATACTTAAAAACCTAACACCAATTTCGGCTTCAAAATCCATCAAATAAAAATATCAGCAAGGGGCCTGTATCGCTCACCTGGAACATAGGCATTTAATCTAGAAAGGTGACTGGCTATAAGTAAAGGTTCTGGAGTTGTTTTTGCGAAAACTAGGTTATCCAAGATGGCTATTAAACAAATTTGGACTTTTGCCCTAGACGATGTTTTACGAGTCTTGAATTGATTCCACAAGCGGTTTCGGAGATTTTTAGACGTTTCTAAAAATCGGCCAAAATCCAAGATGGCAACCGGCTAAATTGGCCAATCGGCTTCGTTTGAACAAATTTGAATCTCTACACCCTAAGGATGCTTCCTGTCAAATATAATTGAAATCAGTCCAGCAGTTCTCGAGAAGACATTTTAAATTTCCCATTTCTTTAGTATGGGAGCTTTTGGCAGGAAAATGATCTAAGATGGCTGCTCCCAAACCATTTATCTGACAGTTTCGAAAATTGTAAATTTGAGATCAGAATAACCAAAAACATATATAAAACTAATTTCAGCTTCAAAATCTGTCAAATAAAAAAATCCAATATGGCCGCCAAACACTATATTTTGATTGGGCCACGGTCCCCAGGTTTTTTTATGGATCAATTTCCCTTGAACAAACTTTAATGGCCCTTAGTCCCTAATCATATCTGCCAAATTTTGGCCCAATCCCTTCAGTGGTTCTGGAGGTTGTTTTCGCTAAAACTAGGTCAACCAAGATGGCCGCGGAACCATCTATGGACCAATCAAGTTCCCTTGAACAAACTTGGTTCAGCTCTTGCCCTAGATCATATTTCATGGGGTTTCCTTCAATCCACCAAGCAGTTTCGGATTAGATTTTTAAAGGTATTTATCAAAATCGGCCAAAATCCAAGATGGCTGCCCGTCAAATTGGCCGATCAGCTCCGTTTGAACAAACTTGAATCTCTACACCCTAACGATGCTTCCTGCCAAATATAATTGAAATCGGACCAGTAGTTCTCGAGAAGAAGACCTTTTAAATGTCCCATTGCTTTAGTATGGGAGCTTTTGGCGGGAAAATGATCCAAGATGGCCACCAAACCGTTTATCCGACAGTTTCGAAAATTGGAAATTTGAGATCAGAATACTCAAAAACATATAAAACCAATTTCAGCCTCAAAATCCATCAAATAAAACTAGAGCCTATGACCATAGGATTCTTTCAGCCCAATTTGGTTCAAATTGGTCAAAATGCTAAGAAGAAGCAATTTGACAATTTCCGGTAAATTCTTAATAAAATCTAAGTTTTTCACCCAAAATATTTACGAATCAAAATTCTGATGGCAAGTTCTATAACCTATGACCATAGGATCCTTTCAGCCAAATTTGATTGAAATCGGTCATATGGGTAAGGAGAAGAAGCAATTTGACAATTTCCGGTAAATTTTTAATAAAATCTAGGATTTTCACTCAAAATATTTACGCAACAAAATTTTGAATGGAATTTCTAGAGCCTATGACCATAGGATTCTTTCAGCTCCATTTGGTTGAAATCGGTCACAATTCTAAGTAGAAGAAGCAATTTGACAATTTCCGGAATTTTTTTTAATAAAATCTATGTTTTTCACACAAAATACTTACGAATCAAAATTCTGATTGAAAGATCTATAAGCTATGAGCATAGGATCCTTTCAGCCAAATTTGATTGAAATCGGTCAAAAGGGTAAGGAGAAGAAGCAATTTAACAATTTCCGGTAAATTTTTAATAAAATCTAAGATTTCGACCCAAAATATTTATGAATCAAAATTCCAAATGGAAGTTCCGGATCCGAGCACAATAGCATCCTTTGAGAAAAATTTAGTTAAGATTCGGCTATTGGTTACGGAGGAGTAGCGTTTTAAAGCAAAAGTTGACGGACGACGGACAGTCGCCATGGCATAAGTTCACTTGGCTTTTCAGGCCAGGTGAGCTAAAAATGGCCACCAAACAACACATTATGATTGGTCGATGACGGCCATATTTTTTATACGACGTGCAGGGTATCGCAATAGCTCGTTTTACTTCATAAAGTCCAGCGAAATATAGTCATGTACATCTTGACATGGATATTCCCAAAGCAACAATTTAGATTTTCTTCGAGACAACTCTTGATCATTAAACAGTTAGTGAGTTAAACAATTACATGTAGTGGTCTTTAATAAAAGTACATGTATAAGCAAGGGATCCATTTCTAGCTATGCCCCACCCATAGTTAACCCGTATCACTCAGATGTCAATATTCTATCTATTACTGTGTCAATAGCGAAGAAACGGGTATACATTTTTCAACAATTTTGGTGGACGCGATGTTGATGACAGTAACATCTTCCACCATATTTGTTGAATAATGAAACACCAGTTGATCATTAAAATTGTTTTGAAAATTAAAAGTTTTGACATCAGAGTGGTAAGGGCTAAGGGCTAAGGGCAGCTCAATTCTTTTTACACATGTTGGAATTGATTCGAAAGTTTAACTCCGAAAATTCCTAGAAACTTCAAGGCAAATAAATATGTAAGCCGCTGAATATTTTGAAAATGATTTGCCTGGGGGCTGTTGCTGCCAATGCCTCCGTTGGCAGCAACAGCTCCCAGTCAAATTAGTTTCAAAATATTCAACGGAATGTTTACTAAATTGTAAATTCATCAAAGTTGGCAGCAACAGACCCCAGGCAAATCAGTTTCAAAATATTCAACGGAATGTTTAGTAGATGTAAATTGTAAATTCATCAAAGACATATATATATACAATTCATACACTTAAATGACAGACTTTTCAATACTCACGACAGAGGCTGAGCTACATCATATTTAGTTATTACAGCAGCTAGCATGTGGGTGACGTATTTGATTATGACATCAGACACTTAACTGACAGATGTAAGATCCCTCTATTTTCCATTAAAGGTGCGTATTCACCCCAAAATGCCTACAAATAAAACTGTTAAAATGGTATACATTTAGAGGCTTAAATTGTGTACATATATGTAATGAAACGAAATAGATCTTAACATATGATGATTTCATTTCGCATAAATTAATATGATTTTTTAAGTTGTGAAATTGAAATAAGACACGAGTCCATAAATTTTATTAATTTATACTGAATGAAACCATCACATGCTAAGATTTATTTCATTTCATTACATATACGTACACAATTTAAGACTCTAATAAACTTTACATGTATACCATTTTAACAATTTTATTTTAAAGCATTTTGGAGTGAATATTCCCCGTGTTAAACATGTTAAACTAATAAGTAATAGCACTCACCTCTGCTTGCAGCTGTGCAAAGGCTGCTGTCAATATGAAAAATAAGCAAACAGCATCAGCCAGACACAGTATTTAACACCGTAACCTAGTAACCCTTGATTTTTGTTAAAGAAGACAAATTTTCTCATAGAAAATGCACATTTGGAGGACAAGTTTTTAAAAAAAATTTACCACTGGAATGACTGGTCAGTCATTCTAGTGGTAAATTGTCAAAAATTGTCTTCTCTTTGTCTGCAAATGGACATTATTCAAGGCCACAGCAGAAGCCGTTTTTGGCTGATATGAGTGTTAAAGCGTTAATGCCCAAATTTATTTAAGAAAAGTTCATAAATAATGTCAAAAATGGCACAACAAGAGTATTTTAGAAAATTTAACACTTGAATTACTGGCTCGGTTATCGAGCCAGTAATTCAAGTGATAAATTTTAAAATATAGTCTTCTCTTGCACTGCTAATGAACACTTCTCAAGAACATTGCGAAGCAGAATTTTGCCGGCTTGATTGTTAAAGTCGTGAGTGTGATACCGCCAGTATCCTCCAGTGGTAGTGTACAATAACACTAGGATATAGCACAGATTTATTGTCTTATTACACACTGTGATAAATATGGCTAATATTAATCCTTAAATGATCAAGACAGCTAAAATTTGATTCTACAGTGAGCTTGATGAATGTCCATTTACAGCCTAAGGAGACTATCAATGAAAATTAACACTGGAATGTCTTGAGTTTTACAGAGTAAACACGCGCGCATGCACACACACACACTCACACACACACACGCACATAAGCACACACACATAAGCACACACACGCACCCATGCATGCACGCACACCCACACACATGCATGCACGCACACCCACACACATCCATGCACGAGCACACACACACACACATAAGCACACACACACAAATGCACACGCACCCATGCATGCACACCCACACGCACACATAAAATGTCCACGGACCCACGCATGCACACGCACACACACATTCACCCACGCACACCATTCCGACTTGGAAATCGGTCTGGCTTACAGCCATCACGAAGGAAAGACTCCTAGATGTTAATTGAATCTGATCATTTGAGAACATGTATTCAGCTAGAAGCAGGGTTGGATGTTTAGAGGATTTTGCTTTGACTAGTTTTCACGGAAACGAAAACCTTTTCACAATGCTCATCAGGATACACCAGTGGGATGGCAAATGTTCCCAAGTTTCAGACGAATAAAGGTATCATTCTAAAACATTCATTATCAACTTTCCAGACATTACAGTTTAAAATTAGATAAATACATGTATGTTACTATATTAAAATCATTGACAATTGAATGGAGGAATCCGGTTTTAGCTATGCCCCGCCTATCTCGAGCTAAGCGCCACCCATGCTTTATCCGTGTTGGGATCGATCCAACACTGAACTCACAGAATCTTGATTTCCAGAAATTTATACTGTTAAGCTGTTGAATATTTTGAAACTGATTTGACTGGGTGCTGTTGCTTAAGACAAGTTAGTTTCAAAATATTCAACAGCATGTTTATTAAATACTAAAGACATGCAATTCATACAACCTGACTGACTATTAAGCGTTTATAACGGACTAAATCATGTCATTCTCACAGGTAGAGCTGGGCGATCTCCCGATAATATCGGGAAAACTGTGATATTATCGTTGTCGCCTTCATTTCTGAATATCCTCAATATCATTCATGATGATATATTGCAATTTTGTTCCTAGATTTAGTTTCTTTGTATACGAAGTGGTGTTTATTTTGGAAACAATTTTGCTGTAAGATGATGTTGCCCACATTATCACATTAAAAAGAATAACACAAAGATGGATCACATAGAAATTACATAATGTCAGGGAATGCCCTCTCTTGCTAAATCTTCTTTGTACGTTTTACTCATGACATGCACCAGGGGAGATTACTCACAATGGTTTATAAATAACCATTTATTTGAAGATTATATACACACTTTCAAAAACTCTTCAATAATTAATTATCTCTTATTAAAATTTTGAAACTGAATGGCAAAATATGAACACATTATTTCCAATGTAAGAAATGCTCTGTCAAATATTTTGAAAATAATCTGAATAACCCTTTAAAACTCATATCAGCCAAAAATGGCTTCTGCAGTGGCTTTGAGAAATGTCCATTTGCAGACCAAGAGAAGATTATTTTTGAAAATTTACCACTAGAATGACTGGCTCGATAACAGAGCCAGTCATTCCAGTTGTAAATTTTCAAAAATAGTCTTCTCTTGGTCTGCAAATGGACATTTTCTATGAGAAAATTCTATTTTTCTTGAACAAATTTGAGGGTTAAAGTTTCATACTATTACGAGTTAACTCCCCTGAAGCCGGTCAATGACTGCGACTAGCACAGGTTATGTCCCCTGAAACATGTGTATTCATGAATGTGAAGAATTAAATACATGGGTTATTTCCCCTGAACATGCTGAAATATATAGATGAATACGACTAATATTGGCCATCTTCCCCTGGAAAATGTGAACGGATGAATGACTAACGTGGGTTATCTCCCATGTAAGATGTGAATTGACTAACATGGGCTATCTCCCGTAAAATAAATAGAATATGATTAGCATGGATTACCTCCCATGAATGTGAATGAATATGACTACAGTACAACTCTGAAATAACTTAAAACATACTGTAGAATATTTTGAACATAATTGGATTGAGACGTGTCTTCCAATCCAATGGACTTTTCCATTTTTAGCTATTCCCCGCCCATATCTAGCTAAGCTCCACCCACACCTCGCTCGTATTGGGATCGATCTCTGAACTCTCTGACTATCAATTTCCAAATTTTGAAACCAATTTGACCGGACGCTGTTGCTGCCATAAATAGAATCATTTATGACATAATGATTATGATGTTATCCCACACGCAGCTTAGCTGATTATGATGTCATATGACGTCAGATTGGTAGATGGATAGTCTGGAAAGGTGAATTATATTGTATGTTCAAAATATTCAATAGAACATTTCTTATATGTACCATGTTCAAAATTGTACTAACTAACATGTACATGGATCTGTTTTTGTTTCGGAAACATTTTAATTTATTTCTGAGCTGCACTGTGCCATGAGTTACCTCCCCTGAAACATGTGAATGCATGTGACTATCAATGTTGACTAAATGTCAAAACGGCACATACCTATTGATGAGGATAAGCGGGAATCGTCCGACTGGCTTTGCTGATAAAAATCTTCATCCGTTAATGAACTTTCATCTAGTGTAATATCCGCCATATCGTCACCACCAGAGTACTGCTCATAATCAATAGCGGGTAAGCTCTGTGTCCTAGACGTAGATGCCTGGTAATCTAAGGCGAGCGGAATATTACCAAGCGTCTGACCATCTCTCATTTGTACAGAGGTATTAGCAACAACAGAAACAGGGTGTAATGAAGCGGGGGGAGACGCATTAAGCTCCTCTTTAATGATTATTAAATCGTCATCGTCGTCACTTCCTTCTTCACATTTGATATTTATCCCTGTAGGGTCCGTATCTTCCCGACTAGCAGGCGGTACACTGACGGAGGGAGACGGGGCAATATCTAAAGCTTTATCATAACCTTGAGGAATGCTTCTTGGAGATGTTAACCGCGAAGAAGCTGCCGATGAAAAAGAAGAGACAGATCCAACACGAGATCGTTCAATTTGGCTAAGTGTGTATTTTACTGGAGCTCGGTTCGACGGCTGATCTGGTAATACTGTAGTACGGCTACCACTTGGAGAACGTTCAGTCCGTGAATACATATCCCTGGGAGAATCAGAAGCGGGGATAATCGCAACCATGTCTCTTAAATCCTCATCAATATCACAGAAGTCTTGGTCATGTAAATCCGCTTGTTCCTCCTCTGACCGTCTCCGTCCTCGTCTGCGTCTTTTCGCCCAACTAGGACGATCTTCATCATCGGACTGGTCACTACCATCGCTACCTCCCCCTCCTCGCGACAAATTTGCCGCTGACTTCTGTTTCGCCGCAGATTCATCTTTATCTACAGAGACAAGAAAATATTGAATCAGGTTCTCACTGTACAGTACAACTTATAAATAAGTCTAAATGTTTCAAAAACAAACACAAATATGTTAATTAGTTCAATTTTTAACACAATCATGACAATGTAAGAAATGTTCTTTTGAATATTTTGAACATAATTGGATGTCTGCCTTCCAATCCAATTATGTTCAAAATATTCAACGGTACGTTTTATTTTTCTATGGAAACATGTTACACGGCACGCCATCGCAAATCACGAGGCTTTACACACACTTTAACCTCTTGACAAGTTGACATCACCCCCTTCCCACAGCCAAGAGAGCGGATCCGAATATAAATGTTCTCTTAAAATCTACACTCCCATGGGTATTTGGTAACTCATAAAACAGATTTGACTCAATTCCATGGTCGGAGAGATTCATGGACAAAATTTACATGATAATTGACCTTTCAACCCTGTCCCATCACCCCAATGGGGAAGAGCCTGATATAAATATCGACCTTGCAATCCACAAACATAAGGGTAGCTCACACAACAAATTTGGTTAAATTTTATCATATGTTTTGGAGGAGATAATCGGAAGGACAGACAAACGGATGGAACTGATAACTTTTGTCAAAACGGGTGGGGATAATGGAGGGATAGGATCTGTCACTCAAGTATCTGATGTCTTAATCTAGCTAATCTCCTATTCAAAAGATCTATCACTACAGCGTACAAATTACATGTACATGTATATATATATATCTTTGGCGAATATGAAATCAATAGCCAGGAAGAGATCACAGTCAAAATTAGTTTCAAAATATTCAACAGCTTGTAAACCTGTATTTAATTACCATGAAATTGGGATTCTCGATCTTCAGGCATTGTCAGGCTTCAATGTGAATAAATCGGTTCAAATTTATGCAAACTAAGTGAAACACATGTAGGAATAGAGGGATACATTTCTAGCTAAGATGCGCCAATTTCCAGCTACGCTCCACCCATTTCTAGCTAAGCTCTGCCTATTTCTAGCAAAGCTTATTGCGCGTGTTGGAGTCGATATATACTTTGAACTCTGAATTCCCAGAATCCCAATTTCAAGGCAACTATGCAAGTAAGCCATGTAAGCTGTTGAATATTTTGAAACTAATTTGAATTGGTGCAACAGCTCCCAGTCAAATTAGTTTCAAAATATTCGACAAAGCGTCTATTAGACATACAATTTGTTCACTTTCCAGACCTTTCCATGTTGATGACGGAACTAGATATGACAATATGACATAATGATTGTGACGCCAGCTAACTAGTGAATATGGACTACTAAGTATAGGACCTGATGGAGGATTCCAGTTGCTCCGTCAATCATGACGTTATAATCAACTATGTGATGTGTAGGCTGACATCATAATAAATTAGGTCATGAATGACTCGATTTAGTCAGACTTAAACGCTCACTAGCCGCCAGGTTGTACAAAGTGTATGTCCTTACTATTTAATATGTAAACATGCTGTTGAATACTTTGAAACTAATTTGACTAGACGCTGTTGTTGCCACAGTCAAATTAGGTTCAAAATATTCAGCAGCTTACTTGTATAGTTTTATGCAAATTGAAATTCATAGTGTGGGGATCGAAAAATTTGAATACAGTCAAAGTGTGGGTGGAGTTTAGCTAGAGATGAGCGGGGCACAGCTAAACGCAGATCCCCCATTGATTATGACATCCGACATGTTAGATACTTGACATGCCTCGGTGATAGATCAGAGTCCACGATGAGAACTTACTCTGAAGTCTCATGTGACCAAGAACTTTATACTCTGCCACCTTCATGTCCAACCACATGACGAAATACGACTCTGTCCATGGAGTCACACGATCCATCAGGCCTCCAAACTGTTCCTTTAACATGTGCAGATCGAGCATAGACATCACTCTTAGCAAGCGCAGTCATGCAACAAGACTAGAAATGGTCAGAAGCTGTCAATCTGAAAATACACAGAATACATTCAATTTCTTAGTCATGTACTTAACCCTTTAATGGTCATACCGGCCAAAACCGCCCTCTGCTATAGTCTAATGGAATGTCCATTTCCAGGCCAAGACTACAATTTTTGAAAAATGTAACACTGGAATGACTGGCTCGATGAGAAGTTTGAAATTTTCGTGAACAAGTTCGAGTGTTAAAGTCTTAATATACCTCTTCTAGAATTTGGCTAATTCTAACTTACCCTTCCTATTTTTTTCAGGTGACTGACTGATGGCCGATGGTCTCCAAAATCTAAAAAACGGACTTGGTTCTTCCTGCTAAGTCTAATGGATTTCATAAAAATAAAAATTTGGTGACATGTGTAAAATTTAATTTCTGTAGGGAAACAGTATATTTGAACTAAAACATGATGATGTACATACGAAACATGATCAGCTACTACACACATAACGGCTGATATCTGTCTGTCCATTCATCTCCTCCGAAAGCTTTTGGTAGAATTCAATCAAAATTGTTATGTAAATTACCAATATGCTTGTGGATTGGGGACACCGTTTACATTAGGCTCCGTTCTCCAGACTGGGGGTGGGGTGATGGAAGAATGTCAAAGTTAAAGGAATACAACCCAAATCTGATGTTTTACCATATCATGGGCCCTATGGTTGTAGAATGCGAGACAATCTAATACAGTAGGCTGTGACACTGCTTGGGTCGGAAGGGGCTGATGTGGGAGGGGGCAAAACGGCAACTGAATTTGCTATGCGAGTTCTGGTGACTGTCAAGAGTCAACAGCAGAGAAATCTACACAATGTAAGAATATTCAACAGGTTAATTTCACGTAATTTTACCTACCGGTATGCCCCGCCCATCTCCAGGTCACTATTATAATTGACAGAAATACTCCGGCATGGTGTATGTCTTTGATGGATTTACTGTTCTTACCAGCTTCAGCATCTAGTCAAATTAGTTTCAAAATATTCAACAACTTATATGTTACATCTACCCTGATATTGGGATTCTGGGAATTGAGGGTTCGATCGATCCCAACAGAGGTAAAGCGTGGGCGGAATTTAGCTAGAAATGTGCGGGGCATAGCTAAAAGTGGGTCCATCAATTAAAGCTGTCATGACGTCACAAAAATAGTAGCTACGGTGCCAAAAAATATATAGATGTGTACCCTTAGATCCAACCAGGTGGGCTACCACCATATTGTTTGCCTTTCGTCTCCTCTAGCCATTTCCAGCACACCCGCTGTCGCTTACTATAAAGGTTGCCTCGAAATCCCGAAATGGAAGCAGTCAAGCGCTGACCGTAGACATGAAAAGCATGCCGACTGGGGTTTTCATTAGTCATTCATTTCATGACAATTCGACACTTAGTGATGGTGTGTTTTCGCGTAGGTATAGCCAGGTCGATGAATGCAACGCGATCACTGACGTATTACTAACACCAATTAAAACAGCAGAAGCTGAGAAGGCACTTAAAGCCCTGAAAAATGGACGTGCATTTGGACCTGATGGCATGAGCAATGAACTATTCAAATATGCAAGTGACATTATCTCAAAACCAATCACGCACCTAATCAATTCAGCTTTTATGCACCACCTTCCCATCGACGCTGTAGGCCAAGGCACCCTTATCGCACTACCCAAGGCCCAAGAAGTCACCTAGGCCACAGCCAATCTGCAGCCCATTGTGCTCCTCAACAGCATATGGAAAATCCTATCCAATGTTACTCTATGCCGGATCCGAGACAAGATCGATTACTTCAACGGATCATGTTAAAGTGGCTTCAAATGTGGACGCAGCTGCACAGACATTGTATGGGCTCAACGCATTTTTGTGTCGGTAGTCATGTCCAAACACTGAGGCTTCCACAAAATGGGCATTGACATGTCATGAGCCTTCGACACAATTAAACGCAAAGATCCTAGATGAGTTGCGACTAGTGCGACTACTACTTGCAGACACCAATCTGAGAGTATGAGTCAAGTCAGTGAAGTCTGTAGAGTTTGAGACATCAATCGGCTCCCCACAGGTGAAAAAGTGCTTTTCACCTTGCTGCTGCATTGAAATCTGTACGGGAAAGTTCCACAAGACCAACCACCACCACCCCCACCCCCCACGTGTCAATACTGGGCATACCGCTAAAGATGGAATATGCCGACGATGTGGCAGGCCTGGGGTCAGTTACATTTAAATGTAACTAGTTGTAGTTACAGTTACATTGCACTAAGTCAGTTACAGTTACATTTGTTGAGCAATGTAACTAGTTATATTTCAGTTACTTTGCATAATGTAACTAAAGTTACATTTCAGTTACATTAGTTACTTTGATTGATAATTATTATGAAGAACTGTGAACATCAATGTCATCATAAAAGGTGAAATGTAGTCAACCAAATTGAGATTTTTAGTAGAAACAAAATACCACTATAACCACTGATATAATATACTGACAGAACTGAATCCATTTCAGATATAAAACATAAAATCTGTTGAAA
Source organism: Chaetoderma sp. LZ-2023a (assembly GCA_034401795.1). Taxonomy (NCBI): domain Eukaryota; kingdom Metazoa; phylum Mollusca; class Caudofoveata; order Chaetodermatida; family Chaetodermatidae; genus Chaetoderma; species Chaetoderma sp. LZ-2023a. Next base: position 86,710,410 of record CM067367.1, read on the forward strand.
ATTCTTTAATAAATTTGACAAATTTCAATCAACTTCTTTCCAAAATAATAAGACACTAGTTTAATGACACAGCCTTCATAGATGTACATATATATTTCTTCCTCAACCCGTTCAACCCAGACATGCCATATAACAAACATTAATCTTATTGATAGAAATAATTGGTTGTATGTTTTGAAACTAATTTGAATGAAAGCTTTGCTACCATAGGTATCAACATTTTTCAGGGAAATTAGTTTCAAAGTGTTCAACAGATTTCCTTAGGGCATTGACTTTTTATGATAAGATAATCCACCATCTACCATGGGGCAATATAACAGTTTCCAGTCAAAGTAGCTTCCAAATGTCCATCAGCTTTGATGTTTGCTTAATTTCAAATAGGAAATTAAATATTTTGAAAATAATTTATTACATCATTAGTTGCAATGGCAAATTGATTCCAATCAGATAGTGCAATCTGCTGAGTACTTTATACTTACTACATTTCTAATTTTACTTTCAAAACCTGTTGCTTAGTTTCAAAATGTTCAACACCTTTCCAGTACACTAGTTTAATTCCACAGCCTTTATAAATTTTGTCTGCTATACCAAAATGGTTGATCGCTTGACCTTTATCAATGTCATTGTCCTTTGATCTATATCACCATACCTACATGTATGAGAATTCACCTTAGCTAGAGTATAATTGCTGAGCAAGGATGTCCTAAGCTTAATCAATAGTATACAAAGAAAAGAACAGGACATGCTGTTAGCACATACTGTGACAGATTTGAGCTCTCTTTACAATCCAACATTTGGTGTTTTTAATCCCTTTAACCATTTGACACTAAAGCTGGACAAAACAGCTTTTGCAGTGGTTTTGAGAAATGCCCATTTTCAGACAAATACAAGATATTTTTGAAAATGTACCACTGGAATGACTGGCTCAATAACCAAGCCAGTCATTTCAGTAGCAAATTTTCTAAAATAATCTCATGGTCTGTAAAAATTGACATTTTCTATGAGAAAGTTAGTTTTCTTCACGAAATTTAATCTTTAAAAGGTAGCAGTTAATTATATAGTGATTTAGTAAACAACGTGTTTCTAAGCTATATTGTAGATTAATGTAAAAGCTGTATACGATTTTGATTAAATGTTGTTGTTGCCTGATGTAGCAATAACATTCAGATTATCATTGCTAAAATATCACATAGAGTGGGTTAACCTTTAATGGTCAAGATTGGTCAAGAAATGTCTATTTTTGAGACTAAAAGATTTATACTTGAAAATGTCTCACTGGAATGATTGGCCCAATAATCAAACCAGTCATTCCAATGACATATTTCTCAAATAAATATCACTGACGCTTGGAAATAAAGTTGTTGCCCATCTTCCAGTAAAATTAGCATCCATATATTCAACAGCTTACCTGAATGATTACATTGAAATTTGGATATTGGAGTGTTGCGTGTATAACAGTAGAAAGTGTAATAAATTAGGTAAAAAAGTTTGAAATGTAACTGAAAAGTAACTGAAATTTCAGTTACATTTGCAATGTAACTGGTTACATTTCAGTTACTGTAACTAAAAAAATTCTCCAGTTACAAGTTACTTCAGTTACATGAAAAATGTAACTAAGTTACAGTCAGTTACAGTTACCCCAGCCTTACGATGTGGACTTTATAGATGAGGAAAAGAAATCCCTTGATGCACTTCTCCCAATAGCTCTGAGTAGGCTTGCGTGATCTTTTCTTTGAAACATCGCGATTAATTTTATGAAAAATATCACGATTTTCGATTAAATCCTAGGTCCAAATTCCCAAAAGCATAAACCGGGATAACGTGACTTGTTTCTAGAAAAAGTTGAAATAAATGACACAAAAATAGCACGAAATTAGAACACATTTTCATCCGCCGAATTCTTACCATCCTGCGTCTATGCTTAATGTATACCTTATACAGGGTTCATACACCTTCAGCAGAATTAAATTCCATACCTTTTCCAGACTTTTGTCCAGACTCAATTTGAAATTTTCCAGACCTCATTTTGGGACTTTCAATCAGACAACAAACAAACACAGTTACTAAGTTCATCATATATAAACTTTATAAAACAAGAATATCAAAACATAGCATGCGCACTTTTGCCTGTGGAACTGAAGCAACCGCAGTAGTGGAAGACCTGAGGACAATAACAAACTGCATATATAAATAATTGTCACAAGAATGTCAAAGCAGAGCGCGCGCGCGCACACACAGATATGAATTTCATTACAGCAGCACATTTTTTGTTGAATATTTTGAAAATAATTTGACTGGAAACTGTTGCTGCTTTAAGCAGCAATAGTTTCCAGTCAAATTATTTTCAAAATATTCAACAGCTATCCTATCAAAACACATTATTAAAAGATCATAGGAGTTATCTTAATCTAATATAGCCAGAAATATCAATATACACACAAACACACACACACAGGATTTCTCATTATAAAGGGACTTTTTGAGGGTATATACCCCCAAAATCTTGATTGGAATCTAGATATGAGTGGCTCTGGGAACCGTCTATTGTCTAGGAGTGGCTCAGTGTTTTTCAGGATGCAAACCAGATATGAATTTCATTACAGCAGCACATTTTTTGTTGAATATTTTGAAAATAATTTGACTGGAAACTGTTGCAGCAATAGTTTCCAGTCAAATTATTTTCAAAATATTCAACAGCTATCATGCAAAGTTGAGCTTGAGACACCCACATTTATTTGTTGAGGGCCACCCCCACCCCACCTTTAGATAACACGTTAAACCCTGCACATATAATACACATATACTAATTTAATTTTAATTTACCATAGCTGATCATATCGCCATAGCAACAGGAGAAATCCTCATTATTTTCACTTGACAATGCGGCAACATAACAGGCCTCGCGATACGAAAGAGCTGTCGGACAGTCAATAATATTTTACCGTGACTCAGCGCAAAGTTGGGATCATCTAACATTGGGCGATATAAAATTGCTACGCTTCTAAATGATCGCCATAGCAACAGGAATTCATTATTTTCACTCGATTACGAGCCAACACAAGAGGCCTCACGATACGAGGGCAAAGTTGGGATCATCTAACGTTGGCCGATATAAAATTGCTACGCTTCTAAATGATTCTGGTACTAACAATGTGAGAATGTAAAATATTCTTACCGTGAACCATTCAACCAAAGAAATCCGTAACTTTCGGCGCTGGCTTTAGACGAACTTCTGTCAGTGGATCATGTTTTTTCCCCGCCATGTGGCTAACAAGAGCTGCTTCGCCGTTAATTCCCGATGTCAAACGACTTATTACAAACACTACATTTGGCACGCGAGTTTGATGTGTTGTCCGGTAAAATCCAATCCTTATATTTATCATTAGTTTCACAAACACTAGCATATTTGCACTTTCCCATCTTTACTGTATTAAAAAAAACCCAGCAATCTCGCAAATTATTTCATTGTTTCGGCTTCTAACACTCTGTACTATTTGACAGACGACTGCAGATTCACTCATTTTTATTGCGTTGTACTTGAACATGTTCAGCACCCATATTGCTCAACAACCACGAGATGTTCCCGGTAATAGGCGGTTTTCTATTGCAAGACGAGACCGGGACCCAATCGAATTAGATTCTGGCTAGATTGGCGGAAACGCAAGATTTCGTTCGTAAACAAAAAGATTGCGGTCGGAAAAATTAGGATTGCCGATATTTTAATTTTCCATACATTTTCCATACCAGTTGGCCCAAAATTGGAATTTCCATACTTTTTCCATCCCTGGAAAAGGATTTCCTAATTTTCCATACTTTTTCCAGACTTCCATACATGCGTACGAACCCTGCTTATATCCATCATCGCGGGGGGTGAAATTATTAATTGGGACCGCCTAAATATTGCCTATAGTTTAATAAACATTATTTATTTCATCAAAATTTGAAATAAAATGTCGCCGAGAAAAAAATATAAATTACATGATGTATCAGCTTCCACTTATAGTCTCCCTTTGTAGGACAAGTTTAGGTCATTATCGGAGTAACGCGAAGACATTAATATTAGTACCTGTGGGAGATACTGGGCAATCCACATACATAGGATGGGAGCTTTGAGTAGGTACGAGTGTAACGGCGTAAACTCGTCCTATAGAGCAGTTTATAGTTGCTTTCAGAATGTACGATTTACATTTAAGAGTAATCAACAGAGTGCACAGTTCAAAATCAAACAACCTGGAATGCTGTTGCATTATTTTCTTTAATTTGACATAACAACCGAATCAAAAAGGAAAAATTATTGCTCTGCCTGAAATGGCTAACCCTAGAATTAAAGAGAATTATGTTCACTGATTGCCTAACACTCTGCAACTAAGTATATACTTGGCATTTCACGACAGACTCAGGGTCTGCAGCGAAAGAAAGAAAATTATATGGCGATTCGATGGAGTAACTAGCTGGTTTTCTCAATGACAAAGGTGTTACCTCGCTATTGTTAGTTTGTTTATTGTAGTGCTTTGTGTTGTGATTAGTAATCATTCGGCGCGGCGGGATATAAACACAATGAACACAGGCGTGAATCGATTATAATTGTACTCATGTACTGATAAAATGCGACGGAAAAGTACACACTTCAGATTTTTTTTTTAAATGAATTTTTTTCCCGAATTTCCCACAATAACAACGTAAAAATCGCAATTTTTAAAATAGATCTAACTTCACGATTAAATCGAAAAATCGTGCAAGCCTAGCTCCAAGCAAACTAAAATTTGAGAATCTCTTTATGAATGAATCCAAAACAGAGTTCACCCACATATACCTATCTACAAAGAATGAAACTAAAGAAAATGACGATCCGCTTAGTGGCGACGAACCATGGAGGAAGTCGAATCCTGGGCTCACTGCTTTGCAGTACTGCGTCACGGGAACATAGCTTTCCAGTCCTTCGGGAAGCTTTGGATTCGTAGATCAAAGATACCCTTGATTAAAAGGCTACGTTTATACAATGCAACTTGTGTATCCTTGATGTTGTATAACTGTAACAGCTGGGCCGGTCCAAAGGCAGCTCTAGACAAACTCAATGCCTGCCACCGCAAACACCTACGCACCATCACTGGACACAGATGGCCAGGCAGCATAATTTCCAATGATGCACTATACAAGATGTGTAAGACGTTTCAGCTAGCTGTAAGCCACCCAACAAAGATGGTCCATGTTTGCCCATGTGCTAAGGATGCCAGAAGAGACACCAGCACACAGAGCCTTGGAATTCGCCCTACTCGGTGCCAGCAAATACAAAACCAGGAGAGGACATCATTGCTTTTGCATAAATCTGCTAAGCGTGATAAAAGGTGAGCTTAAGAAAGCAGGACTCGGTACACTCAAGTCAAGAATGAACTTAAGGAAGCTAAGAATTACAGCTGATGACAAGAAACAATGGACAAAAATGAAGAAAGACTGATTGCAGCTGTAGGATGTCTCTACTACTACAGCCGCAGAATACAGTAACCATACATAATAAACAGGTTGTTGAATATTTTGAAAATAATTTGACTGGCCGTTGTTGCTGCCATCAGGCTACTCTATATACAAAAGATTTATAATAATCTTAATTATATATAGATCAGAGCATTATAATCGAATTCATTGGTAGTATTCGGTTTCATTTGGATTCAATACTTCTGCCCCAACCCCACCGTGAATGGATAGAGCGTGTTTCGATTGGGTATTAATAATTTTTCAGACACTTGTATTTCTTTGATTGATGAATTAAGGAATGTGTATGTACAGTAGGGTTGGGCGATATTGCTCAAGGCATGACGATATCGGTATCTCATTAAAATACCGCTGTATCACGATATATCGTCATTTGGATGGGGTGTGGAGTTAGGGTGTAAACATAGAATAACATTTCAAATTGGTGGTGTCTACAAGTTATTTTGATTAAATTTGTTGCATTGAAACCATAAATTGAGATCGCCATGATTGCCATTTCTGCATATTTAATACACGAAATTCCACACTTTGACACCCTTCAATATAGCTTAAAGCAACGAATGTAATGCAACTAACCGTATTCATCATAAATAAGAAAAATAAAGGATTTTCTTCTGTTCTTGTGTTGTATTTTGTGTTATCTTTACCTCACGACAACTGTCAAAAGATTGAGCAAGGAATACGCATTAACTTCATTGCGCAGACAGGAATTCAGCAGAGCGAAATCTGATTGGCCGCCGTATCATACTTGAGCCAATCAGAATTCACATTGCAGAATTCCGACAGCTGTTATCACGCCCACCGCTAGCGTAGACGATGCAAATTAATAAAATAACACTGTATGATTTTGAACGAGAACCAGCGTGAAGACTGGAAACAATTATATCAGATTTTATTTGGTCTGTAATATTAAATACTAATTTGCCCCATTGTAGACCTATTCAAATTCGCTCACTACTTAGCGGTCCTATCCATTGATCACAAGGCGTAGCCGGGATGTGTGAAATTAACCCAGTTAACACTGCAACCAAAACTGCCACAACAGATCGAAGACTGGAAATAATTAGGCCTAAATTATTTATTTTAAGGCTGTCACACTAAGAATAAATCTGTAATGTTATATGTGGAATGAATTTTGATCTGACTCGTTTAAAAATGCTAAATATATTGTATAAAGTTACATAAAAATGTATAACAGTAAAGCAAGAGATTAACTTCCCCTCATCCACCGTTCCAAGCTGTGGTATTGATAAGGGATTAAGTGTGTGTGGTTTCCTATCGACCTAAAAAGTTTTAAAGTTTAAATCTTTCACGGTCAGAAGAATGTTTAACCATGCAGATCAATGACTAATGGATAAATAGCTTGACCTGTAGTAATGACGTCATCAGATTGGAATGTGGGTAGTGCAAATGGTATTCCCCACTGACTAACACTCAGAATGAGGCAAGAAAAAACATGGCGTCGTCTATTTATGTAATTATGAAAAGTGAACAACAAAGGATTATTTTGTACTTTAAATCATTTTATTAGCGCAAACAAACCATGAATTAAATGAACATAGATTATTTTGGAGTTTATTAAGTTTTTATTACCTTAGACAGACTGGATTATTACTTAAAGACTATTACTGGACTGAGTAGAGGTAAGAGTATGACATTTCTAACGTAGTTATTTATATTATGCTCACAGTTAAAAAGTGCAATATCGTCCTGTCGGTATTGACGATATTTACGATTTTTCGAAATTATGATGATTTCGGTATCGGTATTCGGCATATCGCGATATTGACGATAATATCGAAAAATCGCCCAACCCTAATGTACAGCATTTTAAATAAGGCTTCCTTAAAATATTCTTCCTATAAATGGGCACTTCTGAGTTTTTTATTCACGATTCAAGATAATAAAGGAGATAAATCCTCTTAAATTATTCCGTGAAACAGTTATAAAAAGATTTACCTCTCTTTCTATCTGGCAACGCTGATGCTGGTCATGTGACATTCTTTTTTTGTAAAGATAACTGTTGCATTTCATCATCATGGATCTCAGGACACAAGCCTATGGCTTTTTGTCCCGGTTGTGGCAGTAGTTATACAAACTTTGTTCCGGCTTAAGGCGTGGCGGAACAGGGCAATTTTGTACACTGTACAAGATTTTAAGCTATTCTACATGTGTACTTACATATCTACAATTATTGACTATGGTACTATTATTTTACATAGGTTTTTTATTGCACATTTGCATCTATAGACTGCTCATTTGGTATAATTTGGTATCATTTGGCATCATTCGGGTAATTCGACGGTCCCACTTCCACCCCTCAACTTCCGAGTACGTTTTCTCCAGGAATCTGTTCCACTAATCTTTCCTCAAATTCTGGCTAGTGGTGTGGATTCTAGTAGTTGTAAATAATTATGGTTTTGATGATTTTTTTTGGATGATTTCCAGATGCCGTGACATCTTTGGGACGCCGTAAACCCGAGATTTTATTTCAGGATTAAACAGTGACAAATATTTATAATAATAAGTATTTTGACCGACAAAAGGCCATACAGGGCTCATACGTCGTAATGATGATGATGATGATGTATAAGCTACCTCGGAGTTACAGCGTCGCAAAGAATTATGGGTAATGTCAAAGCACATAAACAAATCTCTCGAGTCTGACAGCTCTGCGGTTATGAATGCTACGCTACGAATTTTCCTCCTCATCCATGCGTGTTTTATGGTGTTCTTATGTGTGAACTTCTTAGCGACAGCTTGATATGGAATAATATCAAGATATTTATGCAGCAGAATTAGAATATTAAATAATATTTACGCAACTGGAGGCGGAAAACAACGCGGTCAAGCGCATTCACCCTGGTGCCAATTCGGCCCATTTTACGCTGTTCCGATTAGAAGTGAATTCACACTAGTGTATTTTGCATGAATTCAATAAATAAATGTAGTTATTATATGTATTTTAGAAGTACAATTACAATATGCTTATTTTTAAGTCTATGTAATGTCAGCGATTACGTGAGACTGACGGCGTAGGCCTACACACGTACACCAGCTTCATAGTTAGGCCTATATAGTTCGTGTGTATGGTACTACACATACAATTGGGTTTTACAATTTCATTGTTCTAATATTCCCAATTTAACGCTATATAATTCTCTAGTCTCCTAAAGGCACTATTAGGCTACCTAATGTAATCATTCAATGTAATACGTGCGCGTAGATTGCGCTATTCATTGATAAAGGAATTATCCCAAATAAATAAACATCAGTCAAACAAACCACTCAGGCCGGAAGCCAGGGCAGGACCGGTGCACTATGTAATATTACCCATAATCAGGCAGCCATGGCAGGGCAAGCAATCAGGCAGCAAGGGCAGGCAGGCAATCATGCAGCCAAGGGAGGGCAGGCAGGCAATCAGGCAGCCAGGGGAGGGCAGGCAGGCAGCCAGGGTATGGCAGGCAGGCGCCAGGGAGGGCAGGCAGGCAGGCAGCCAGCCAGTGCTGGCAATCAGTCAGGACATGGCAGGTAATCAGACAGCCAGACCAGAGCAGGCAGGCAGCAATGGCATGGCATGGCATGGCAGCCATGCAATCAGGCAGCCAGGGGAGGACAGGAAGGCAGGCAGCCATAGCAGATAGTCAGTCAGGGCATGACAGGCAGCCAGAGCAGGGCAGGCAGTCAGGACAGGCAGCCACGGCAAGCAATCAGGCAGCCAGAGTAGGGCTGGCAGGCAGCCAGTAGAGGACAGGCAGGCAGTCAGTCAGGACATGATAGGTAGTCAGGCAGCCAGGGCATGGTAGGCATGCAGCCAGGACTGGGCTGGGCAATGTAGGGCAGGGTACGCAATTAGGCAGCCAAGTCAGGCAATCAGCCAGGGCGGCAGCCAGACAACCAGGCATGTGGCAGCCCCAGCGGAAGACAGACATCGACCTATGACCCAATCCACCACTGATCAACCCACCCACCCACTCAGCCAGTTAGTTGGTCGGTTGACCAGCCAGTTGGTCAATCGTCCTGCCACTCACTCACTCACCCACACAACTTATCAGTCACTCACTCGTGAGTGAGTCGGTCAGTGAGTTGGTCAGTCGGCCAGTCAGTGAGTGAGTCAGCGAGCCAGCCAGTGAGCAAGTCAGTGAGTGAGTGAGTGAGCGAGCCAGCCAGCCAGTGAGTGAGTGAGCGAGTGAGTGAGTGAGTGGATGGGTGGGTGGGGTCGGTCTGTTGGTCGGGTCGGTCGGTCTGTGAGTTGGTCGGTCTCTGAGTCGGTTGGTCTCTGAGTTGGTGGGTCTCTTGAGTCGGTCGGTCTGTGAGTCGGTCGGTCTGTGAGTCAGTCGGTCTGTGAACTTGTCGGTCTGTGAGTCAGTCGGTCGGCGGGCCAGCCAGCCAGTCATGTACTCGATTAGTTAGTCACTCACTCATGCATTTAGGCTACTTGGTAGCCCAAACCGCCCCATATACGACGCCACTGCAATTGTGCGTATATATACCTATAAGTGATTGGCCGAACGATCGCATGGCTGGCTGTAATTGAATGGAATTGAATCCAACTATTGATTGATTCATTTCTTTATTCTTTAATCATTGATTGACTGAATAATTATTCTGCTCTAGAGTGGCTGACTTGTTGATCCTTTGGTTGCTAGATTGTTTAGGTACATGGGTGATCAGTAATCGCATTGGTCTGACAAATTAGTTGATTGACAGTGTGGCAGGAGGCAGTGTCGGGAGGATGTGAGTTAGATCTTCCCAATGGAAATCTTTGAAGATTAAGCTCGATCTGAGAATCCTTCTAATACTTTAATTGTAGAGTTTAGACATAGGGTTGCTCTTAAAATAAAATTAAAACAATGCACCGCAACATACCATAATTCACCCTAATTTTGTTTACAAATTTGGATTTTTCAAACCAAAAAAAATCACCGGATTGCCATTGTTGGAGGGGGTATAGTCTGTGTGGGGTGGGTGGGTATCACAAACGTAAATTAAAAAATAAAATACTTGTTTTCAGAACCTTACAAGTTCGTTGATTGGATTTAACACAGATACCATACAAGGACAAGATTGCTTTTAAATTTTCTAGATGCTTGCCATATACATAGGCGTAGGGGAGGGGTGGGGGTGCTAGCAACCCTTCAGATTTTTTCTCAGTGTATTCTCCGTAGCGCCCATTAGGTTTTGGTCACACCCATATAGTTTAGCGCCATCAACCCCCCCCCACCCCGTCAAAGTACGTTCCTACACACCTATGTAGGCGCTATATATGATATGTGATATAAATTTCCAAAAGGTTATAGCAGCCAACTGCTATTGGGGGGGGGGGGGGGGGAATGGGTTAAAACACAGCCAAACATGGTGGTTTTTTTTGGGGGTGTCTGCGTGTTGGGGGAGGGGGAGGGGGTGTCGATGCACTAACCGCTGAGGCTGCTAATTATATATAGATAAAAAATAATAGTTACAAACTGTTGATTTTGTAGGTTTTAATCAATATGGGACGGGTATGAAATACATTTTTTTTATAATACCCGGCGACAGTCGCTGGAATTAAACATAGCAGTACTACATATTATATAGGCTAACTATATATAATATAGGGCATATACGAAAATAAGGTATTTCGTGCGATTCGTGTTAGCCATATGAAATTTCTTTTATAAACACTCAGTGATTATTACGTAAGAATATTGATAATAATATTATCTTTATGAAGCGAGATGTTTGTAAAAAGTTTATTTAGCTGAAAACGCCGTAAAAGCTATGTGATTATTGCTAAACGAAGGCACACAGTGGTTTGTTTATGTGCTTTGACCTTTGACCCGAAGTTTGCTGCACATGCGCATTCGGAACTCCGAGATAGCTTATTGGCAAATGTTACTAGCTTTCGTGAGGAGTAAAATTAAGGATATAGTCATCCACTCACCATAAATTCATTGACATTACTAGATGATGGTGCTCCAGTAACCTGTTTTGAAACGATCAACAGCTTGTGCGTGATGTTTTGAACTACGCATTCAACGGTTAACATGCAAAATTTTAATTTTATTTTTCTCCATTTTCTCTTCTCTTGTCTTGAGTAGATTCCGTCTCTCGAAACATCATCAGCAACACTATGTCTACTAGGCCACATTAAGTCAGAGCTAGACTCCAGAAAGATATCACCACTAGGAAACATCATCAGAAATGTTGATACTGTAAAATTCCAGATAGCGGCCAGACAACTTGCTGTAAAGTACTTTCAGAGTTTTCCTCCAGTGTTTTCACGAGGGAACCACAGACTGATGTCTCAGATGTACCTGTGAGATCATATGCTGATCCATTGAACGAGATTCCAGTCACGGTAGAAGTAGTAAGAAAGAAGCTTTCAGAAGTTTCAGTGGTAATCCACTAACCCATCATATACAAGATGACATCACTAGAGTATGTAACTGGGCACACACATTGCAGCTAACCTTCAACATAGCTAAAACCCAAGTTTTACATTTTGGCAGAAACAGCCCCATCACTAAGTACTATATATGACAGATTCCACCAAGATACAGACAATCTCAATGTCTGGAAGCGAAAAGGATCCAGGAGTGTATATCGACGAAAGGTTAACATTTGGCATACACATCAATGCTATGGTGTCCAAGGCCGAACAAATACTAGGAATCATAAAGAGAACACTTCGCCACATAAATCCTAGCATCTTCATTTTACTTTATAAATCCTTGGTAAGACAAATACTAGAATATTGTAATTGTATATGGTCGCCCAGGTTAAAAAGACAATCCCAACTAATAGCACAGGTCCAGCGTAGAGCTACAAAAATTATACCAGAAATGAGAAATTACAACTATCCAGAAAGAATTACAATGCTAAACTTAATGTCATTAAAATGCAGGCGCATTCGTGGGGACCTAATTGAAACATAATATGAAAATAGGCATTGCCTATAAGCGAACGCAGACACCATTTATTGCTTAAATAATTGGGACGAATTTGTTTAGGGTAGAAATGTCCTACATACGTATGCCCATGTATAGTACATTTGAAGCTAATTTTTAATCATGTGTGGAGAGCATTCTGGTAAATCCAGTCCACGATATTCACAACAACGCATCTGCCCATGTCAGTGATATCTGCCAATGTTTTTTGCATCTTTTACTGGGGCCTGCACCATTAAATAGTTGCGCCAGTCCAATAACGTTATCAAATTTGTACCAACGTATCGCGGTGCTCCTCGCTATTCGGGGAAATACAAACAAGTCCATAGTAATTATGACATCATAATGAAATGTCATTCGCTAGAATTTTTAGATCTCGTTTATCATTACATAAGCTACAAAAAATGGGAATTAATGCATGTTTGCAAGCAAATACATGAATGTACATTCCATCCGGGTGCGAATCGCGTGGTACCCGGCCTTATATTTCCTGCTATCAGCGCTAAATGTATGCGACATTGACAACAACAACTATCCATGGGCATGAGCATTAAAAATAATACAAGACAGTCAACCAAACATATTGCATTTACAAACCCATGAATAGGAATAAATAAAGCTTGTAGCTGGTCTGCATCAGACAATTTAACCTTTTTACATTCTGAACTAAAAGTACGCGATTTCGTGATAACAATATCACACAAATTGAAAATATGCAGTAGGTTGGCCTAAAATAACTAGGGGAACATACGCATAATGAAGAGCCATCCACTGGGGCCCCATGAAGAAACCACAAAAGCTATATCATAAGCCGAAACCGGAAGCAAAAAAATGCTTGCGACCGGAAACGAAGCTTTCTCAGTCGCATGGTATATGTATTTTAGTCTGGTTCCCTGTCTCATTCTCTGTTGAATTTTCTCATTACACGTACGTACATATTATCTATATACGCTCATTGCATTCGCTAATATGAAAATAGGTGTTGCCTATAAGCGAACGCAAACACATTTTATTGCTTAAATAAACAGGACGAATTTGTATATGGTCGAAATGCCCTAAATACGTATGCCCATCTATAGTATTTTGAAGCTAATTTTTCGTCATGGGTGGAGGGCATTCTGGTAAATCCAGTCCACGATATTCACAACAATGCGTCTGCCCATTGTCAGTGATATACGCCAGCATTGTTGCATCTTTTACTGGGGCCTACACCATAAAAATAGTTGCACCAGTCCAATGACGTTATAAAATTTGTACCGACATATCGCGGTGCTCCTCGCTATTTAGAGGAAATACAAACAAGTTCATAGTAACTATGACATGATAATGAAATATGGTCCACTGGAATGTGTAAATTGCGTCTATCCAGTCATAAGTTTTTATCTGGTCTGCGTCAGACCATTTAATCGCTTTACATTCTAAAGTAAATGTACGCTATTTCATGATAACAATATCACACAAATTTTAGCCATTGAAAATGCACAGTAGGTCGCCCTAAAACAACGAGAGGAACATACGCATAATGAAGAACCATATCCCATAATGCAACAGGGGGCCCATGAAGAAACCACAAAAGCTATATCATAAGCCGAAACCGGAACCAAAAAAAGCTCGCGACCGAAAACGAAGCTTTCTTAGTCGCATGGTATATGTATTTTAGCTTGGTTCCCTGTCTCATTTTCTGTTGATTTTCCCTCATTACACATATGTACATGTTATCTATATACGGTCACTTCGTTCGCTATAAAATCATACACAGCCAATACAACATTGACAAAAATACCTTCTTCACTACCCTCCATCAACACTCAGACTAGGGGACACAAACTTAAGTTATACACACACCATAGCAATGAGGACATTCATAAATTTTTCTTTTCCAACTGAGTAGCACCATACTGGAACTCACTAACAGCTGAGGCTGTAGGGGCACCTACTCCGGAAGTATTTAAAATAAAGGTAGACAATCACTATAGGGAAATAAGCCATAACTATGACTAGAATCTACATAAATTCGGAACAATAATAAGCCATAGGCTTATGTTCTGTGGAGATGATGATGGTGATGATGATGATGAAGTTAAAATTGATTGGTCGCCAGGGCCAGATCACAGGCCTCTGAATTTTCGTCCATCCGTATCACTATTACATATCCCCCTACTACATGGCACAATTCAAGATTCATGTATATATCCCTACTATCTATTTAAGAGTGTATATTATATATAGTAGGTATATATACATGTAGTAGGGGGATATGTGGTAGTGACATGGATGGACGAAAATTCAAAAGCTTGTGGCTCGATGGAGTACATCCAAGATTGCTTAAAGAGATGAGCGAGGTAATATGCAAACCAGTGGCAATAATATTCAACACTGTGATAGAAACTGGGAAGATACCACAAGATTGGAAGACAGCAAACATTACAGCAATATTTAAGAAGGGCAGCCAGAAACTTGCGAGTTATTAGAGACCGGTCAGCATCACATGCACACTTTGCAAGGTGCTTGAAACCATAGTCCATGGCCACATATACTAAAGGTGCTAGACACATGGACAGACCAACTAGATACAGGCAGCAATATTGATGATGTGTACCTTGATTTCATGAAAGCCTTCGATACTGTTCCTAACAAACGACTACTGCACAAACTCAAGGGATTCGGCATAACTGGCAAGGTGCATGATTGGATTACAGAATTCCTATCTGAACGAAAACAAAGGGTCATAGTAAACAGCACAGCTTCAGCATGGGTGAGCGTTTTAAGCGGGATTCCACAGGGCAGTGTGCTAGGACTAGTATTATTTGTACTATTTATCAACGATCTACCAGAGACTTATCTCTGACTCATACATGTATGCTGATGACACAAATATATACCAATAAACTAGGGATGAGAAGGACCAACAAGAGCTGCAGTATGACTTATATAAGCTTCAGGACTGGTCAGATGAATGGCCACTCAGATTCCACCCAGATAAATGTAAGGTTATGCTTGTGGGAAGAAAGCATGAAGATGAAGAGAGGGTATATGTAATGAGAGGCAGCCCGGGTGAGAGCGAAGACCATAATCTGGGCGTTAATATTGACAGCAGAATAACCTTTGAGCAGCAAGTAAATCAAAAGGTGAATAAGGCAACACAGATCGTGGGGATGATCCGGCGATCATTTGTATACCTGGACTCAGAGAGCTTCAATTGGCTATACAAGGTACTGGCACGACTGCACCTAGAGTATGCGAACGCAGTATGGCACCCACTTAGGAAAAAAGATGTAGTCAGCATTGAGAATGTATAGAGAAGGGCCACCAAACTGATCCCAGGGTTAAAGTACATGAGCTACGAGGACAGGCTAAAACGGCTGAAGCTACCGTCATTAACCATTTATGGTGACCTGCTGCTTTTTATCACTGAGAAATTCCCTAATCCACCCATGAAGTTGGTTGTCAATATTATAAGCCCTTACTTTATTCCAAAGCCTCCTGTATGGCACTGTATTTAATGCCTTTTTAAAGTCGAAATAGATGGCATCTGCTGTGTAACCCTCACCTATCACCTTGTCCATTTGGTTAAGACATATTAAAGCTGGAGTGTTGTGGATCTTCCACTGATAATGCTTAATTTCTTTGCACAAAAGGCCTTGTTTTCTAGAAGATAGGTCATTATATGGTCTCTCACTATATCTTCTAATAGTTTGCAGAGTATACTTGTCAAACACACCGGTCTATGGTTACCCACCTCTTCTTTATAACCTTTTTTAAATTTTGCTTATATCCTGGCTTCTTTCAAACTTTTGGACACAGTATGCATTCTAATTGATGTTTGGTAAATGTTGGCTAGAGGTGCAACCAGGGGTTCTGCCAATTCCTGTAGTGTCCTGGGACTTATTCCATCTGGTCCTGGTGATTTGCAAATGTTTAGCTTCTTTAATGCATTCTCTACCATTTCCGCAGTTATGTGAAGCAGCGTCATCACATTAACTAATTTGCATTGTTCGGTTTTAGGTCTGTCTCCGTCTGGTTCAATTGTGAAGACACTCGAAAAGAATCTTACCAAAACATCTCCTTTTTCCTTAGCATTTACAGTAAATGGTGACTTCTTGTCATCTGGGTTGATATATAGGTCTGGCACCCTCTATTTAGTATTACACCTGGATTTAACATATTTCCAGATGACTTTAGGATTTGGTTTCACCTGCTTGGCTAAGTTTTCCTCAAATGTCTTCCCCATTTTTCTTGTTAAATTTCTCACTTTGTTCCTCAGTCTGCAGAATTCTTGATACTTTTCACCACTCTTCATTTCCACGTAATGTTTCCAAGCTGTGTGCTTTTTCTCTATAATATTTATTGTATTCCGATCCAATGTTTGACTTCATTTATTTTTGTCTGACTGGGTTATCATCTTTCTGGGTATGAATTCTTCATCTTCTAGCTTCTGCAATGTGTTCATGAACATCCTTAGCTTCTCCTCTACATCGTCCTCACAGTCCTTAAATTTCTCTTCCCAGTTTACTTGGTTCAGTCTTATCTTCACACCTGAGAAATCTGCCTTCTCGTAATACACCTTTTCCCTAGGACTACTGTTCGAATCTATGTAGCACATTACGTTAAATGATAGTAGTGCATGGTCACTCTTCCCAATGAGACTCAGATGCTCAATTTGTGAACACTAGGACAAGCTGACTTGGCTCTGTACCAATCCTCCCCCGAGTTCCTTCATTTCCTGTGGAAATAGGTAAGACTGCCAAACACCTTTCAGGAACTCCAATTTCTTGACGATCTTGATCACCAGTATTCCCAATCTATGCCTGGATAATTGAGGTCGTCCATTAAGAGGGCATGTCTTCTCCCTGCTGCATTAGTTTATTTTAGCAGTTTGAGTAGTTTGTGAACATATAGTGCAATTCCCCGGCCAATATCATTATTTATATTTGTCTGAAATAGTTTGTAGTCTTCCATTGCAATTTGTGCTGGGGTAATGTTGTATCTTAATTTTTTGGCTTTATCACCATTATGACAATTGTTTGTTGCTCACTCTGGGTTTCAGCGGAACTATTTTCTTGTCCCATGGAGGGCCCATCACTTTGTAAATGCATCTTCCCTCATATTTATTTAGTTTGGTGTCTTCCATTAATTTTCTTTTCTCCAGTCTCTCTGTTTGGGTCATATCCCTTGATATTGTAGCCTCCGGGGCTGGTTAGCTGCAGATCTCAGGGTTGCGGATCCGGTGTTGCGCGTTTCCGGATTGTACAAAGGCCGATTTCTAGAGCCGGCAGCACATTCTCATGGTCTCATCTTCGCGATTTGTGGCACCTGTGTGACGGGCCATTAGTTCCATCTAGAGCCTAGACATAATTAAATACATACATTAAATACAGGGTAACAGACAAAGAATGGTACTCGTTTGCTTCTACAAGAGAGAAGTCAAGTACATGGGGTCAAGTTGATGACAGCAAAGAAGGGTCCTAACGGGGCTACTTAGCAAGTTTAATATAACTAACGCGGCTACTTAGCAAGTTTAATATAAACTAAATTAACCCCTAACACAAGCATTATTTGTTGCAAGAGAATTGTGACTTGAGCGGGCCTCTGTCATAGGAAAACGCCGAAGCGGAGGAAGAGAGATCGCAAAAAGGGCCACTCTCTTGTTCAAACTATGCTATGTAAACGAGTCAACCTAGTGAAATTATAAGTTATTGTGATGCACGCTGTATTACACGAAGATTAGGTGGATGATTTCCACAGAATTCAACACTGTCACCTAATGTAAGTTTAAAGATACTGAATTTGTAGTTGCTGCTTTATTTATGTGGTCCTTCTGCTAGACCCTATCCTAACATTTAGTTTTTGGGCCCAGATCAAGGTTAAGCCACAAATGGCTGTATATTTTAACTATCTTTAACATATAAGCCTGACCGTCGAGAACGCACGGTGACCACATGGTCACCCTCACGGAGCATCCCCCTCAGTTATACCACATGTGGAGATGTCACGAGGTGGCAGCTCCAGAATCATAACCATGATCATCCACTCTTATATTCGTAAAAATAGGAGGCCTTAAGTTATATGGCCAATTTATATAATCTAGCCGGTGTGCGTTGTTATATCTCTGCTACTCCCGGAAAAGATACTTACACAAAATGTCTCCTACAGAGTAATCGTCCCTACTACTATAAACCTATCTTATTGAGCTAAAATATTCCAGGTTTAGTCGGCCACATGTCATGTTCGCGTAGTGAGAACGTGAACAGAAACCTCAGTGAAAAATTGATGCTGTTGAAGAAGAACTGTTGAAAGTGCGGATGGCTAGTAGTTAATCACGTCTATACACAAAGTAAACAATTTAAGCAGAGTTTAGAAAGTTCCGCAATGGTGCAGAAGTTGAAGCTCTCCGGTAGTTTTAAAGGGCTACAGTTGAAAGTTAATAAATGCGGATGGATTCTGGCGGATCACAAGACGAGATGCACGGCATAGCTGATGCGGTGCATTGGGCAATGTCCCCTGACTGCGGTCGAAATGTCTAAAATTATGCATGACACATGTGCAGATTGGGAACTACCACTTGTTGTCGTGGTATTTGCAGATCTGGCGAGTTATCCATCGAGAACATCACTCGCACTATAGACTTTGACGAGCTTTACATCGGGGCCAACAGGCCCATTCGCAAGAATGTCCCTCTGCGGTGTTGGTAGCTGGGGTTCCTTACTTAAATTTTGTTATTGCCCCTGGTTGATATCTTTTCGGTAGCTAACAAAAACTGTGATGGAGATGTGGCAGTTATTTGACAGAGACGAGAACTCAAATCCGATAGGCACTGCTGCTGTTGTATGTAATCATGCTAGTAGTAAGCAGTTGCCTGCGTCTCACAATGCCCTGGCCACACAACCTACCACCTTCTCTCTTCTGTTCTAACTGCTCTCGATTCTGATTTTTCAGCCCCTTTTATACTACTCGTGACATCACAGCTGGAGCGCCACAACCAATCAGCGTGCGAGCTACAGAGGCCGGGAAAGTGATCACGTGATACACTATCGTCCCCATGCACCAAGTACATGCATGTGCTATGGGTTAAAGAGGTGTATTTTGAAAGGAATTTGAAGGTTTAATTAAGGATAACTCATCATTTCTGGACTGAATTTAAAATGGTAAAAAGATTTCGAATTCTCGCTTCATTATGGCCATGATCGATACCAAGAACGACGAGGAGAGTATAGTTCAAAGGAATTACATGTACCAACTCGGTACAAAATATGATGCTTTTCTCTCCAACGTTGGGTTAGCGCGGACCGACCGGACGGGTACTGACCGTCCCAGCGAAGCTGGGTACGGAACGACCAGTCCGGATTTGCTCTGAGCACGCCCCCCCCCCCCCCCCTGGGTAGGATAGTACACGTACATAATCCCTATGACAGAGGTTTTTGCTAAAATCATCTAAGTCCGATAAAACGCATGGTGCACATGCGCGTGCGTCAGAGCTTCCATGACAACACATCACGGAATTGGAAGCGTGTGCATGCCTATAGTGTACCGAGTGGGTACTCGTAAAAACCTTTAATTATTCCATTCTCGTTGTTCCTGGTATCGATCCGAGCTTTCTAGAACTGTTAACCATTCTAAAATCGGCCTAGAAATGGCTGAGTTATCTGCGAAAATCCCCTTAAATTATCTTCAAAATATTGCTTTTGACGTCGCAATCACAGTTATGCATGAATAGATCTAGAATGTTCTGTGAACGTGATAAATACGTCACTGATCTAGCTGCACGCTAATTGGCTACTGCTCGGGCGCTGATTGGCTGAGGCATCTGCCTCTGATGTCACGAGCAGTATAAACGGGGTGAAAAATCTGGAGGACTGGCTGGAAGTGTGGGACTTGACGAGTGAACCGGAACACCGACGGAAGATACAGAACATCACCACAGTTCCAAGCGGCTTTCAGCTCACCCGCACTGGATAGCTGTTCTCGGACTTTCCGCATTTCAGAATTTTGGATGCTCCCGGACGGCCATCCGGGAGCAAAATAATTAAAGTTATTGTTCCCGCTTCCAAACTTGTCTAAAGGGAACACATCTGCGGAAAGGGCCGTGTGGACCCGAGATGTGATTCTACGGAATGTAGAGCTTACAGTGATTCTTGGTGGATGACTCGGCCGGATCTGCCAACCACGCTGAAAAGTGAGCTTCAATCTCTGCACTGCATGTCGTGTGTGTTAAATGAGCTTTTTGACCACAGTCTAGTGGAACTTTGCTGGGTGTGCCGCAAGAGCTATGCAACGCATTCCGCATCATGTGCCACTTTATGTAACTGCCTAATATTATATACAGCCCTCTCTGTTAATGGGCAAACTTCAACTTTACTTCATCTGTCGCCGGATGGATAACTTTCTCACTTCCGTATAAATTGTATACTAGTTACCAAGACTATCTAATAGACATGTCCTCACTGCTTTGTTTCACTGTCCTGAGTGTGTACTGTGTCTACCCATCTGGAGGAGTCAGCTTGCGGAGACCAGTATGTGGAAACCAGCTGCGGAAATCTGCCTGCGGAAATCTTTCCAGCTTCAGAGAACATGTCGACTCGCGCTATGAATATCTTAGTGCCTCAATTTCAGTAATATAGTAGCCTATGCTGTACCAATGACTATTAGGTACTCAAGTACCTATACTATTGTACATTTAATTATCATTTCCGTATATGATACTGATGACTAATAGGTACCTTACCGGTCTTAAGACAGCAATTTATAATTTCTGTATTACTGTGAATATTATCCTTGTTTACTGTAGGTGCTTTCAACTAGCCGCACGATTTAAGTTTATCGATCTGTGATATTTAGTTAACTCATTTAAGTATAATCTATTTATTGCATTGGTTATTTGTATATGGCAGTTAGCCATCGAGTTAATATGTTTTGTTTAATTGTAGAAAGCTTTGGACTGCAGTATGTTAGGAAATACTATACAGCTACAGATATATCCGCATCACTTTATTCCTACCATCATCAATTTCACACTGAGGTTGCTGACCATGCTCTAATTGTTTGAGCTCAGCATGTTACCGACTATACCTTACTATTCAGCTCGATAGAATAGGTTAAAGTGGTTAGGGACAATTTCTTCATTAGAGACATATAGTGTACGCCTCTTTTCCGGTTGATGCGGTAATGTAGCCCCGCACTCTGGCAAGGTTGTGTAAAATTGGCCAGTTACCTATAGGGCCTCATATATTTTAAGTTGTTGTCTCTTTCCATGATCCACCAGCCGTATGGCTTATTACTTGTTTGGACATTCCATCAGCACGTTGATCACATCCGACCCTGGGAAACTATCGGAGGTTTCCAAGCGGTGATGGTTAAAGTGCTGATTTACATACATCTCCACCGTATCTTCAGATACTCGTTAGCTAGATAACCCTGACAATGAAGGAAGCACTGAGAAAACATATAGTTATAAAATGTGAATTAGTTTGTTTATTTACCGGCCTGCAGTGCATATTTGGGCATATTGGAACTTAACCCCAGTGACAGGTCAACTGTTAGATCCGTAGCATGCTGTGACCGACGAGATGCGGATCTCCATCCAATTCATTGCAGTGTCTGGATGAAGCATTGGAGCTCGTCACACCCTCATGAGAAGGATGCTCGCGATGGATATCCGTCTGTCTACCACCACCATAAAGACATGTCAGGAATCAAAACTTGCTTGTGTGAAACGTAGCCATTGTCCAGGTGATGTTTTATGTGGTTGTGGGACAAGGTACCCGGATTTTCATCGAATTCGGATGCCTTGTGTCATAACATGTACACATGCTGTCCATGGAGGTAGATGCTAATCCAGGCGACATACGGGAAGCGAAGCGTCTGCACCAATTGGACATCTGTATCTAAAGTTAGGTATGAATCCCTGCCACTTGCAGCCAAAACTAGTTTCTGTTTCTAACAACTAAATGATAGGTTAGACGGTAGCAGAAGGCCCGCATAAATAAAGCAGCATCTGTTTACACTGTGGAGTCCAAGGAAATGAGGAAGCAGACAAGATGGCAAAGGTGGGTGCAGAAGAGAATCAGACAGAAAACACATACAGAGATGAAGACTATCATCAAGTCACTCTATAGAACACCTCAATCAGAAGATGCCTACCATCATCTCTTGAGGCCAGAGCAAGTGACCATTTTCCGTCTCAGAACTGGACATAACAGACTAAACCAACACATGTACAGGCGGTTCCACCTTACGACATCGCCCGCTTGTCCTTGTGGAGAAGCAGAACAGACCACAGAGCACATACTTCAATGTTGCAGTACGTATCAGCTGCTGAGACAAGAGATCTGGCCTTTGCCAACCTCTTTTCTTGAAAAGCTGTATGGGCCTGTGGAAGAACTGCAGAAAACCACAGATTTCATCTTCAGATCGGCTCTCCAAGTGTGATACCAGCGATCGAAACGAAGAAGAAGAAGAAGAAGAAGAAGCAGCATCTACCAACACAGTATCTTTGGAACTACATAAGACTGTGACTTGGGAATTCTTTGGAAATATTTCGTCACGTCTTCACGTAAACCAGTATGCATCACATTAATTATGGTTTCACTAGGATCTTCACTTAGCATTTTTCTGTTGAACAAAAGAGTGGCCATTTTTGCCAGCTCTTTTCCTCCGCTTTGGCGTTAAAGGAATTGTCCTGTGATGGAGGTCCGCGCACGGCACTTACCTCTCGCAACAACAATATTTTCTTTGTGTGTGTGCTAGGGGTATGCTCGTTTATATTAAACTACATAGTGACTTCATTGCGGATGCTTCTCTTGCAGGGATACCTCTGCGGATTCAAGAACCTGTGTGGTACCTCCGGTGACACCATGTGGAAAGAACACCAGATAGCTCTATGTTGTGTATTATTGTGTGCTCATTTACTGTCAAACGATTCACCTTGTTTGTATAGTATATAAATATTTCTACTGTTTAATTATAAATTGTTCCATATCTTTAAATTAGTATGGATAGACATACCGGTGACACAAATAGTTGGGACGACACTGTGTGGTTCAATCTTGGCAGCAATGTTCGCACGGTCCCACTGGAACATCAGTGGTCCACCGGCTCTAGAAGTCGGTCTTTGTATTTCTTGGAGAGACATCATACGGGATCCGCAACCATGAGATCCACAGCTAACCAGCCATCCCGTTCATCGTGCACTTGCGGTGTGATGGCCGGAAACGTCATAGTGGACCAGTATGTAACCCCGCGAGCTACAAGTGGCACCCGATGTGGGGCTCGAACAAGAAGCGAACCCACGCCAACACTCAACAACCGCAAGTTACAGTTGCCTTCAACAGACAGTCAGCTCTCCCTAGATATGGAAGTAGCATCATATAACAGACGAACTGCTCGCGTGCTCACCGACAATGTCGCTAATTTCCCTGGTGCAGAACGACCAGCACTGCCTCAACATGAGTTCTCACTGATCAGTGAGGGGACATTCTGTGATGCCTCACAGGTAGGAACTCAATACATCACTTTATCAGATCTCCGTGATAGGCTACCACCATCTACGCTGGATCGTGGATGACCAAGTCAAAGACACCTATGGGGCCAACCACAACCTTCACGACCATTATGTTCGCCAACGTCATCAATAGGTGACCTGTGGCCGGACGCTCATGTACCATATCCTGTATCTCCCCCTTTTCGTGCGTCTTCACCGTACTACACAGCACCTCATTACGAACCAGAGGAAACAGCAACACCATTTCAGCAATCCATCAGAAGATGTCCTCATCACACACATCTTCTGCGTCAGTCGCCTGCACCACCTCTGTACGAGGAATATACATCACAGCATCAGGAACATCCGCGTCGTCTACATAGCATGCCTCCACCTGTCTATAGAGCTACACCTGTCTAAGGACCCGCATCAGGGCGGTATTCGGCAGAACCAATGTACCATGCCACCCATCATTGACGGGAATCAGCTTCATGGATGCGACAGCATCGACAGGGACATCGATGGGAAACACCACCACCACCACCACCACCACCACCACCACCACCACCACCACCACCATCTACACGATGACCAGCATCCACATTCTCATCAGTTTCGCCAGCACCACCACCGGGTTTCGCGCCAATCACTTCTCCATGAGGAATTGGCCGGATCATTCTCCCCCCACCCTCCCCCGAATTTAGCGGGGAGACTGATTTGGCCAATTATAAAGTTCAATTTGAAATAATAAGTAGGACAAACCGGTGGAGCAATCGTCAGATGGGAGAGTACTCAGCCGCAAAGCTGTCTGGAAAAGCTTTGCAAGTTCTGGCAGACTTAGGAACAGACTACACCCCATCGTATGCTGAAATGGAGAACGCGTTGTCGGAAAGATTCGGTGACACAGCCCTCAGAGAAACGAGTCGACTCCAACTCAAATATCTACATCGACACTCAGAGGAAACACTACCGGAGTTAGCAAGCTGCATCCATCGGTTACTTACCCGCGCCTACCGCAGCACGAATCTCGAGGACATCACACACTTACATTTAGACACTTTCATCGACGCGTTGAGCGGAGAACCCACGTTAAAAGAAAAACTATTTCTCATGGAGCATGGCGGCCTACAACAATTTACGGCCACCGCGGTTCAGAACGAGAATTTCTTGGAACGGGAGAAAAATAATCACCACCAACTACACCCAATCAATGAGGGAAATGATGTAAAAGTCGTCACTATCACCAAATCAAACACTGCAACCACCAACACATCAGCA
Source organism: Chaetoderma sp. LZ-2023a (assembly GCA_034401795.1). Classification (NCBI taxonomy): domain Eukaryota; kingdom Metazoa; phylum Mollusca; class Caudofoveata; order Chaetodermatida; family Chaetodermatidae; genus Chaetoderma; species Chaetoderma sp. LZ-2023a. The sequence continues at coordinate 86,735,583 of CM067367.1, forward strand.
AATGAACAACATGCACAGCATGTACAGAGCAGTCAGAATCACGCATCTAGAGGAAGAGGGCATGGCCAATCCCATCGTGGGGGGCCACAACAATGCCCATGGACGCGGGAACCAGCACAACAACAACTACAAAAGGCAAAACATGCACGAAAGACTAGAAGAGATCACTAAGCAGATCTCCGTGCTCATCAATCTCGTAACAACACTCAACCCAACCGTAGCAACACAGTCCTTCACTAGACTGCAACCCACCACAGTTTCAGTACTGCCATCAAACACATGCTTTGGATGGTCAGCCGGGCCACTGGAAGGATCGATGTACAAGCCGACCTACATTTACAACTCCAACCGCTGACTGACATACCCCGCAGCCTGAGAATCCATTACAGAGTCGCTTTGGTGCCCATTTCCACAACCCGGCTCAGCTGCGGCCCCTGAACCCAAACGGCAGGCAGCCATATATACTTGTCAACACATTCCTATTACACCATGCACTCACCCGCACCCGGCTTCTTCTATGTCGGTGCCTACGGTGCAAACTGCGTCCGCAGCATTGTCATCTCCCTCCTGCGGAAAGTGTGACCTTCCACTTTCCGCCTCTACTCAACCTTCTTTCCTATGTAAAACGTCAGTGGTAGGTTGTAGCATCTCCACTGAAACAACGTTTTTGCAAGCACCACGTCCCCCCGCCAAGTCACTTAACACCCGATGTCCTTTGGTGGTATGCAACTCACAACCTCTTAGCGCTTCATCAACAACCTCCAGCACCAGCCATGATTCTGAAGGAAGCATTCATTTGGCATCATGGATCCGCAAGAAGAAACATCGTACAAAGAAAGTGAAAGCAACATTACGGCGTTGTTTCTTCTGTGCGTCAACTAAACATCCCATGAAACAGGTATTCCAGACATTAGTCCAGAGCACCACGGTGCCAGTTCGACATCTCTCCTACCAAGCCAGGAGTCTGATGAATGATCAACTAATGCTGAGGACGATGATGAGATATGTACTCACCCTCTCCCTACTCAGTGCAGGTCTACTAGATCTGGGAAGTCGTATCTGAAGACGTTCTCGTTTGTGTTATCCAGAAAAGTTGTTCCGCCAACCTCTTCCCACTCCCACCCACTTCATGCTATACCCCCCCCCCCCATTATAGAGTTACCACAAGCGGAAGCTGAGGCTGCCCCATGCCATGCTTTTTGTGGAGTGGAACATGTAGTGAATGGCATGGAGGTGAAGAGGCTGGATGAGGCCTTGGCTCGTTTTGAAGAATAGCAAAACTACACAACTTGGTGTACCCATCTATGCCCCAAAATCATGTGACCATGTCCGCCCACGGTGCTGCCCCCCCCCCCCCTCGCGCTCAACCACCTCCATCGGCCCATCTTCAATGCACTGTCCTCATCTATGCACCAAGTTCGGACATCATTCGTCCTGTCCACTTCACACTCCACTCGTCGTCTGTAGACTGTCACTCTTCAGGTATGAAAGAGTCCACTGTTACAGAGGAGGTGGCATCCCGCACGGCAGCAACCTCCCCCCCCCCCACCGCCACCCCCACAGGTTGAGGGCAGGGAAGAAGCCTGTTCACCAGACTCACGGCTCGAATTTCCCTGGTACTTATAACCTACGACAGAGTACCAAACGTCATGTAGTGGGAGATGACCAACACTCCATTCCAACGGGCAACCGTGACCACACACGCCCGCCCAAGTCCCCCCCCCGTCCCCGCCCCTCCCCCCCCCCGCTCACATACACATCTGGTTATATGAAAGATATAACGGAGACATTCAACATTAGCGACAACAAAGAATAGCAATCACCTAATGTTTTAAAATTAAAAAAAGTTAGAGACATATTCTTCCGCAACATTCCCTCCCGCACCATGCGGGAAGTTCATCACTTTCTGCGATCTGAACTTTTCTGCAACTGCAACAGACTCGGCATTAACCAGCGTGGAAGCCTGGATTTGCCCAATCCGCAGAACACCAGCACCACACAGCAGCCCGGACTTCCCTACAACAGTACACTACCGCCATCAACACCAGTCAACATTTTCCGCAATCACCTTCTTATCCGGTCTATGGAAAACTGAACATACGGAAAGGAGCAACACCGCAGCCATCACATGTAATAACAGTCAATATTATTAAGAGAGCAAGATTACCACCGTCTGTTGTCCGTCGCGAGTAGGATTTTGCTACCGAAAAGTTGAATTCGATAATGGATTGATTCAAGTCACGACACCACCCTTCTTCGTCATCCGTGCTCTAAAGTACCTCTGTCCTGCCTACAGGGTCAGCCATTACAGAGTGAAATGCATCATGTCCGATAAAGTTGACACCGCACTTCAATTACTCGCCACGCCATAGGGTAATAAAAACGTCACACTTCACAACAGCACAAGAATCATTGGCAGATAAACAGCCACGCGTATCAATGAAAATCATCAACACCACAGAAACATAGACACTCAGGTTGACTGTGTTCACAATCTCCATACGATGGTATTGTAATTTTAAACTGAGGCACGAATTTTCTGAGCTGTATTATAATAAATTAAGTTTGGTCTAGGTAGGGACGGGACTAGTCCTACCACAGAGGAGGATGCTTGGCAGTCTGCCCACCCAGAAAACACAGTCCAGCTTGGCGGATTTAGTATACTTAATTTCCGCAAGACATGGAGCTGTTTAAAACCAAACCATAATTATAGACAGCTATATTGTCCTAATTTTGATTAAGAACACCATCGTTCTATCGTGTATACACGTCATTAACCCACGGGCCGATGAAGCCGCATCAGAACTTCGACAGTATAATATCAGGGAGAATTTCAAATATTCTCTTACCTACATATTCCCGCACAAGATCAACACAGCCTGGAATACACTTATTACAGACAAACCACGGATGCATGTATAAGATCACACGCATACATGGACGCTGTTTCGAGGAACAGATTTTAAAACATATATTTCCGTCTTTCGCACCAACAACAAATAATCAGCAGCATCAATACTCTGCCTTAGTTTCCGATCAACCACGTGATTTTACAACAAGAAACCACGTGACTTTCACTTCTATTTCCAGTAAATTGGATCAACGGCTTTAAACACAAGAGCCGCCCAAAACGTGCATCTACCACAGCATGATGGTAGAGGCGAGAGGGGTGAGTCAGGGCAGTTCCTGCCGACGTCATCACGCTCTCCCATACCCCATCGGGCGCTCCAGTCTGAAATTAAAACAGGCAAGTTTATAAGCATCCAATCTGAAAAACTGCTTCACGGTAATTAAAAGGTGAGCTTCCACGGGAATAAGTAGTTCTGAGTTTTTACGTTGATAGGAGACTTGTTTTTCCTTTGAATGGCGACGAAAGTGATACTCTCTCCTTTTTATATTTATAATTGCTTCCTTTACACAGGAGGAATATTTCATCTGACTCCAGGTTTAAATAAACCCAAACTTTCTTTATAGGACGTGGCCAAATCACCCTAGAACTTTCAGGTGTGGTCATCCGCCAAAAAGTATAAAAGGAGGAGATCACGCACTGAGACTTCGTGTTCCCGTCAAACTCAACACAAGGGAAGAACAAGCATTGGGCTACTTTCGTGTCGCAAACCAAATTCTGCTGTTTTCCTATTATTTATTTATTATTACTATTAATATCATTTGACCAGGAAAAGTATGAAGAGTTGGGAAAAATAGATTAGGTTAGGTAGTCCTCACCGTTATCAATATGTGGAAATAAGATGTCACTTGCCGAGGATCTCGCCTTGTCCGACAGCTTGGAAGAGTCGGCGCCAGCTCATCCCGGAAAGAGGTATCTGTGTACAGCATTACAGCTCAACGGACAGCTGTGTAAGCATGCGTTTTCCCACAATTTGAACCTGACGCTACACATCAATCATGATCATCTTTTTCAATGCGCATTCTGTTCAGACTGCAAATAAATATATACAGCTACCCATTATGGTGTGACGCACGTGTTGATGGAGAAACATCGTGTGTTAGAAGTAACATTACAGCCTGGTGAACAAAGTGAGAACATTGAAGTTCTAGCTACTCGTTTTGAAAATAGACTTCCGCTTAATGTACTTCCTACGGGAAAGATGGACAAGACCAAGCATACGAAACGGTGACAACCAGATTTTCCACATTACAGACCAGCAACAGCCACCGCAGCCGGCATGCAACATGCACTAAGTCTTTATGTAGCATCAGCCAACATCACGACGGAATCACCAGCACGACCAGCACCGGCAGCATCTGCAGTAATGGTACCAGCATCGCCTGCACTTTCCACTCCGGCAGCACCCGCAGCAACACCACAATCCGCATCACGCACGACATCAGCATCAGCATCTGCATCCATAGTCAGCCGACCTATTTCTGTGGTTATTTCAACACCAGTGACCGTATCCGAGCAGGGGCTACAGGATGTCTCAGACAGATCAACATCTCCTTGTAGTCTAATAATCGATGAGGAGATCCGCCTTACGGAACCCGCAGCAATCGCCACCACATCTCAGAGCAGCACCGCATCACACCCATGCAGCAGCACTCTCACGGATCCAGCAGTTTGAAAAGTAACTACACCGGATGGCCCTTATGCTGGAAAGAAATGCCTTGCACACTCCACTGAAATCCATGTCATACCAAGGACAACCGCCAGTAAACTACTGAAGGCGACAAAAATCCGAAAGTTATCCGTCAGCGCAGCATCCACATCCACAGCAGCATCAGCATCATCACTACAGCAATCATTCATCCGGTTGACAGCTCTCAGTCCACCTGCAGCACGGACAACAACCACAACGTCAACAACAACAGTAATGTCCGCAATCTCCACACTGCCACCAGTGCGCACATCACCGGTCACCATCTCCACCACCACCAGTGCTTCAATGGATACGTCCGCACCATCTTCCAGCTATAGTATTACCGACCTGGGCCTGTTTAGTAGTGATATATCGGCAGCAGAGGACCATCCACCACATCCGTCCTGTATGAGTCGGGGTTCCCAGACACGCTTGGCAAACTTCACAGTGGATGATTGTGGACACTATCGCCGAGGTTGCAGCATGATTTATCAGTAGGAACACAGAACTTTATCATTATTATGTTTATTTTTAAAATCTTTTTCTTCTTATTATTATAATATGTTTTGGCAATTGACACCCAGTCCTTAGGCTGACTACGGTCATCCTACACAGCTGCACAATATTCTTGCGTAGCAGTGTCTCACATAAAATAATTGCTGCGGATTCCTGTGTTATAAACACGTCGTGTGTGACGTAAGTACACGACACACCGTAGCGAATATGTAATAATCCTGTCATGCAGTCTCAGCTACGCTGGGGCTGCCTGATGAACTAGTCTTTTTACCTTATTATTATTTGATATTTTTCTTATTATTTTAGTTCCCGCGTCAGTACGACGGGATGGATTGTGAGTTAGCAGAAGCTACCCATGCGGATCCGCACTAACAGGCTGCATTATATTAATCAGTATACACCTAGTGCATCCCTTTATTTACCCGGGATGCACATGTAATTAGCATAATCTGTGATACTCTTCTCAGGTATAGTTATGTGATTATGTATTTATATTGTATTTTATAAAAACTATTGTATTTGTGGTACGTTGGAGCTTGGGTGTTCCCTACGGAAATATAATTATCCGCATCCGAGAGAACACCCATGTGAGCTATTGTTTAGGTAATTAAGAGATCTAAATAAAAGTATGCACGCACCATGAAACATAAACAAAAAAAGAAAAGACCTGAAAAAAAAACCAGGTCAAAAATCAAAATCAATGGTATGCCTCCCTCCCAAACTCTTTCGCACCCTATGTGCTCTTTCTTATGAACACGCGTCTATTGCATCACTCTCCTCTCGGCTACGCACCTACTCGGGAAGTCTATAATTCCTGCCTAGCACACTCCCGTGCGTTTGATCCGCCATGCGTGATCATTTGCCATGGGTGTCAAACCAGGAGGGGGTGGTGTAGCGTGGACTGACCGGATGGGTACTGACCATCCCAGCGAAGCCACTCCGGATTTGCTCCGAGCATGCCCCACCCCCACTGGGTAGGATAGTATGCATACATAATCCATATGAGAGGTTTTTGTTAAAATCGGCTAAGTCCGATAAAACGTGTGGTGCACATGCATGCGTGTCAGAGCTTCCCTGACAACACGTCATGGAATTGGAAGCATGTGCATTGCTTATAGTGTACCGAGTGGGTACTCGTAAAAACCTTTGATTATTGCGTTCTCGTTGTTCTTGTTACCGATCAGGACCAGAATAAAAGGAGGTTTCTAGAACTGTTAACCATTCTAAAATCGACCCAGAAATGGCTGAGTTACCCGCGAAAATCCCCTTAAATTATCTTCAAAATCTTGCTTTTGACGTAGTAATCGTGTGTATGCATAAATAGATCTAGAATGTTCTGTGAACGGGAGACATACGTCACTGATCTAGCTGCACACTGATTGGCTACTGCTCGGCTGCTGATTGGCTGAGGCCTCTGCCTCTGACGTCATGAGTGGTATAAAAGGGGTGAAAAATCGAGAATCAGGGAATCAGGAGCATCGTCGGCATGGAGACCGACCCGTCTGGAGGACTGGCTGGAAGTGCCGGACTTGACGAGTGAACCGGAACACCGACAGAAGATACCGAACATCACCGTGCTTCCAAGTGGCTTTCAGCTCACCTGCACTGGATAGCAGTTCTCGGACTTTCCGCATTACAGAATTTTGGATGCTCCCGGACGGCTATCAGGGAGCAAAATAATTAAAGTTATGGTTCCCGCTTCCAAACTTGTCTCAAGGGAACACCTCTGCAGGAAGGGCCATACAGGCCCAGGATGTGATTCTACAGAATGTAGAGCTTACGGTGATTCTTTGTGGATGACTCGCCGGATCTGCCAACCATGCTGAAAAGTGGACTTCAATCTCCGCACTGCATGTCGTGTGTGTTAAATGAGCTTTTTGACCACAGTCTTGTGGAACTTTGCTGGGTGCACCGCAAGAGCTATGCGACGCATCCTGCACTGTGTGACAATTTATGTAACTGCCTAATATTATATACAGCCATCTCTGTTAATGGTCAACCTTCAACTTTACTACTTACGTCAACGGACGGATAACTTTCTCACTTCCATATAAATTGTATACTAGTTACCAAGACTATCTAATAGACATTTCTTCACTGCTTTGTTTCATTGTCCAGAGTGTGTACCATGGTTACCCCGTCTGGAGGAGTCAGCTTGCAGAGACGAGCCTGCGGAAATCTGCCTGCGGAAATCTCTCCAGCTTCAGAGAACATGTCGACTCGCGCTATGAATATGTTAGCGCCTCAATTTCAGTAACATAGTAGGCTGTTCCATACTGATGACTATTAGGTACTCAAGTAGCTATACTATTGTATATTTAATTATCATTTCCGTATATGGTACTGATGACTAATAGGTACCTTACCGGTCTTAAGACCACAATTTATAATTTCTGTTTTACTGTGAATATTATCCTTGTTTACTGTAGGTGCTTTCAACTAGCCACACCATTTAAGTTTATCGATCTGTGATATTTCGTTAACTCATTTAATTAATCTATTTATTGCATTGGTTATTTGTATATGGCAGTTAGCCATCCAGTTAATATGTTTTGTTTAATTGTAGAAAACTTTGGACTGCAGTATGTTAGGAAATACTATACAGCAACAGATATATCCACATCACTTTATTCCCGCCATCATAAATTTCACACTGAGGTCGCTGACTATGCTCTAATTATTTGAGCCTGGCATGTTACCGACTAAACCTTACTATTCAGCTCGATAGGATAGGTTAAAGTGGTTAGGGACAATTTCTTCATTAGAGACATATAGTGTACACCTCTTTTCCGGTTGTTGCGGCAATGTAGCCCCGCACTCTGGCAAGGTTGTGTAAAATTGGCCAGTTACCTATAGGGCCTCATATATATTAAGTTATTGTCTCTTTCCACGATCCACCAGCAGCATGGCTTATTAATTGTTTGGACATCCCATCAGCACGTTGATTGGATCCGACCCTGGGAAACTATCGGAGGTTTACGAGCAGTCATGGTTAAAGTGCTGATTTACATACATCTCCCCCGTATCTTCAGATATTCGTTAGCTAGATAACCCTGACAATGAAGGAAGTACTGCGAAAACATATAGTTATAAAATGTGAATTAGTTAGTTTATTTACCGGCCTACAGTGCATATTTGGGCATATTGGAACTTAACCCTAACGACAGGTCAACTGTTAGATCCGTAGCACGCTGTGACGGACGAGATGCGGATCTCCATCCAATTCATTGCAGTTTCTGAATGAAGCGTTGGAGCTCGTCACACCCTCACGAGAAGGATGCTTGCGATGTATATCCGCCACCATAAAGACATGTCAGGAATCAAAACTTGCTTGTGTGAAACGTAGCCATTGTCCAGGTGATGTTTTATGTGGTTGCGGGACAAGGTAGCCGGATTTTCATCGAATTCGGATGCCTTGTGTCATAACATGTACATATGGTGTCCTTGGGGGTAGATGCTAATTCAGGCGACCTACGGGAAGCCAAGTTTCTGTGCCCATTGGACATCTGTATCTAAAGTTAGGTAGGATTCCCTGCCACTTGCGGCCAAAACTAGATTCCGTTTCTAACAACTAAATGATAGGTTAGACGATAGCAGAAGGCCCACATAAATAAAGTGGCATCTACCAATACAGTATCTTTGGAACTACATAAGACGGTGACTTGGGAATTCTTCGGAAATCGTTCGTCCCATCTTCACGTACACCAGTATGCATCACATTAATTATGGTTTCACTAGGAGCTTCACTTAGCATTTTTCTGTTGAACAAATGAGTGGCCCTTTTTGCCAGGTCTTTTCCCCCGCTTTGGCATTGAAGGCATTTTCCTGTGATGGAGGCCCATGCGAGGCACTTACCTCTCACAACAACAATACTTTCTTTGTGTGTGTTAGGGGTATACTGGTTTATATTAACCTACCTAGTGACTTCGTTGCAGATGCTTCTCTTGCAGGGATACCTCTGTGGATTCAAGACCTGAGTGGCAACTCCGGCGACACCATGTGGAAAGATCACCAGATAGCTCTATGTTGTGTATTGTTGTGTGCTCATTTACTGTCAAACGATTCACCTTGTTTGTATAATATATAAATATGTCTACTGCTTAATTATGTTCCATATCTCTAAATTAGTATGGATAGACATACAGGCGACACAAATAGTTGGGACGACACCGTGTGGTTCAATCTTGGCGGCAATGGTTGCACGGCCCCTCTGGAACATCAGTGTTCCACCGGCTCTAGCAGTCGGTCTTTGTGTTTCTCGGAGAGCCGTCCTATGGGATCCGCAACCCCGAGATCCGCAGCTAACCAGCCATCCCATTCATCATGCACTTGCGGTGCGATGGGCGGAAACTTCATAGCAGACCAGCATGTACCCCCACGAGCTACACTAACACACATTGGTAATCACTCTCTCATGCCCGCGCATGCACGCTAGGCAATCAAACGGGCGTAGTCATTTTAAGAATCTCTCTCATATGGCTTTATACACGTGTACTGTCCTACCCAGGGGGTGGGGCATGCTTGCAACATACCCCGTCCGGCCATTCAGCACACAAACAGGCTGGGATGGTTCATACCTGACCGGTCAATCCACGCTACAATATGCCAAAATTGTTGTATGGCTCTGGTGCACTTTTCAATATCATGATTTTAGACTCAGTACACTTGAATGCCACTAGGATTTGTCTTACGCCGATCTCTTAACTCTTCCCTAGTTTTGCAATTTTAGCGACCTCCTTTGATGTATCAACTTCTGCTTTGCAGACATCTTCGCATAGATATTTGAGCATTTCCCAATCATGCTGCACTCTCTTTCTTTGATACCCTGGGATCCAGATTCTGGTACATTATATATTATAATGTTATTTTCCGTAGATTTTCTATCAATAACTTCCTTCATTGTATCGTGCACATGAAGTATACTTCCACCCTTTTCTTCAGATATCGGGTCAGCCTTCAAATGTAGCTCACGGGGGGTATGTCCTGGTCCGTTCTGCTGCTCCACTCCATTGCACCGCATGTACAGGATGCGCGGAAGGGCTGGTTAGCTACGGGTCTCAGGGTAATGGATCCCGCATCGTGACTCTCCGAAAAGTACAACGACCGACTTCTAGAGCCGGTGGAACAATAACGTTCCAGTGGGGCCGTGCGATCATTGCCGCTGAGATTTAACCTCACTGTTACATCCCAACTACTCGTGTCACCGGTATGACGGTCCATAACTCAATTTAGAAGCGTGGGCATGATAAAAAATCTAAGAATAACCATACAAATAATGGTACTCGTTTGCTAGTACACAATGGAAAATATACAGTACATAGAACCAAGTTGGTGTCTTGTTTGCATGTGTTCGTTAGAGGTACCTCACTGATCCATATATATCCGTGAGGTATCCCTGCAAGGGAGCGTCCTAACGAGGCTACTTATGTAGTTTAATATAAACCATTATACTCCTAACAAACATATTATTGTTGCGAGAGGAAAGTGCCTTGTGCAGGCCTCCATCACAAGAAAATGCCTTCAACGCCGAAGCGGAGGAAGTGAGCTGGCGAAAAGGTCCACTCTCTTGTTCAAACATAAGCTAAGTGTAGTGTGAGTCAACCTAGTGAAATTATAATTAATGTTATGCACGCTGTATTATGTGAAGATGGGGCAGATGACTTCTGAGGAATTCAACCGCCGTCATCTTATGTAGGTCCAAGATACTGCATTGGTAGTTGCCGCTTTATTTATGCGGTTCTTCTGCTAAATTCTAACCCATCATTTTGTTGTTAGATTTACGTCCAAGGTTTGACCACAAGTGGCAGGGATTTCTAGCTATCTTTTGCCACACAAGTCTAATGAGCGAAAATGCTCGGTTTCCCGAAGGTCACCCACAGAGAATCTCCTTCAGAAAGGCAGTGTGCGAACATGTTATGAAGTGGCAGCTTCAGAATCATGTTTCGATCCAGTTACATATCACACCACAACCACATACAACATCACTAGGACAAGTCATCATTTACATAAGCAATTTGTTTTGTGCATAAAAGTTTTATGATGGGGAGTGAGAGGCAGATATCCATCTCCAGTCACCTTCCCGTGAGGGTGTGGTTGGTTCCAAGACCGCACCCAGATGCACTGCTAGCCAGTTTTACATAAATATCTTTTTGCAGTGCTTCCTACTTTGGCAGGGTTATCTATGCTAACCAGTATCTGAAGATACAGAGGGGTGTATGCGAAATCGACACTTTAGTCTTCACCACTCGGAAACACCAATATTTTCCTACGTCGGATCATGCCAACGTGTCGATGGGAGGTCCAGACAATGTATACGCCTTGCAGCTGGAGGAGCATAGAAAGAGACAATCACTCAATATGATAAGAGGCCCTAAGGTATCTGGCCAATTTTACACAATCTAGCCAGTGTGAAGTGTTACATATCCGCTACATCCGCAAAAGAGGCTTACACAAATGTCTCCTAAAGAGTGGTTGTCCCTAACTACTTTAAACCTATCCTATCGAGCAAGAATAGTCAGGTTTAGTCGATCACATGTCAGGTTCGTGCAATGAGAACATGAACAGTGAACTCAGTGTAAAATTGATGCTGGAGAAAAATGATGCAGATTTAATGTCGCTGTATAGTATAGCCTAGCGTACTGCGCTCCTAGAGTTTTATATAAAATAAACAAAATAAGTAACTAGGATGGCTGCTTGCCATGTACATAACTAACTATTACAGCAGATACAGTAAATCAGGTCATAGGAATTTGCGGTGCTCGTTAGTCATAAGCACAAAAACCAGGATAATATTTACATTTAAAAGATATAAATTATAAAATGCGGTCTCAGACGACCGGGCCGGTACCTATGAGTCCTCAGTATCTGTAAAGAAATAAACGAATACATTAGCTAAATGAGGAACTATTAGTCATCGGTACGGAAAAAGTTCATAAATCACTGTAGATGCTGCATTACAGATGAGGAACGCGAGATAGCACGATTCTGAAGTTGATGGGAAATCTCTGCAGACAAATTTTTGATGTGGCCCAGTCTCAAAGACGGTGAACAAGAATGACTGCAGTCAGATGTCCACTAGATAGTCATAATACCTAATACAATAATTAAACAGGATGTCTGTTCGGTGATGGAAATTTGAAAGTTGCCCATAACATGAAGGGCTACAGTTGTAATTTATAATTAAACAATGCATGTACATTACTGAGTACACCGTACATGATACATCGCATAGCTCTTGTGGTGTACCAGGCAAAGTCCCACCAGATTTTCACCCAAAGGTTAACTAAACACACGACATGCAGCGTAGAAGTTTGAATACCACTTTTCTGCGTGGTCCAGAAGATCTGACGAGTTGTCCACCAAGAGTCAGCACTCGTTCTACATACTGAAGAGATTACATATGGGCCGCAAGGCCCATCCGCAGGAAGGCTCCTCTAGGTGTTGTAGCAAGGGAGTCTTCTATTCAATTAGTTGGCACCAGAGGGCCATCCGAGGGCCTATAAAAATTGTGACTGCGGATATTCGATTGCTGACTAGAGAATGAGAACTAAATTCCGAAAGGCACTGCTGCGGTGTAGGCTACCACAGTCAGTAAGCAGTTGCTCACGTCTAGCACTGCTCTGGCCACACAACCGACCACTTGCTCTCTCTCGATTCTTGATCTTTTGCTCCTTTTAAACTACTCGTGACGTCAGAGGCAGGACGCTCAGCCAGTCAGTTGGCGATCTGTAGCCCATCAGCGTGCAGCTAGGAAGGGTGAGGATGCTATCACATGATAGGCATTCTCCCCATTCATTTAGTACATTTACGTGATTACGACGTCCCAGTAATATTTTGAAAATAATTTCAAGGAGCTAATTTAGGACAACTCGGCCATTTCTGGTCCAATTTTAAAAAGGTAAATAGTTTTGGAATCCTCGACTCATTCTGGTCCTGATAGGTAAAGGGATTACATGCACCGACTCGGTACACCTTAGTATGCATTCTCTCCCAATGCTGACACATGTTGTCAGGAAAGCCTTGACGCGCGCTATGCGATTTCATGGACTTAGCCGTTTCATAGAAACCTCTCTCAAATGGCTCTATACATGCGTATGATCCTACCCTTGGGCGTGCTTGGAACGTACCCGGAGCTGTCATTCCATACCCGGCCGAGCTGGGATGGTCCGTACCCGTCAAGCCAATCCGCGCTACACCACCCCCTCCCAGTTTGACACCCGTGACAAACGATACCACTTTGCGGATCGAAAGCACGGGAGCACGCTAGGTGAGAATTATAGACTTCTTGAGTAGGTGCGTAGATGAGAGGATTAGTGACACGAGAGACACATAGTTTAATCAGAGAAGAGCACAAAGAGGTGCGAACGAGTTTGGGAGGGAGGCATACTCTTAGTTTTGATTTTGTCCCGGTATTTATTTTTTCAGGTCTTTTCATTTTTTGTTTTCATTTTGCGGTGTATGCTCTTTTTTATTATTTATTACCCTGATTTGGCTAAACAATAGCTTGCATGGGTGTTCTCTTGGTGACGGATAATTCAATTTCCACAGAGAACGCCCAAGCTCCAACATACCCGAGTTAAGATATAAAAATATAATATAAGATAATATATGAAATACACAGTTATAACAATGTAATATCACAGCATAAGTAATATTAATTGTGTATGCATACCGACTTTATGAAGGTATGCACACAGTGTGGCCCGTTTTGGCGGGTCCGCATGGATAGCTCTTGCTATCCCAAATCTGGCTCGTTGCACTAACACAAGAAGAAAGACAATAAGAAAAATAGTATATAATAATAAAAACTGGTTCATCAGGCAGCCCCAACAATAGCTGGGACGACATGATGGTAATAAAGACATATTCGCTGCGGTGTGTTGTGTACCTACACTGCCCATGGTGTCTTTACAACACAGGAATCCGCAGTGATAATTTTTGCTGAAACACAGCTAGGCAATAATTTGCGTAGCTGTATTGCATGACTATAGCCAGCCAAGGGATGGGGTGTCGATTTTAAAAACATATATAATAAGAAGAAAAGTATTTCAAAAAATAAAAATATAATAGTTCAATTTTCCGCACACCTAGTCACACATTCTGCTGCATCCACGAGATAATGGCAACAAACGTCTGCTGAAAAGTTGCCCCAGCGAGTTTGAATTCCATGACTCATATTTGATGGTCGTGGTGGCTGGTCTTCTGGTGCTGATATTACGTTATCTATGTTAATAATGTTCTCGGTGCTCAGGTTTGATGAAGCTGCAGATAAGTTAGCAGATGCACTAGTGGTGGTGGTGACGATGATGGATGAAGTCCTGATGGTTGCTGGTTCTGAAGTTGCTGTCATCACGGTGGCCGTGGTGGTGGTGGTGGTGGTAGTAGGGCTTTCATGTGGTCGCTGAATGGTGTGGAGATGCTGCGTGATGGTGTCGCTCCAGTGTTTGCGGATATTTACAGCCTGAATAAGTCTACTTGCAGATGTTCTGGGTATCACTCAGATCTCGGCTTGGTGGGCTAGGCGACGTTTCCCCGAGTATGTTCTGTCCAGCGTGCTAGTTTTTCTGATGGCAGGATCTACTGGGATGATGGTGCTGTGCGTGGATGTCGGAGTTCTGGCATAAGGTGCAGAAGTGGTGATGGTGGCTTCCGTGAGACTTATCTCCTCATCGATAACTAAACTGAGCTGAGATATTGAACTGTCTGAAATGTTGTGTAACACTGGATCATTAATTGTCACATGAGTTGTCATTACCGAAATTGGCTGTCCAATCACGAATGTGGATGTTGTTGCAGTGATGTGTACTGCTGGTGTGGTGACTAAGGGTGCTGCCGGTGCTGATATTGCAGTTGGTGTCGGTTCTGATGCTACAGACCCTGCCAGTGTTGCTTTTATTGGTGTTGCCAGTGTGATGGTGATGGTTGCTGGAGTGCTGGAGCTGGCTGGCTGTGTTGCAGATGCGGATGCTGAAGCTACTTGTGGAAAGTCATGTTGTCGTCTTTTCGAGCGTTTAGTTTTTGCCACCTTTCCAGTCTGAATGACTACAATTGGAAGTCTATTTTCAAAGCATGGTGCGAGGATATCTAGATCTTCGTTTTGCTCACCAGGCTTTAATGTCACAACCAACACACGATGCTTGAAAGATAATGCATGTGTTACACCATACCGCATGGCAGAATATAACTACTTGCAGTCTGCACAGTAGGCTCTCTGAAGTAGATGATCGCGATTGATATGAAGCTTCAAGTCCGAATTTCTGGAAAATGCATGCTTGTACGGCTGCCAGTCGCATGAAGTTGAAGTACACGGATATTACTTGCCAATGTTTACAGGTGCCAATTCTTCCGAGTCGTCGGACAAGGCAAGATCCTCTGCAAACGACATTCTATTCCCGCATGATGGTTATATGCGGAACTGAACATACCTAACAACACTTTTCCTAACTCCTACCTCTTCATAATACTTTCCTGGCCAATTATAACATGAAATAATAATTAAAAAAACCAGCCGAATTTGGTTTGCAACACGAAAATGGCCTAATGCCTGATCTTCCCCAGTGTCGAGTTTGAAGGGAAGATGAAATTTCAGTGCACGCTTTCCTCCTTTTATACTTTTTGATGACGTCAGAGGAGGCGGAGGGCCACGCCCGAAAGTTCCAGAGTGAGCCAGTCACTCCATGTATGGAATTATTTGACTTTCGTTCTCCTGGAGTCTGATCATATATTCCCTTTGTAAGAAGAAGGTAAATATATATATTTCTTACAAAGGGAATATATGATCAGACTCCAGGAGAACGAAAGTAAAATAATTCCATACATGGAGTGACTGGCAGGATAGCCGCTTTCATCCCCACTCAGTGGAGAATCGGGTCTCCGATCAATGTTAAAATCTGGAACCATTTATTCCTGTGGATGCTCACCTTTTAATTAGAATGATGTGGTTTTTCAAGTCGGATGCTTATAAACTCGCCTGTTCAAATTTCAGGCTGGAATGCCAGATGGGGTGCGGGAGAGCGTTATGACGTCAGCGGCCATGGCCCCGACCCACCACCTCTCGCCTCTTCCATCACATTTGTGGTAGCTTCGTGAAGGGCGGTTCTTTGTTTATAGCGTTTGATCCAATTTACCGGAAAATAGAAGTGAGGATCACGTGATTCTTGTTTTGAAAGCACGTGGTTGATCGGAAACTTAGGAAATTTGTATATTGATGGAGATTTGATGCTTGTTGACTACGTATTTGGTGTGAAAAATAGAAATATATGTTTTCCTTTTTCTGTTTCTTAGAACAGCGTCCCTTTATATGCACGTGATCTTGTATATGCTCCGCCTCTTGTGTGTAGTAGGTTTATTCCAGCCCGTGTTGATTGGTGGCTGGAATATGTAAGTAAGAGAATATTTGAAATTCTCAACGGTGCTATAATGTCTAAGAGTTGATGTTGCTTCATCAGCCCATGTGCTAATGATTTGTATACACGGTAGAACAGTCGTGTTCTTAATCAAAATTAGGACAGTATAGCTGAAGGTAATTTATTGTTTGGTTTAAACAGCTCCATGTCTTGCAGAATCTACGTCTACTGACCCCGCCAAGGTGGACTGTATTTACCGGGTGGTCGGACTGCCAAGGATCTTCCTCTATGGATAGGACTAGTCTCTACTCACCTAGACCAAACTTAATTATTACGGTACAGCTCGGAAAGTGCGTGCCACAGTTTACTATTTTACAATACCATCGTATGGAGATTGTGATACAGTCATCCTGAATGTCTGTGTCTCTGTCATGTTGGTGAATTTGATTGATACGTGCGGCTGCTTATCTGTGGATGAATGTTGCGCTGTCGTGTAGTGTGAAAGTTTTTATTGCAGTTAGGGTGGGGTACTGCTATGCTTGTGGTGTCAACTTGATCGGACATGATGTATTTCACTCTGTAATGACCGAGTCCTAAGATGCAACAGAGTTACTCTAGAGTGTGGATGACCATGGTGGGTGCTGTCGTACTTGAATCAATCCATTGTCGAATTTCTTTTCAGTAGTAAAATCCTACTCAATACCGATGACAGACTGCGGGCATCTTGCTCTCTTAATAATATTGACTGTTATTACATGTAATTACGGTATCTTTGTTTAGCTGATTATGTACGACGTTTCCAGGGGGTGGGGCGGGGGCGGGGGGGGGGGGATGTTCCCCCATAGCATGTACTGTAGATGGCTGCGATGTTGTCCCTCCTTTCCGTACGATGGGTTTTCCGCACACCGGATAAGGGGGTGCTTGCGGAAAATGTTGACTCGTGCTGATGATGGTGGTGTTCTGTTGTAGGGAAGTCGGGGTTGCTGTGTGATGCTGGCATAATGTGGGGTGGGCAGATCCAGTTTTCCACGCTGGTGAATGCCAATTCTGTTGTTGTTGCGGAAATCTCGGGTTGCGGTGAGTCACGAACTCACTGCATTCATGCGGTAGGGAATGTTGCGGAAAAAGTTGTCTAACATTTTCTGTTTTGAAGGTTAGGTGCATGCTATCCATGTTGTTGGTGATGTTGAATGCCTCCGTTATACTATTTATATAATCGGGCATGTATGCAGTGTTCGCGCGACAAAGAATTGACGTATCCAGCCATAGGGCAAGTGTGTTCTGTAAGTTCCTGGCTTTCTGTGTCTTGGGGTGATGTTCTGACTGCTCACGGGTGGGGTGGGGGCTTAGTAGGTCAGTTGTGGTCGGGGATGCCCTTTGGATGGGGATGGTAATCTCCCGTTACATGACGGTTGGTACTCTGTCATAGTTTTTAAGTACCGGGAATATTCGAGCTGAGAGTCTGCTGAACAGGTTGCTTCCCCACCTACCACCAGTGGGGATGACTGGGGTGCGGGGTGCGGGGTGCGGGGTGCCACCTCCTCTGTAACAGCCGACTCTCTCATATCTGAGGACTGACTGTCAACAGACGACGAGTGGCGTGTGAAATGGATGGGACGTGTGATGTCCGAATTCGGTGCGGAGATGAGGGACGCCAGGTGGAATGGGGGTGGTGGTGCTAATGGATGGGGTGCACCTTGGAATGGGGGTGGTCTGGCGTTTTAATGGCTTGGAATGGGAGTGCACCGAGTTGTGCAGTTTTCCTGTACTCTGCAACAGGCAAAGGCCTCATCAAGCCGCTTCACTTCCATGCTATTCATCATATGTTCCACCCCACAGGAAGCATGGCCCAAGGCAGTCTCAGCTTCTGCTTGTGGTAACTCTATAATTGGGGTAATAGCATGAAGTGGGTGGGAATGAGAAGAGGTCGGCGGAACAACTTTTCCGTCCTTCCCCTTGGACAGCACAGACGAGAAAGTCTTCAGATACGACTTTCCAGATCGTGTGGACCCACTCTGAGGAGGGAGAGGGCAAATACGTATCTCGTCATCCTCCTCAGCATTAGTCATTTGTTCACTGGACTACCGGCTCGGTAGGAGAGGGGTCGAACTGGCACCGCTGTTCTCAGGACTAATGTCTGGAATACTCATCTCCATGGAGACATCTGTCTGTGTACCAGTGGCACGTGGAATGCCGAGTCAGAGCACTGGGTCGTCACAAACACAAGGTTTAAGTCCATCGAAGTGGATGACTGAGGTCATTCCATCTGAGGCACGAATGCGGTATGCCACGTCTGACTTCTTACCTACTACCACATAGGGGCCTTTCTACTGGTAACTCAGTTTACTCGACACGTTTGCAGAACGTCGCGAATCATGAACTCAAACCATTTTCCCTACCCTATACGGGTCTCCATGCACTCACTGGTCATGCCACGTTTTCTGACGCCGGTGTGCAGCGGATAGTGTTTCTCTCACTAGCCTGTTCTACCCATTGCTGCATGAGCTCTACATAGAGAGATAGTGAATTTTTTTTCCTGGTATTCTGGGCATGGTCAGATCCTGGGGCAAGGCTAATTCACGGCCTAACATTAACCGAGTAGGGGTATGACCCATGCTGGAATGTGTCGAAGTGCGGTATGCTATGAGCACATATGGGAGTCTTAAATCCCAATCGCGACAATCAAGGTGTGTTTCCTTAGTCAACATCTCCGTTAGAGTTCTGTTGAATCTCTCAACCATCCCGTCACTTCGCGGATGGTACAGAGTTGTTATTGTTTTGACTATATGAAACAATTTGCAGGGCTCAGAGATCAGCCGGCTCTCAAAATTACTTCCTTGGTTGGAGTGCAATTCAGAGGCCATACCGAAGTGGCAGAACACATTGCTAGTTAGGACCTCTGCTACTTTGGATGCCTCTTGGTCCGGCAAAGCAAATGTTTCTACCTACTTCGTAAAATAATCTTGCAATACGCGGGTATACTTATTTCCTTCATCCGTCATATTCAAGGGTCTGAGCACATCAATAGGCACTCACTCCCATGGGGCACCAACAATTTTCACTTGTAAGAGTGCGTAATGGTGCTGGCCAACAGCATGTCTTTGTCATGGGACACATTTGGTGACACATGCCTTCACACTATTACATATCCTGATCCGGTGGAATCTCTGTTTGATGTGATCCACTGTTCTGTCTACAGCCAAATGTCCAGTTTTGTCATGTAGTTGGTTTAGTATGATCACATGATATCGCTCAGGAATCACTATCCACTTATTAATGTAGAGGATGCCGCCTTGCATATGGCACTCTCCAAACCTCTGATAGTAATATTTGGCCGTCACCCAAAGTGGGGTAACAGATTCCTTAGGAGGACGTACACCCTTCCTGGATCCACACGTATATATTCCGTGTTTGCGCATCTGTTGCTTGTTCGTGAGTGACTGTTTTTGGATCCCACTCTGTGCACTGCAGTTCAGGGAACACGGGAGATGGCTGGTGCTGGCCACTTCTTGTTCATCCTCGAGCCCGATTCCGCTCAAGGCATCAGCATTTCCATGCAGCTTGTCGGGTCTATGAACAACATTGAAGTTAAAGGGCTGCATAGATTCCTGCCACCTTGATACCTGGCCCTCCAGATTTTTTACGTTTCTGAGCCAGCGTAGTGAGGCGTGATCCGTACATAGTGTAAATGGGCGCCCGTACCGAAATTGTTTGTAATATTTGACAAAACACACAGCAGCTAACAATTCCCTATTGTTTCTCATTTCTCTAGCATTTCTCTGCTTTGTTCACAGTACGCGAACCATAACCCAGTACCTGCTCCGTTCCATCTTCTGTGACCTGAGATAGAACTGCACCTATTGCATAAGCAGATGCATCAGTGTCTTAGATGAAATCGAGGTTAGGGTTAGGATGAGCAAGAATTGGTGCAGTTGTCAAATGTTCCTTCAGCGCCCTGAAGGAACATTCACACTCACTCGTCCACTCAAATGGTCGATCATTTTGGTGATCCAGAATAAAGGGGCCGCAATCTCACTAAAGTGATGGATATATCGACGATAGTACTGGCAGAGACCGAGGAAACTCCAGGTGTCAGTGACTGAAGTGGGGGTTTGCCACTCCGCTACTGCTTTAGTTTTTTAAGGTTGAGTAGCCACTCAATCGCCGGATATGACGTGTCCCAGGAACTCCATGTTCTGTCTGAAAAGATGACGCTTCTTGGGTTTGAGCTTGAGATTGGTGGTATGGAACCACATTAAGACCCTGCCCAGATTAGACAGAGTCTGCTCAAACGATGAGCCAAAGACGATTACGTCGTCTATGTAACAGAGACAGATTTCCCTTTGCAGGGTAGTTAATACCTTGTCAATGAGATGCTCGAACGTTCCAGGAGTTTTGCACAACCCGTAGGGCATCTTGCAGAATTGGAAAAGACCATCTCAACAGACAAATGTGATCTTCTTCCATCAGCAGCATCCATGGCTACCTGCCTGTACGCACTAGCTAAATCAAGGGTACAAAACCATTTGGCTCCGGACAAGGAATCTATGGCCTGATATATCCAGGATAATGGATAGGCGTCCTTGATGCTAAGATCATTAAGACGGCGGTAGCCTATACAAAACAGCAAAGATCCATCCTTTTTGCCTGCTAGTACTATGGGACGGGCCCAGGGGGATGCTGACAGCTCTATGATTCCTGTCCGCAACATGTTATTTACTTGTTGATGTGCCTCCGCCTCCTTATGAATGGGAAGATGTTGTACATGTTGTCGAACGTGCTGGTTGTTTCCAGCGTCGATGGAGTGTCGCACGAGATGAGTTTCCCCACAGATCCATCTCTCCGGCCAAGAAACTTTCGCGATACTTATATAATATTTTCCGAACATCACGTTTGTGAGATTGCGCCAATCCAACTGTGGTGCGCAAATATATGTCATGCAAGTGTTCCGGTAAATCATCAGAAGCTGTTGCTGGTGTAGGTGTGGTAGGGGATGTCTCCAATGATATCACATCCACCAGATGGCCACAACGAACTCCCAGTACTAGTGTTATTGGATTAACTGTGCCATTGATTACCCGTAATGGTATATGATTCTTATTGGTGGTGTCCACGCGCATTCTGGGACTGGCGCATTGTGAGGTGATCATGTAATCAGGGTCGGGTTCCAGCATAGCTGCGTGTGTGTTGCTTCCTAACTGTGGTGCAGTGGCCCATACGATTTCCACTTGTCCCGGCTCAACAGTGGCAGTAGATTCCAAAATCACTGCACAGGTATCGTACAGTGATGATTCTGGTCCAAGGGGTATGCGTTGGCCGTGTATGTCTAATTCCTGTTGTCTGCAATGTTTGACGGCTTTGCTGACACTGAGGAAGTCAGAACCTAGCAGGACATCGTTTTGAATAGAGGCAATGGCAACTTGATGTATGAATTGCATTTTCTCTATCTGTATGACGAGGGTTACCATACCAGCCACAGGAACATCGGCTCCGGTAGCTGTTTGTAAAAATATGTTTGTAGGCCTAAGGGGTGGCTTTTTATGAGGTTGGATGCTCTCATACAAGCACTTGCTGAAAACGGTGATGGAAGCTCCAGTGTCCATGGTGGCACCAGTTGAAATGCCACTAAACAGGCAGGCACACTTGTATATTACTTTGCGATGTGCTTGTGGAAGAGTTTCCAATGATACTGCCTGAGGAATTTCTTTTGGCGCAGTATCATCCTGTATGTCGTCCATTCGTTTCTGACTGGCTTCCGTGAGTGCAATCACTCATTGAGTGAGGAAGGGACCAAATCATCATCACTGCTGCTGTGATTGCTTAGGCGATGATGGAACTGGGGGTAGCAATGGCGGTGTTGTACCATGAATTAGTGTAGACAGCAGTCTGGACAGGACTGGTGCAGTCACGGATAAGGGCCACCTGAGTTAGCCACTTTTTGCAATGCATCATTGGATGTTTGGTGGATGCGCAAAAGAAGCAGTGGTGGCGCTGGGGCTTGCCGTCCTTTGGGTGATGCTTCTTGTGGATGCATGATGCCGAATGCTGATCACTGTACGTGTCACTATTACTGCTGCTGGATGCGGTGGGTGATGCTGTTAGGATTTGTGAGTTGCACACCACCAAGGGGCACCGGGTGTTAAGTGCTTTGGTGGCTGGTCGTGGTGCTTGTATAAATATTGTTTCAGTGGTGGTGCTACAACCAACCACTGCCATTTTACATAGGAAAGAAGATTTGTGAGATACAGAGGTTGTGTCGGTGTCGCGGATGCAGTGTGCATCGTTGGTACTGACGCATATGATGCCGGGTGTGTGTGATTGCATACTGTCACGGAAGTGTTATCTGTAGGGTTAGCCACCTGACGTTGTTGTCCGGAGGCCGCAGTTGAGCCGGGTTGTGAGAGTGGGCACCGAAGTGTTGCTAGAATCGGTGCCCATTCTAGTTTAATGTGGGATCAGGTTGCAGTGTACATCGGTCAGTGGAAGAAGTTGTAGATGGAGGGCGATTTGGACATCACTCCTTCCAGTGGCCCGGCTGACCACATCCATAACATGTGTTTGGCAGCTGTGTATGTGTTACTGTACTTGTTGCTGGTCGTGCTTTCGACTGTATTGGGATGGTGAGTGCGGAGATCTGTTTAGTAATCTCTTCCAACCTACCGTGCATATTTTGTCTATTGTTATTGTTGTGCTGGTTCCCGGATCTGGGGGCGCTGTTATGGCTCCCTCAATGGGATTGGACACGCCCTCTTCCTCTAGGCCCGTGATTGTGACTGGTGGGGTGTTCTGTGTGGTGTGAGGGTCTGTTGCTGATGCAGATGCAGAAGTCTTGTTGGCGGCGATTAGGAGATGTGCATCATTCACTTCGTTAATTGGATACAATTGGCGGAGATTTGCTTTTTCCTGCGCCAAGAAATTCTCAATTCTGACCGCAGTCGCCGTTAGCGACTGAAGACTACCATGTTCAATGAGAAATAACTCAACGCATCGATGAGGGTGTCTAGGTGCAGATGCTTGATTCCCTCATGATTAGTGCTGGGGTAGGCGTGCATAACTAGTCGCTGTATACGACTTGCCAATTCCGGCAACGTCTCCCCGACTCATCTACGCAAGTTTTTGAGCTGAAGACAACTTGTTTCACCAAGGGCAGTGTCCCCGAATCTTTCCGACAACACGTTTTCCAGCTCTGTGTATGTTGGCGTAGAGTCTGATCCCAAATCTGCTATGACTTGTAATGCTTTTCCCAACAGTTTTGCATCCAGATGCTCTCCCATTTGCTGATCCATCCACCGGTTTGTGTGGTTAATAATTTCAAATTGGCACTTATAATTGGCCCAATCATTCTCCCCCACTGAATTCGGGAGGGAGAATGATTCGGCCATGGCCATGATAGGGTGCTATAGGCGTGAATCCGGATGTTGGTCTGCGTGTTGGTAGTGGTGTTGGTGGCCATTCCCATCGTCATTCTTGCTGATACTGCATCCGTGATGGTGACTCCCGATGATGATGTTGAGCACGATACATTGGTTCCGCCGAATACCACTCTGAAGTGGATCCATAGACAGGTGATGGTCTATAGACTGGTTGAGGCGTACTGTGTATAAGATTCGGACATTCTGTCGGTCGCTGTGATGGGTGTTCCCCGTATGGAGGTGGTCCAGGAGACTGGTGGGCGTAGTGCGTGCTGTGTGATGTTGTGTTACTTATGGTATACTGTTGAAAGGGAGCTTCCGCATCTCCCAGTTCGTATCGCGGTATGGATGGATAATAAGGTGATGACATTCTTATTGGAGGAGATGCAGGACATGGTGCATGAGGTGCAGGCCATTGGTCACCCCATGATGACACTAGTGAAAATAATGGTCGTGAAGAATTGGTATGCCCCTGTAGGGGTCTTTGTTGTGGTCGACCATGATCCGGCAAGGGTGTTGGGTGCCTATCGTGGATATCTGACAGTGTGATGTATTGAGTACCCACTTGCGAGGCATTGCGGAAGGTCCCCTCGCTGATGGGTGAATACTTGTGTAGAAACGGTGCTGGTTGTTCCGCACTGGGGAAATTTCTGGCATAGTCGGTGAGTATGCATGCAGGTTTCCCTTCATATGATGCTACTTCCAAATCACATGACTGTTGTTCATCTGATAAAGGAGACTGTAATGCGTGTGTCTTGAGTGTAGGCGTGGGTTCACTTTTTGCTTGAGCCCCACATCAGGCGCCACTTGTGGCTCGTGGGGGTATGCGCTGGTCCATTCTGCTACTCCACTCTGTTGCACCGCATGTACAGGATGTGCAGGAGGGCTGGTTAGCTACGGTTCTCAGGGTAATGGATCCCATATCGCCACTCTCCGAAAAGTACAAAGACTGACTTCTAAAGCTGGTGGAACGATAATGTTCCAGTGGGGGCCGTGCGACCATTGCCGCCGAGATTGAACCTCATCTGTTTCATCCCAACTATTCATGTCACCAGAATGACGGTCCATACCTCAATTTAGGAGCCTGGACATGATAATAAATCTTAAAATAACTATGCAAACAATGGTACTCGTTTGCTAGTACACGAGGGAAAATATACAGTACATAGAACCAAGTTGGTGTCTTGTCTGCGTGGGTTCGTCAGAGGTACCGCACCGATCTGTATATATCCGTGAGGTATCCCTGCAAGGGAGCGTCCTAACGAAGCTACTTATGTAGTTTAATATAAAATATTATACCCCTAACAAAGATATTATTGTTGCGAGAGGAAAGTGCCTCGTTCAGGCCTCCGTCACAGGAAAATGCCTTCAACGCCGAAGTGGAGGAAGAGAGCTGGCAAAAATGGCCACTTTCTTGTTCAAACATAAGCTAAGTGTAGTGTGAGAAAACCAAGTGAAACTATAATTAATGTTATGCACGCTATGTTCTTACTACCTGGCTCTCGTAAGTCACCCATTGCTTCCTTCAGTTGAGTATTACTTTTTACATACTTCCAGAATGCTTTTGGATTTGTTTTGGTCTCTATTGCTAACTTATGTTCAAATAGCTTTTCGTTTAATCCAATTTTCGATGTAGCACAGCTCCTTGACTGTTTATATTCATTGTAGTCTTCTGGGCGCCTGCCTCTCTTGAACTTCTTAGATGCCTTCCTTTTTGCTTTGATTGCTCCAGACACATCTTTATTTGTCCAGCTTTTCTTTTTGGAATTTGGTCCAAAGAGTGCTATATGTTGATTTATTACTTCAGTGAGCTTTCCGTGTAGGTACTCCCATGCTTCGTTTGTGTTGACGCTCGCCATTTCATCCCATTTAGTGGTGCAGAGTTATTTCCTCATATCATCATAGTTGCCTTTATTTAGCAGTAATTTATTAGTAGTAGTCTGAGAAGGATCGTTGAACAGGTCCTGATGCAAGCAAATCAATAGTGTATCATGATCACTTTTACCTAGTGGTACTGCGTGGGTGATATCCATTATCATGTCAGCATCGTTTAAAAGGACCAGGTCAAGTATGTTAGCTTTTTCATGTGGCCGGTGTCTTGTTGGTTTATTAATGTGTTGCATGAGCAAATTCTTCTGCATTGTATGTATACATTGTTGGGCATTATGTTCCGGAGATAAGCCAGTTGACCAGTTTATGGTGGGAAAGTTAAAGTCCCATGTAATGAGAATGTAATCTGTCTGAGCCTCCCCAATGGAAGCCAAAACGGAAAACAACTGATTGTTGTTTGTTTCATCGAAATGCAGACTGCGATATATACATCCTGCTAAGACCTTTTTATTGCTTTTCGTTTTCCATGTACACCATACAGATTATTTCAAATTGTCACTGTTTGTTGGTTCGTATACTTGTGCCTTCAGTGCTTTATATATAGGAACAACCATTTGTTTAAGATCGACACTGCACGGCCAAGACCCAGTTCCCACTGACTGCAAACATGCAGTGACACAAATGTAAATAGTATAAATAAAGACCCTGGACTTACTGCAACATGTATATACACCAATGCAGACTCCTTGTTAAACAAACGGGATGAAATTAAGCATACAATTGAAATTACAAACAGCCCAGCCCTAATTTGCATTACAGAGATATATCCGATAAAAGTAAATGCAAACAGTCCCATACAAAACAATTGGCTCCAAATAGATAACTACGACCTATTTGCAAACAAGAACTAAGCCAGAGGCATTGCTATATATATATATATATATATATATATATATATATATATATATATAGATATACCTATCTACAAAGAATGAAACTAAAGAAAATGACGATCCACTTTGTGGTGCCGAAAAATGGAGGAAAAGTAAAATCCTGGGCTCACTGCTTTGCAGTACTGCTGACATTGCTGCACGCAGCGTCATGGGGAACATAGCTTTCCGGTCCTTCTGGAAGCTATGGATTTGTGAATCAAAGATGCCCTTGATTAAAAGACTACGTGTATACAATGCAACATGCGCATCCTTGATGCTGTATAACTGTAACAGCTGGGCAGCTCCAAAAGCAGCTCTAGACACACTCGATGCCTGTCACAGCAAACATCTATGCATCATCACTGGACACCGATGGCCAGACAACATAATTTCCAATGATGCACTATACGAAATGTGTAATACATCGCCGCTGTCTGTAAACCTCGCCCAGCAAAGATGGTCCATGTTTGGCCATGTGCTATGGATGCCGGAAGAAACACCAGCACAGAGAGCCTTGGAATTCCCCTAACTCGGATCGAGCAAATACAAAGCCAAAAGAGGACGTCATTGCATAAATCTGCCAAACATGCTATCGGGTGACCTCATGAGAGCAGGACTCGGTACACTCAAGTCAATAATGGACCTGAGGAACCTAAGGATTTCGACTGAGGGCAAGACACAGTAGGCAAAAGCGAAGACGGACTGATTATATCTGTAGGATGTTTCTACTACTACAGCCGCAGAACACAGTAATCATCATCATGATGTGCAGTGTATAATCGCAAATAGGAAAGTTTGGTTTTATTTCCTCTCCATCATCACAGTATCTGTGTCGCTAGATAGTGCATGGGATGTGTTTAACTTAAATGGGTTGATAGTGGGTTTCTGCAATTGCATATGCTGTGACAGGTAGTTGTTGTAGGGACATAGAATAGTAAGCGTAAAGTGTGTATCGTCTATGTAGTGCTTGTATTGGAAGATTTGTGGATTGCAGTTAATACACCACCGTGCTTTAGTATCCGTTTCCAGCTCAGTATAATTACTGGGATTTAATTTTGAGCAACTTAGGTGACTCCAGTAACCACAGAGATCACACTGCAGGGTATTTTGCTTCGATCTAACGTGTTTTTGGCATGACGAGCATTGGAATTCCATGGGCATTAGCTAAATTAACTGAGATGTTTTGAATATAGGGTGGGTTCCAGGTGCATGATTTACAAAATGAGGGACCACAACTCTATCCAGTATGGAATCTTGATATCTTTGTCCATTTAGTGTTCCAGGTACAGTCAACAGATCCAGCTTACAATCAAATGAGATGCACCCCCATATCATAACGGAACCTCCACCAAATGGAACTTCTTCCATGATGTTACGTTGGTCGTACGCCGTGCGTCTGGACCTCCATACACGAGTTCGACCATCTGTGGCATGAAGCAGGAACCGACTTTCATCGGACCAGTGTACCCGTCTCCAGGATCTCATGTTCCAGTGTCTTCTTTCGTTGCACCACCTCAGACGCTCCTCTTTGTGGTGTGCAGTGAGGAGAGGACGTCTGACAGGTCTCCTAGCTTTCATGCCAGCAGCATACAGTCTCCTTTTGACGGTAGACATTGACACTCTATTGCGCGTTTCCCATTGCTGGCTGAGCACTCTGCTGTTGGTGAATGGAGATCTCCTAACAAGGCGTACTAGGGCTCGATCATCACGGGCAGTAGTCTTCTTCGGTCTTCCAGATCTAGGCCTGTCCTTCACCTCGTTAGTTTGCCCATGTTTTGCAATCAAACGACTGATTACAGTATGGTTAATGTTCAGCTGTCTGCCAATCTCTCTGCATGACATACCAGTGGTATGCATGCCTATGACTTGCCATTTCACACGATCACTTAACCTTCGTCTTGCCATAGCGGTTCACAATCAAGAGCTAATTCTCTCTGTACAAATAAACCACGGTCATGAACACAAAATTCCTAATCTTGTCGCCTAAATCTGTATGTAATGTTCTACACCTCAAACTGGACTTTTACATAACTGAACATGTGTGCTGTTTCCCGCCACGCACGGACATCAAGCGGCGTGAAGTCATGCATGCATGTGCATTTCGTACTTGGAATTATGTCAGCTAACGCGGGGACAAAAAGTATGGCAGCCTAGTTGTACCATCATGTTTCTACGTTCTATTGTTTTTGCTGGTGCTTAACTTTTGCACAGGTGTATATATGTAGAGTGTTACATGTAAATAGTTACTCATAAGTTACTGAGCATACAGGGATAATCCGATATGTCTTGCAGGTAAAATGTAATAGCCTAATTCACAATGAGAAGTCAACTGGAATTAAGATATTTTTGGTTCATTTGGTTCGAAAGGAATAAGTAAGATGATAACAAGTTGTGCAACTAAATGGATTAATCCGTTCTCTGATGAGTTTCCTATCTCAATCTCCGGGCACCCATACAGGAAAGCTGTGTTGCATATTTCGAAGTTAATATGAACGGAAGCCATTGCTGCCATATGTAGCAACAGCTTTCGGTCATATCAATTCCAAAATATTCAGGAGTATATGCTTTACCTTGTGAGTTTACCTTTCTAGGCATTTGCCATTGAAAGGGTTAATACAGTACATACAAATGCCGAACAAAACCTAACTGTATGGGTAATTTAAATTACCAGAGTCTTTATGAATGACAAGATTTATGGGTGGGTGGTTTATCTGAGACTATTCATGGTTGCTCAAAGTCATCCAACAGTTCAGTCTGGGTTACAAGTGACAGTATGGGAAGCAGAACACAGAAGCATTATCATATCATAGAAAATAGTACTGAACATGAAAAATAAATATGCAAAGAGAAAATAAAATGATAAGCAGTACAATAGCGATGTCATTTCAAAGGAAAAAACAACAGCATCAAAACATTAGACATAAAAAGACAAAGAGAACATAATAGGACCACGTAATGGTCTATTGATTACAAGTATTTTGATAGGGACTGATCTGTGGGCATCATGCATCATGTACCAATTATTTACAAAATTAATAAATTAATATAAAGTTTTAAAAAACTGTTATGGCAAGTTTAGACTTTCACTGGCTAATTCCCCATATCTTATTTCCAATGTTCCTTGAAGGAAAGCTTGAATATTTTGAAAATAATCTGACTGAAAGCTGCATCTGCCATGTAGCAGCACCACCTTCCATCACACTAACGTCAAAATACCCAAGAGGATGACTTTATATCATCAGAATTACGCTTTTTCCAGGACTTGTCAGTGAGAGGGGTAAATCTATCAAGCGGCTACTAACATGCAGTCAGGAACAGTGATTATAGTATAATAGGCGACAGGAATTTATAAGTAAGCAGTAAAAAACGGCTTAAAGGCAGGAATGCATGTTCGAGTAGTAAAATAATAGCATATTTGTACACATTGTGGAATCATGCATTAATGGCAACGTCGACAAATCTTTAACCAACAAAATATAATACACATAAAGAAACATAAAGACAGTTGGTAACATGTGCAGTTAGCAACATCTGCAAAATCAATAGTTGTAATGCAATATTTTCAAAAAAATAAAGCAGGTCGAATTAAAGGACTAATTGGGACTAATATCAAATATGCATAGAGAAACAAAAAGCTAGCTGGTAAGCAGTATCTGAAAGGAATTGCAATGCAATACTGCCAAAATTGAAAGCAACAGGTTGGCAGATCGCAGTTGACATTACAACGTTGGCCCAATGTTGGCCCAACGTTGGCTGTATCACTTGTTTGCCAACATTGGGCTAACGTTGGGCCAGCATTGGAAATTTCACATTAAATCAAACAAAATCAACATAATATTCAAGTTTTTAAATTGTTAAATTATGCACTCTGCATGGTGTGATAGCTGAAACATGTTCATAGATTATGCGCATTGGCTCAACGTTGGCTCTATAACGTATTGCCAATGGTGGGCCAATGTTGGGCCGATGAGCAAAACTATATTGGCCCAATGTAGTGGTAAACATTAGGCCAACATTGGGCCAGCATTTGTTTAATTGCTACCAGGGGTGTTCTTATCACTACTGATTGACACGGTTATTTTAACTTGCCATGATCACTGTTTGTTAAGATACTGATACTGAGACACGTGACTCTACCATCCATTGTCCAGGCATTTTCGACCATTGTGTGTTTTTGTGTTTCTGTCAGGAGTCTAAATCTTGTCAGAGTGAGACTCTCGTCTCTCGGTTACAGTGAGCCCAGTGTTTTAAAGATTTTTTTTGGTTTCTGAAATTGTCATGTCTTTTATTAATGAAATTAGACGGAAGATTATTGGCCCATTTTGACATCAAAACAGCCAACAGAAAGGGTTAATAGGGACTGGTAGGCCTACCCGGTTCCAAATTTTCTGCAAAATGAATTCAATGGGGAATCCGGAACCAACGAACTATAGTTAATAACTATTTAGCGTCCGACTGGTGTTTAGACCCTTCGGCAGCTTGGAGCACATTTTCGGCAGGCCATTTTAGGCAGCCTATATTAGTGTGTTTTATTATTATACCTGTGTTACTTATATGTTACCCTATGTTTATGTCGATTTAACAGAGCCGATATAACACACACACACACACACACACACACACACACACACACACACACACACACACACACACACACACATATATATATATATATATATATATATATATATATATATATATATATATATATATATATATATATATATATATATATATATATATATATATATATATATATATATATATATTATTATTATTATTATTATTATTATTACTATATATAATACGTGTGTATTATATAGTAATAGTATATATTTCTGTTATATTGACTCTGATAGATTGAAATCCATACCTAATTACCACTAATTGGTGGTGACTGACGAATTATATTATCAGGGTTTTTTCAGCCATGCGGCCTCTAAGAGAAAAACGTGAAAAAAGTGCCGTGACGAAGATTAGGCCTACTGTTGTGACGCTGTGAAATATAATTTCATGTTATTTTTAAAATAAAGACGTAGGCTTATATCGATTATTCTTTAATAAAGTGATTGGCCTCTAATTATCACAAATTTCAGTTCAATTGTATGTTATTAACTGTCTATGCCAAAAATTTAAAAAAATTCTAGAATATTTAGGACGTAACATAATATTTGAAAAGCAACTTCCATTTGGAAAATCTATGTATCATTTAATTCATTATCACATGAGAATGAGAATTTAAAAAATAATTTTTCGGGTTGAGACTTGGAGTAGATTTCCTCCAATCTACGTTAGGATCTACCAAATGCCTAATGTTTTGAAGCAAATTTGGAAATTAGAAAATATAAATAATTTCAAAAATCCGCAAGAAACTCTTATAATGTTACGTTTGTAATGGTCCAAAGATTAATACAGACTGACTAACGATCTGAATCACAAGTATGACCAGCAACTGCACGTGCATTTTGATTTGTTGACGTTCCTGAAAACTGGTTGGTTACAGCTGTCTCTATTGTATTTGTAATCCGTGTCTGTGTGTATTTCGACCATTGTAATGGTTTCCAGCAATTAAAGCCCATGTTAGCTAGACTCGGCGGGTGATAACAATGTCCTCAGTTTATAATCCCTGCTGTTATCTTAATGCCAAAAATGGTAAGATGCGATCTCTTGCGCGAATGAACAACACATTCCGCTCGCACAGCAACTACTTTCAGTATGACGTACATACCTTTTAACAGACAATTCATTTAAATTAATTGTAACAAAATTTAATTTCACACACTTTGTACGCGCTCACTCGCACGCACATATAACAGACCACATACATAAATCTAAAGGAATTGTGGATATTTTTGAAAATAATTTGACTGGAACCTGTTGCTGGTATTGGCAGCAACAGCGTCCGGTCAAAATATTTACACAAATATTCAACCTATCCCAACAAATCGACTTAGTCAATAAGTGAACAGCTATCTAAAGAAAAGAAAATCAATTATTGACAAATGTAAATCCTGCTAGATTTTGAGGAAATAATTTGACTGGAACAGGCCTGGTATTCAAGACTGGTCTCTGGTACATATTCAAGCATTTTGGAGTGAATGTGAGTGAATACAAGTGGTCAATGTCCACCATAATGTATGGTGGATCACATTGCCAAGTGGTATTGATTAGTAACGCGAGTTTACACGCACGCACGCTACTTATTAACAAGGAATTTATTTTTAAAATATTCAAATACAACCGATTTCACGATGTTACAACTGCAACAGATTTCATCATATTACATGGCGACGAACGTGTACGCACGTAGACACTCGCATATTCATTAAATGACCAAGGGTTAGGGTTAGGGCCTAATGTTAAGGTTTAGCTAAATAAAGTTTCTGGACATGTTCCAGAGATATATTTTGAAAATAATTTGACTGGAACCTATTGCGGACATTGGCAGCAACAGCTTCTGTTAAACATAACTACACAACTATTCACCAGATCCTAAGGTAGTGCCATCTTCCAGTCAAATTAGTTTCAAAATACTCACAAACTTACCTATAATATAAGCGTAAAAGTGAGATAATGGAGGGAGTGGAGTGACCATCTTGCGGAGTATTATCACTATTCAGTGAAATTACGATTATTATTATTATTATTATTATTATTATTATTATTATTATTATTATTATTATTATTATTAAAAACAATAACAACAAAAATATTATTAACACCATTACTATTATTTACATGTATTATTGTTATTATTATCATCATCATTATTATTATTATTATAACCACCATTATTATTATTATTATTATTATTATTATTATTATTATTATTAATAATAATAATATTATTATTATTATTATTATTATTATTATTATTATTATTATTATTATTATTATCATCACATTACTATTATCATTATATTTAATAATAACAGTAACAACGACATTACCATTACTATTATTTACATGTATTATTATTATTATTATTTAAATTATTATTTAAATTATTATTAGCATTATCATTATTACTATCATGTATTATTACATGTACATGTACATATTTCTACATATGTGTTGTCCTGGTGGCCGGGTGCGCTACAGCGGAAGAACCTGTCTACAGAGACCACATTTATACAACATTAAAAAATAAATAATATGTCACTAAAAATTGGTTATTTCATACATTGAGGAATATAGGTAGTGGCTTGTAATACAACAGGGCAGCGACTTTTCAGGACCTGGGATCTTATGTCAACCTGCTTTAAAGGACCATCAACTCCTGGATCCAGAAAGTGAGTGGCCGCTATAGACAGGTCCCGCTGTCTTGGAACATGGCTGCCATGGTGGTGGTTAAACCTTTAACCCTTAAGATTTCAATATCTTAATTTCAGTCACGTACACAGTGAACAGTGAAATCATTGAGTATTTTGCAACCGATTCAATTGTAGTCTTGTTACTGTCACAGGCAGCAACAGTGGCAGTTCAAATTTGTCCCAAAATAGCCAACAGAACATTCATTACATTATAGGAAATTACTCCTTTTTTGTCATTAAGGGTTTCTGGTGTGTGTTTTAGTAATCTGGCTTCTAGTAGCTCTCAATAATTTTGAGTTTTATGTACTTTTAAAATGACTTTGTTGTAATAATTTGCGCACGTGTGTCTGTCTGCATCTGTGTTATTCCATAATCGTATTGCTTGATGGGATGGTGTGCGTGTAGCTGCCTCTGTTCGGTGATAAGCGACATGTAGGTTAGAACGTGTTCGTGTGTTGTGAGTATGTATGTCTGTATTGGGTGTAAAAATATTGGATAATGATGTGGGTAGGCTGCCATTATGGTAATCTCTTAAAATAGTAAATAATTGGACCTTTCCACTGTCTTCAAGTTTTAGAATTCTGTTTGTTTTAAAGGTATCTTGGCCCTTTGCTGCGTGTGAGAATAGTTTAACAGATTACTTTTGTAGTGATTTTAATTTTTTTAAATTTAGTTTGATGTGTGTTGCTCCAGATAACATTGCAGTATGTTATGTGTGGAAGTATTAATGTGCTATATAGAGTTTTTAGAATATCAGGTTGGAGATATGATTTGAGTCTGCGCATGATACCAATATTCCTCGCCACCTTGGATATGATCGTCTCTATATGCTTCTCCCAGCTTAGTTGTTTATCCAAATTGACTCCTAGGATTTGAACATATTCAGTTTCCTGTATTTCTTGAATATCTATGTAAAGTTTTGGGAGAGCAAGCTCTTGGTTTACTTGATTATATCTTGTAAATAATAGAAAATTGGTTTTGCTGACATTCAGGGATAATTTATTAGCTTTAAACCAATTTATAATTTTTTCCATTTCACTGTTTGTAATTTTGTATAGGGTGTCTATATCTTTATGGTGGCCAAAAACATTGGTATTATCCGCGAATAAAATTAGTGATAGTAGATTACTGGCATTAGGTAAATCATTCATGTATAATAAGAGTCCACATCCCGATTAAGGTAATAAACTGCCTTACTATCCCAATTGCGGCAAACCGGTCTCGCTCCTCGTTTCTCTTTCGTTTTTGTTTCGGTTCTGGAAATGAGGAGAGAAGACACGGGGCGCAACTGCACAATGAACATGCGCGCGCGCATGCGCGTGCGCACACAGACACGGAAGGCAGTTACGCGTGCATAGTAACTGGAAACAAAGACAATCAGCAGCAACACCAACATCATCAACATCAACTTCAGCATCAACATCAGCATCAACATCAACTTCAGAACAAGCATCAACATCAACATCATCATCATCATCAAGAACAACAACAACAACAACAACAACAACAACAACAACAACAACAACAACAACAACAACAACAACAACAACAACAATAATAATAATAATAATAATAATAATAATAATAAAAACAACAACGGCACCAACAACAACAACAACAGCAACAACAACAACAACAACAACAACAATAATAATAATAATAATAATAATAATTGAAAAACATTAACAACAACAACAACAACAACAACAACAACAACGACAACAATAACAACAACGACAACGACGACGACAACAACATTCCCACGACCACCACCACCACCACCGTCTCCACCGATGACGAATATGTCAACGACGACATCTGTCTAATAGTCTAATATTAATAATGTAAAAATAATAATGATTATATCTATTTCTCTACCGCCACAATATGTAACATCGTAACGGACTCCACATGTCACCTGTGACCTGGGCGTAAATAGAATGAAATGAATGAAGAACAGCAGGGGTCCAAGAATTGAACCTTGAGGGACACCGCAGACTAATTTTATATTTCCTGAGATAGATCCATTAAATTGCACACATTGCGTCCTATCAGTCAAGTAATTTTGAATCTACTGAAACCCATTCCACTGGAAATGGACAAATTAGTTTCAAAATACTCAACATTTCTAACATCAATGTTTATGAGTTTCAGATCTATGGTTACTTAATCAGGGCATTAAACTGAAAAAAGTGAAATATTATTAGATAAAGACAGACTTATACAGATCGCCGGTAAACAATTTCACTGACATTCATAACAGTATATTCCGTTCATCAGGAAACTAGAAAAATTGTTAAGTTACATGAGCAAAAAATTACAGAAAAAATTAAAATAAACCCAAAGAAATTCTGGACATATGTTCAAACTAAGACTAAAACTAGACTGTCTATACTAGACTTATATACTGATAACAATAAGAAAAACCTTACTACTTCTAACCGTGAAAAAGCAAATGCCCTAGCAAATTCCTTTTCATCTGTATTCGTCTGCGAACCTGACGATATGCTACCAGAGCTTGATAGACTATCCACCCCGCAGGATAAATATCTTACAAATAAAGCAAAATGATATCAAAAAGAGTTTAGATAAATTAAAAATATCAAAGTGACCTGGTCCTGATGGCATCCAACCACATATCCTAAAAGAACTTAGTAATACTTTAGCCCACCTGCTCAAGATATTATTTCAAAACTCATTGAACTTCAGCAGATTACCAACACCATGGAAGCAGGCCAATATTACACCTATATTTAAAAAGGGAGACAGAAAAGTCACAAGCAATTATAGGCCAATAAGTCAGACAAGTGTCGTCTGCAAAGTACTTGAAAGTTTAATTAGAGACAGTATCATCCAGCATATTGTAGTTCGTGGGGTAGTGTTGAGACATTCTGGTGTCTGGTGTCGACTCGCTGCACCGCAAGTGCACGACGAATGATGACGCTGGTTAGCTTCCGGTCTCGGGGTGACGGATCCTGTACGATACTGCCCTACGGGTAACAAAGACCGGCTCCTAAGGCCAGTGGAACTCAATCATTCCGGTGGGGCCGTGTGACCATCGTTGCGAACATAAAACACAACAGTCTCATCCCAAGAGTGTGTGTCACCAGTATGCCTGTCCATAGCAATTTCGTGATCTATGGACTTACAAGATTTGATTGGTGACCTAATTAAAATAAGTCTATACAATAGTTTTACCTAAACAGACCATCAAGTATGCTAGATAAAAATAATGAGCATACGAAAATACAAGAGATAGGCTGATTGGCTGTTGCTCGACCGTTGATTGGTTGGAGCCTGCGCCTGTGACGTCACGAGTAGTATAAAAGGAGACGAGATCCAGAGCTCGAGAGCATCCTCGGCCAGTGCCTGATTAGGTTGGACAGGTTCCAAGACAGGCATTACGCAGATCATTTCGATACGATATAATAATCAAAGATGTAATTAACGGGATAATTAAAAATGCCAAGTATAGTTACTTGAATAATCGGTAGCCATTCTTAAGCCTGGGCTATCGTGTTACTGAAATTGATACGTCAGGTTGATGCATTCCCTGGAAGCTGGAAAGTTCCCGCAGGGTGGTTTCCACAAACAGGATTCCCGCAAGCAGCTCATGACGGGAGCGGATCGAACTCAGGGCTGTAATCACAATATAGAATGTCTAATGAGTAGTCAGCAAGAGATACAATAACATTACTGCTATGACGAAAGTTCCCATACACCGATGGTATGGATGGAAGTTGTCAACAACCCAATCATGAGCAGGGGTCGTTAAATGTGGATGAAGATACATAACTAAGCTTAACAGTGCGGGGTACGTCAGCCATCTCTGAAGACGTACCGGGCAAAGTTTACTTTGCTGCGGTCAAAAAGTTTAGATAAACCTGCACGACATCAGTGTGTGGACGGCTGAATAACCACTTTTTGGCGTGGCTGGCAGATCCGGTGAGTCATCCACCAAAGAACATCGCTGCCTCTACATCTGTAGAATCACATTTTTAGGCCAGGAAAGGCCTCACTGCAAGTGCGTTTTCCGAGTTAGTTCTTGATATATTCGTGAACAATATCCAAAAAGTTCCAAAAATGTTCCCGGAACAACGGGAGATACAAAATTGCTTTAGTGCGGTGGGTTGGATTACTGCTGGCTATGGGAGAAAAACCGACAGAAACCGAAATCATAGCCGACACAGGTCCAACCTAATCGGCCCCTGGCCGAGGATGCTCTCGAGCTCTGGATCTCGTCTCCTTTTATACTACTTGTGACGTCACAGGCGCAGGCGACAACCAATCATCAGTTGAGCAACAGCCAATCAGCGCTTAGCTAATAATAACGCAGTCGAATGTTCTAGAACATTCTAGAAGTTCTGCGTACATGTGGTTATGACGTCACGGCAATACCTTGAAGACAATCAAAAGGGGTTTTCCGTAGATAACTCAGCCATTTCTTAACCGATTTTGAAATGGTTTACAGATTTGGAAAGCCCGTCGAATTCTGGTCTTGGTTAATGCCCGAATCGGTGGGAACAAGTTATTAAAAAGGATTACATTGTACCGTCTCGGTACACTAAAAGCGTCACCCTATCTTGGTCGTAAATTAAGCGCTCTGTCAAAAATAGCATGCACACTATGCGCTTTAATGAACTTAGTCGTTCTTATAACGCGATCTCTCTCATAGGCTCATATATGCTTATAGCTCTACCCAGTGGGGCCTGTTCAGGGAACGAATCCAGGATGGGTGGCGCGTACCCAGCTTAGCTGGTACGGCCGGTACCTGACCGTTCGATGCGAACTACACCATGAAAACGAATGGCTTATTTAGTAAATGCCAATTTGGTTTCATCCCAGGTAGGTCCACCACACTGCAGTTATTGACGGTAGTGGATAAATGGTTACAAATATTGGATAGTGATGGTGATGTGGTGGACGTTGCATATTTTGATTTTCTAAAGGCATTTGACAAGGTTCCCCATAGTAGACTTGAACATAAACTCAATCTATATAAAATCAACCAACAGATTATTAAATGGATAGAAAGCTTCTTGTCACAGCGTAGCCAGAGAGTAATCATTAGTGATGAACCCTCAGAATGGACATCAGTATTTAGCGGGATACCACAGGGATCAGTTCTATGACCAGTGTTGTTTGTTTTTTACCTAATGTGATAGCTAACAATAGTGAAATATACCTGTATGCGGATGACACACAAATTTTTAATGGCATAAAATCCAATGATGATGCTAACGAAATGCAACAAGATATATACTTGTTAAACGAATGGACCAGTAAATGGTTACTCCAATTTAATGCTGATAAGTGTAAATCTATGCAAATTGGCAAAACCAATTTACAAAATCCTAGCTATATTCTCGGTAAAGACGGGTCCCCTATTAATCCAACCGAGGATGAAAAGGATATAGGTGTTATTATTGATGATAAACTATGTTTCGAGAAGCACATAATAGATAAAGTTAATAAAGCCATATGGGTGTAATAAGGCACACATTTGTATCCCTTGACATAAACATATTTAAAACCCTGTATAAATCATTAGTGCGGCCACATCTGGAACTTGCTAATCAGGTTTGGAGACCATATCTCAAGAAACATATAGAGCTGTTAGAAACTGTTCAGCGAAGGGTGACAAAAAGTGTCTCAGGACTATCAAAACTAAATTATAAGACTAGACTCAGGGTCCTTAATATACCAACTCTTGCATACCGTAGAGTGTGAGGAGACATTATTGAAGCTTACAAAACTATAGGAAAAAAATATGATCCAGAAATGTGCAACCTTTTTGAATTTCGATCAGACTCAAGAACCAGGGGACACAGGCTAAAACTGTACAAATCCAGATCACGTTTAAACATACAAAAATACTCCTTTAGACATAGAATCGTGGACTTATGGAACAGTCTTCCGAACCATGTTATAGAAGCAACAACCATGATATCATTTGAAACAAAATTAGATAAACTATGGGATAACCAAACCCTATACTATAACTATCTAGCTTGCAATATAAATCCCAAGTTTTATTACCAAATGGAAAAAGGAAATTAGGAATCTGTCATTACAGGCTTTTAGCCTTCTCACAGAAATAGAATATGATTGATTGATTATAACATTTTACAACAATATATAACGATGTTGAACTTACATACATACATATCCTCTTCTGCTGGTTAGGCTAGTAAGCCTGTAACAGATTTTCACTTTCTTCTTGAGCCTGGGTTTCATTAACCTGTTTAACTGATTGGGTGCCGATGGTGAGATCGGGACCTGAATTGCGTAGAGATTCTCTCGGTAGTGCTTTTCAATCCTTCCTTTAAAGGCGTTGAGTGTTGGAGCTGTCACTATGTGATCAGGTAGGCTATTCCAATGCTTGTTCACTCATATGCTAAAGAACCTCTTTCTGGTATCAGTGCAGAAGCGTTGGTTGGTGAGCTTGTAACTGTTACCTCTTGTGCGATCACCTACATCTGATGGCAGTAGATGCTCCTGATTGATGTCATACATATTGTGCATGTATTTGAATGCCTCGATACGGTCTCCGCGAAGCCGCCTATATACTAGACTTGGTAGTTTGAGTGTTCTGAGTCTATCTTCATATGGCAAATCACTTAGCCCTGGTATCATCTTTATCGCTCGTCGCTGAACGTTTTCAAGTAACAGCAGCGGAGACCATACCACGTTTCCGTATTCTAGGTGGGGTCGTACAAGGCTTTTCAAGAGCAGTACAAATGTGACTGGATCTAGGAAGTCGAATGATCGTCTAATAATCCCAATGATTTTGCTGGCTTTGTTTACTGCTGTCTCTGTATGGCTGTTAAACTTCAATCCATTGTCAACAAAAACGCCCAGATCTTTTTCACAGATTGTTTCGCCAAGTGTTATGCTTTGACCATTTTCATTCATGCTGTAAGGCTGTTTCTTATTGCATCTACCCAAGTCCATGGTTTTGCACTTGGATGTGTTAAAGTGTAGTTGCCAAGTATTTGACCAGTCTTTTAGATTGTTGAGATCTGTCTGTAGCTGATGATGGTCCTCTTCTGAAGCTGTCTTTGAGTGGAGCTTAGTATCATCTGCAAAGAGCTTTATCATACTGCTTACTACTTCGGGCATGTCATTAATGTAGCAGACGAATAATGCCGGTCCCAGCACACTGCCTTGTGGGATTCCACTGAGGACTGGAGCACAATTTGAGCTAGAGCCATTAACGACAACCTTCTGCCTTCTGTTACTCAAAAAGTCTTGAATCCAGCCCAAGGCATCTCCATTGACGCCGTAGCTCTTTAATTTGCTAAGCAATATCTGGTTTGGGACGGTATCAAACACTTTGGCAAAGTCAATGTATATTACGTCGACTGCTCCTCCTTGATCTACGATGTCAGTACAATAATCTAAGGTTTCAAACAATTGTGTGATAAGGATCTTCCACTTTGGAAGCCATGCTGACAGTCGGAAATAGAGTTTGACATATGATTAATGAGCTTATCTCTAATGAACCGCTCCATGACTTTACATACAACTGAAGTCAGGCTAACAGGTCTGTAATTGCTGGCTGATGGTTTACTGCCTTTCTTGAAAATAGGGGTTACTTGACCATTTTTCCATTCCTGTGGGAGAGATCTATCGCGTAAAGATCTGTTGAACAGTATCGCTAGTGGCCGGGCAATACAATGGCTCATTTCCTTCAGGACTCTTGGATGAAGCCCATCGGGTCCTTGTAACTTTGACACTAGCAGGCTATCCAACCTTTTTTTGATATCCTCTTCCCTGATGGTGAAATTTCTCAATGTACTGCTGGGATCTCTACTGTTGAACTGGGGTATTGTGGTTAGGTCTTCACGTGTAAATGCACTGGTAAAGTAGATGTTGAGTTCTTCTGCCTTTTCTGCATCAGTTCTGGTGATTGTACCATCTTCACGTTTCAAATCTGCGATACCTGATGATGTTTTTAACTTGGATTTTATGTAGCTGAAGAATGCTTTAGGATTAATTTTGGACTTCCTAGCGATGTCTCTTTCAAAATTCCGCTTAGCTTTCCTTACTTCCCATTTTAGCTGGTTTCTGTACTTTGCATATTCATTATAGTGAGTTTCATCACGTGTCTTTCTAAACTGGTTGAATGCTTGGCACTTACTTTTCACTTTCTCTTGGATACTGGTGTTCATCTTCTCTGGAGAGTTGATGATTTTCTTACTGGGAATGTAGTCATTGACCGAGTCGAGAATTTTCGTCTTAATTAGTGTCCATGAATCTTCAATGTTCTTTCCATTTAGCTCGGCATCCCAGTCTATTCATTTCAATTCACTTCTCATCTTGTAATAATTGCCTCTGTCGTATGATAATTTCTGTGTTTTACTTGAGCTTACTGGCATATAGCAATTCAATGTGAACAGCAGGGCAATATGGTGGCTCTTGCCTAGTGGGTGTAGGTATTCCAGTTCACCTATCATATCTTCTTCATTAGTCAGTACTAGATCAAGTGTGTTCGGGTGTTGGTTGCTTCTATAGTGCGTTGTGTAGAGCACATGCTGGTGGAGAAAACAGTCTCTCACTGAGTCGAGGAAACGGCTTGCAGGATGTGTAATATATGATGGTGATGTGCAGTCATTCCAATTTTTTTCTGGGTGGTTGAAGTCCCCAGCCACTAAAATGTGACTGGTGCGATTCATATGCTAGTTTCATCATATCTCTAATATTACTGTCATTCGTAGTTGTGCTGTTGGGCGATCTGTATATACAACCGATTCATATGCTATCATTATTCCTGAGTTATGCTTCTATCCATATTGATTCCTGTGCTGATACGGATTCGAAAGTGAACTCTCTGAAGTTGAAAGCTTGTTTCGTATAAATACAAATGCCTCTGGAAGCTGAGTTTATGTTGCTAAAGATATCATAGCCATCTAAGTTTAATTCTGATATTGAAACTGGATCTTTCGTATTTTTTGGTAGCAACTCAGCAATTGTAATTATGTCAGGATTCTGTTCTTGTATAAGAACATGAAGTTCATTACGCTTGTTCATTAGAGAGTCTGCATTAATTGAAATACATACCAGGCCTGTGTCGTTAATGCTGTTGAACGTATTTACAAAATTTTTGAACTTATTTACATCTGTACTCTTATTCTCTTCGACTTGGACTCTGTGGATCTGTATGAGTGGACTATCCGTCCATCCTGTGTGATGATCCACCTGATGTTCTCCTTTTGCTGCTCCGATTCCTGTGCTTTGCAGTCTCTTTCTGCCTTCAGCGTCTGGAACTCTTCTTGTTCTAATCTGGTCATAACTCTCCTTATGAATATCTTCCTGATGCTGTTGTTGTCGCTTTTTGATAGGTTCTTGGCATGCTTTAGTAACTCGTTTTTTGACGCCAAATCATCAGTAGGCACACACAGCAGCCTAGGCTTCGCACCAGTTAGTTTTTTAACCAAGGGTACCAGCTTCATTACCACGATGTTATGCTCTAACTGTAAGCTTGTACGGAGATCTCTTACTGCTTTTATGTCATCATTCTTTCTTGTCTCTGGGTCTTCCGCCACACTTTCTATTACATTGAAGAGTATAAGGTTATGTTTTCTTCTTTCACTTTCTTCAAGCTCGGTGACGCTCTCTCTCAGAATCACACCTCTATCCTCCTCTATGACCTCTTTGACCTGGCTCTTAACACTACTGATCTGGTCAGATTCTGTTCCTAATGGCATTGTACTAGCGTTTGCTTCTAATACTTTTAGTCTGTCTTCTTTATTATCTATTTCATTTTGCAGTTTTTCAACCGCTGTGTCAACTTTATCGTTTATGGTCTTCTCGTTTGCTGCTACTGTCTGCTTAATACTATCAGTAGCCCTGTCCATCTTCATAGATATTTGCCGCCGAAAATGTAATAATCCGAGAAGCTGCCGAAAATGTATGTTTTTATGCACTATATTTGCGTCTCGGTAGGCTGCCGAAAACGAATTAATATTTGCGGCTGCCGAAATTACATGACTGCCGAAATAGCCTGATTCGCTAATGATTCGCAGCTGAGAATTTCCGCAGACCAGCAAACTGACTATGGCTGGCCAGTCGAACAGTTCAGTTCAGTTCATTACGTAAATCCCTCCTGTAAGTAGGAGCACCTCGCAAAGGAGTATTAAGTATATTAATAGGCCAGCTCGTGCATGCAACAGTTATTTATTGTTGTTGTTGTTGTTGTTGTTGTTGTTGTGTGTGACATAAACCAGATATACCACTGTCACTATCAGTATTGAAATTGTTCCTTTCTGCAGTCAGGAGTGTTCGAAAATTGTTCAACGTGAAGCAGTACTGACGAATTATCTTCTCTACTGAGTAGACATACTGACACATGCGATTTGACATGTATAGATGTGACGATGGATTCATAAGGAATGAAGTTAGAATGCTGTTATCGTCCCAGACATGCTCAGTATGTGCAACACACATCGGGCATAGGCTACGCTGTAGTAGGTCCCGGTACTTGTTCCGAATCACTGCTAAAGGTTGACAAACAGTCAGGAAATGGTTATGGTCTTCTGATCCGTTGTTACATAGTGGGAAATCAGGTTTTATCATACCGCGACTATATTTAGTCCTGTTGCACTGCAGGGTATAGCAGTTGGTCAGCAAGCGCAGCCGTACCGGTAATGTGCGTATATCGCGTGGAGCAGTAGTGACCGACTCAATTGCTATGTGGGCGAACTTGACTCATTTTCCAGCGATACGAGGAATATACAGGACAAGAAGAAAATTCTTTAAAGACGATTATAAGTCAGACATTGTACCATTTCAGCGTGATTTAAACCAGTGTACTCAACAAATGGATCAGCAAGAAATCAACGAAATATTTAATGCAGCCGTGGACGTTGCAAAACAATCAGGAGAGGTATAGCCATCTCATGTTACCATTTTTCGATTTTAATTAATCTTGATCTTGTTTAGTCCGAGTTCTCTGACTCCGCCCTATGCGGTTTCTTTCTGATATACCGGGCGAGAGTCAGAGTTCC
Source organism: Chaetoderma sp. LZ-2023a (assembly GCA_034401795.1). NCBI lineage: Eukaryota > Metazoa > Mollusca > Caudofoveata > Chaetodermatida > Chaetodermatidae > Chaetoderma > Chaetoderma sp. LZ-2023a. Next base: position 86,780,538 of record CM067367.1, read on the forward strand.
TACAATAGTAACAACCTGCAGTTGGTTGTGACTCACAGGTGAGTCGCAACATTTGGCCCTACTGTAACTGTATCGTAGAGTATCCAGTTCAAAGACTGGACAGGGTGGTTCAAAAGTCAACAGCGCAGTGCCTGTTCTTAGCACATTATCAAAATCAAGGAGTATATGCATAGTATAATATTATTCAATATCTTTTGCATATTTCCATTTGATGCTTTAGTCAAGCCCTCACAACTAGCTCCAAGTCTGAGGAAAATGTCCACCACCATCACCCGAGAAAAAACAAGAAAATGACAATGAAACACTTCCCCATTCTGACGACTAAGAACGTTCAGCATTTTTTGCTCCATATGGTAGCTGGATTGTCTAAAAACAGAAATTTGTGCGAGCCTGTACGGGTATCACTGAAACAGGATAACATCGTTTTTGTTTGTTTTGAAGTACGTCATCGCCTAATGGCGCTGTGTTTTGACATTTCGTTTTCGGGGATTTTCTTCTAACTTGGCGCTGGATGAGGGATAAAGTCACTAACAAATTAAGCTAATTTATTTTTAAATAGTTATGGTATTTATTTAATTAGTAGCAATTTCTGCTTAGGCGCCCTGAAACTGAATGCTCCACGCTAACTGTAGAAAATACAGTCTCGTTGCATTCATATAACCTACAAGTTTGGATAGAGAATTCTTTTGTCTAATCATGCTTGGTAAAATCTAGAAGTTTGTACGCTTAGTAGTTATGGAGATGTAGACCGAAATATAAGAGAACCACCCCCACCCATTCACCCCCCCCCCCCCCCCCCCCCCTCTGATTTTCACTCGCTAACGGTGTCAGTCCATTTTCTAGCCGAAATATACCGATCGGTAGAGTGGGTATGTATGAAAAGCACATTTAAACAAATTAATGAGAACTGTGCACGCTCGGAGCTATTGTAATCATCTCGCAGTTTTATTTTCTAATACTCTGTGCCTTCAACTCGAGCTGGCACTTTTGGAAAGCTGGTAAATAGTTTGAAAACAACGTTACTAATAGCTATTAAGGACTATGAGAGCAACAGCTTTCTACTTCGAATAATACTTACCAGATGTACTATTACGATAATGTCTATTATCTAGTCTAGCTCAAAATAAACAATTAAAACTCCGCACTCTCCTGGTCCTGCCCATACTGTGTCCGGGAATACCATAGCCGCAGGTACCGAGTCTATTCCCAATCACAGACAGATTCGTCTATTTTGCGCTTTTTCAAAGTCGTGTTTTTTAGAGTGCTCAAATTTTGCGATTTAAGCAGTTAATCAGTTGTGTTGGACGATTACATCGCTGGAATTATGGAGGAACTCGGAAAGTCATCACAGGGGCAGGTTGTATCAATCTAGAATTTATACATTCGTGCCATAATGACTGTTTGAAATTTCCTTAAATTGGCACATTTTTTATAATGTTAGCCATTGTTGGAGTCGCTTCTGTACCCGTTGACTTTTAGTTTTAATTCGGGTACTCGGTTAAATTTCTCTTGCGACTCGGTTCCTCTAAGATGGATGCGTCCTTGGCCAAGATGGCGGCGCCCATGAATTATGTCGTTCTTGCCTTGGTGTGTCCAGGCACTCTGTTGTCGCCGATATTAGCTCTCGCTTAGTTGTCGAGGGTGTTTGTAGTGATCGGCGATTTATTCTTGGTTATTTAACGTTAGTTAAAGGCTAAGTTGTGTTTTAAAAAAATTTTTTCACTCAAAAAAGTTTCAAATATTTCCTGCCTAAGACTTGTTATCATTAATTTAAGAGAAGTTAATGTGTTTAAGAAATCTTAACTATCAAGTCTATTGTGCGTATTGCTCGTCATCACTTGTCATGTGCAGCGTTTTAATTCTTCTCTGTGTTCGCAGAAACCGAAGAACCCAGATACGTTGTGCCAGAAGTGCAACAGGTTCATGAAACGGAAGTATCTGGGTCATCACTGTGTGGCGTGTGCGAGGTGTAAGGTCGGAAGCCCGTGTGATGTGTGCGCCAAGTGGTCGTCGGCAATGGTGGCTGAGTTTGACGGATCGACGGGCGAGGCTGGAGCGTATAGAGAAGGATAAGGCAGTGAAGCGTCGTTGGTTGGACTGGAAGGTCGGCTGAATGAGAGGATGGATTCAGCACTGGGCGTATGGGCGGCCCAGTTCAAGGCCATGTTTGATTCATTACAGTCCACGGGCCCGGTGAGGCAAGCTGGTGCAGGGCAACCATTAGGTGGTCCGGCTAGTTCTGCTGAGGGTCATGCACCTGACCCTTCTCTGTCCTCGGCTCAAGAGCCGTCGGTAGAGGAGGAAGAGTTCCTGTTGATGGAAGATTCCGGCATGCCGGATCTGTCAATGTCGGCAATGCCTAGTACGTCCCAGGGGTCTCCCTCGGGATTTGTACGGGTTTGCCAGGCGGATGGTGATGTCGACGTTCCGTCGGGCATTTTTCATCCGTCATTTGTGCAACCGGATATGCCGGCGGAGCCGTGGTTTGCGGTTCCAAAGGCTATCCCGACGGCGTTAGGCGCGGCTCCTATCGGAGTGACAGTGCCAGCCGTGATTGAGGCGGTCGTAGTCCCGGATCCCGTGTTGGAGCCGATGGACTGCGGAGAATCCGTATCCGGCGGTTCGTTGGATACTGGTGCCGCTGGTAGTCGCGCTATGGATGCGCTCTGTCCTGGCAGAGACGTTTATCGTAGCGTTCAGCAGGGATCGTCGGTGGCCCTCTCATCTAAGGGTGAGAGGGATGATGAAAACGGGAGTTCTTTAATGGACGATTCCGCTTTCTGTGCCGAGGCTGAATGGGTGCAGGTCCTTGGATGGATGACCAATCGTCTCGGGTTGGCATCGGATCTAGGATCTCAGCGCGATCCGGCGATGGAGCGGATGTCAGAGCGTGCGGCTAGCGCTTTGTCCAGTGGCTCTTCGGCCATGCCTACACTCCCCTTGGACACGCAGACTTCTGACATGTTGGAAGTTGCGGCATATCGTCTGGTTCAGCCAGACTATGCGTTGCCCAAGGCCCCGAAGGGGATAAGGAGTAGGGTCCGTTTTCCGGAGCAGGCCTATCATCAGTACGCCAGAGTTCCACGGCTTTCCGTTGCGGAACGTGATGCGCTGAATAGGCCGTTGGCTGGGAAGGCCAAGGGGCGGTCACGTCCGTTGGTTTCCCAGTCCAACAAAGACCCGTTTAATGAGCTCACGCTCATTGAGGATGCGGCTAGGGCAGCCATGGCTGCGCTGTCGCACGGGTGTACCGTCTTGCAGGGTATGCTGGACTGCACGGCGGAAGGCGGACAGGTGCCAGAGGCTGCTCCCGGAGTTGTTCGGGACACCATGCGCCTGTCTCAGGATTGCCTGGCCAGGGTGATCACAAGAACTTTAGCAGAGCGACGGAGAATGGTTCTCGATTGTGTGGAACCAGGACCGGAAATGAGGGCAGCGTTATCTTCCGCGCCTTTCATAGGTCCAGGCTTGTTCGGCGGCTCGGCACGACAAGCGCTTTCTAAAGTTGCATCGATGGTGGCGGAGCAAGAGGTGGTCGGCAAGTCGTGGAAGTCGACCAAGAGGACTCAGCCGCAACAGTCCTACCGTCAACACCGACAGGAGCAGCAGAGGCAGCGTCCTAGATCGCCCTTCCGTCCTTCTGCCCGTGATGCCCATGGGTCATCCGGAGCACAAGGGCCTGGCCGTTCGTCCACATACAAGCCCTCTAGTAAGAGGCCGTATGAGGACGACAGGAAGGGTGGCGGTTTGGGCCGTGGCGGCTACCGTAAGGATAGTCGTGGCGGCGGTTCCGGACCGTCATACCACAAGAAGCCGCGGGGCGGCCGTGGGGCTCGTTCCTGACGGGTTTCCGGCGGAATCAATACCGGCGGCTTTGGAAACAAATGGAGTCGAGAATCTTCACCCAAGCGATTTAGCATCTTGTCGGCTAATCTCGACCGACAACTGTGTGCAGATTCCTTCCGTCGGAGGCAGACTTCAGCTATTCCTAAGCCAATGGGAACAGGTCGTGCGCGACTATTTAGTCTGTCAGTGGATAAGAAACGGCTACGATCCGGACTGGCTCATCCATCAATCGTTAGTTCCGTTAACCTCGACTCCAATATGGACTCCTATTCCAAGGGAATTAGACCGTCTAGTTGCCATTCAGTCAGAGATAGAATCGCTTCATCAGAAGAAGGCGATTCACCTGGTCGCCGATCAGTCATCACTGGGCTTCTATTCGATTATGTTCCTAGTTCCGAAGCGTACCGGAGGGTGGAGACCAATTCTCAATCTCAAACCGTTGAACAAATTTATTCTTTCTCCCAGGTTTCAGATGGAGACGGTAGCAGCGGTGATGACAGGGCTCAGGAAAGGCATGTGGGCGGTATCAATAGATCTGAAGGATGCTTATTTTCATATTCCAATGTCAATTCCCTTTCAGAAGTACCTGCGGTTTGCATTCCAAGACAGTGTTTGGGAATTCAATGCTCTTCCATTCGGCCTGACCACGGCTCCGAGGGTCTTCACCAAGGTGGTTCTCGCCATGACTTCTTTACTTCGCAGGAGAAACATAGCTGTTCACACTTACATAGACGACTGGCTGCTAAAGGCGGGGAATCCAGTCACTCTGCGCAGCAATCTGAAGGTAGTCCTAGACTTATTGAAGAAGCTAGGATGGATTGTGAATCTAGAGAAATCAGAACTGACTCCATCCCAGGAGTTTGTTTATCTGGGAATTTTTTTCAATCTCAGGGACGGCGTAGCTTTTCCGGCGGAGAGCAGAGTCAGAAACCTGATTGCAGTATTGGAGTCAGTTTCTCTAGGAGCCTATCTGACGGCGCGTCAATTTCTCAGAATACTCGGTTTACTAGTATCTCTGGAGAAGGTGGTGCCATATGCGGCGCTCAGGCGCAGGCCGATTCAGATGTATTTGATGTCGTTCTGGTCACAGAGAACAGATCCGTTATCTCTGAGAATACCAGTAAAAGAACCATTGATATTCCACCTTCAGTGGTGGTTGTCAGAACAGAATCTCCTGCGAGGTGTTCCTCTACAACCTCCTCAACCTCAGATGTCCATATTCACGGATGCATCGTTGACAGGTTGGGGAGCGGTATTGGACAATCAGTCAGTGTCAGGGGAATGGGATCGGACCAATGCGCAGAAACATATCAATGTGCTCGAGCTATTAGCGGTGGTATTAGCACTGCAGAAGTTCGAGAGTCTGGTTCAAGACAAAATTGTCCTAGTAAGGACAGACAACTCAACAGTGGTGTCTTATTTGAACCGCCAGGGCGGGACAAGATCACCGGAGTTGTGTATGATGGTTTGGAACCTTCTGCTGTGGTGCCAAGAGAGGAATATTATTCTTCGGGCAGCACACATTCCAGGAAGATTGAACATCTTAGCGGATGCTCTCAGTCGAAGGACGGTTTGTCGTCCGACGGAATGGCAGCTCAACCAAGTGGTAGCGGAGGTTCTATTCAAACAATGGGGCAAGCCAAATGTCGACCTATTTGCAATGAAGAAAAACGCAAAGATGGTCACGTACGTGTCACCGATCCCGGACCCGTTAGCTCTAGCAGTAGACGCACTGGCGATAAGTTGGAAGGGAATGTACGCGTATGCGTATCCTCCAACAATTCTCATCCCGAAAGTTCTGGCAAAGATAAGAGAGGGGATGTGCCAAGTACTACTGATCGCTCCTTATTGGCCAGGCCGATCATGGTTTACGGATCTGCTGGACCTTCTGGTCTGCAGTCCAATCCCTCTTCCAGACACAAGAGATGTAATCTCTCAGAACAAGGGTCTGTACCTTCACGACAGACCAGAAATGTTCAAATTGACTGCATGGATGTTGTCAAGCAGCGTGCAATTGAGGGTGGCTTTTCTGAGCAAGCAGCGAAGTTTGTTGCTTCGGCCAGAAGAGTTTCAACCACAAAAACATATAATTATAGAATCAACAAATTTGCACAGTGGTGTGAGAGAAGAGATATTGATCCCTTTTCTGCATCTGTTCAACACGTAGCAGATTTTATCTGTCATTTATACGAAGTTGACAAACTTGTACCTTCTACCCTAGCAGCATATAAGTCTGCATTAGCTTCTGTCATTCCTAGTCTCACCATTGGGGGACCGGAGAATGACACCTTGAATGAAGTTATCAAAGGAATGAGCAATCTGCGACCTAGACAGCCAATTCCTATCCCATCATGGAATCTATCTCTTGTTCTACAGGTTTTAGGGCATGCTCCCTTTGAACCGATTAGATCTATTGACATTAAACTGTTAACTATTAAATCAGTTTTCTTGGTTGCAGCAGCGTCGGCGAGAAGGAGAAGCGAGATTCATGGGCTTTCTGCCGAACAAGACCGTTTTGTCGTCACGGGTGAAGGTTTAAGATTACTTCCACGTCTTTGTTTCCTGGCAAAGAATCAGTCACTTAAATATCCAGGACAGCCGATCAATTTGCCAAGTTTAACTAGACATGACCCAAATTCTTGTGCTTGGTGTCCTGTCAGATGTCTAAAGATGTATAAGAAACGTACTTCTGAGTGGAGGGACGACCCGAAATCTCTGTGGTTATGTCTCAAAGCTCCCCATTTACGTGCTTCGAAAGATACTATTTCTCGTTGGATAGTTGACGCTATTCAGATGTCGCACAAGATCGCTACAGGAAAGCAGATTGATCGTGCGAATGCCCATGAGGTCCGAGCACTAGCAGCATCATCGGCCCTTTATAAGGGTGTCTCTTTAGAGCAGGTGATGTCTGTAGCACAATGGCATGCCGAGTCGTCATTCACTGATTTCTACCTTCGAGACATCTCCAGCACACTTAATCCAGTAGCCGTCGCCAATCTGTCGAACCTAAACTAAGCCACGTCCGACCACTACTTCGCACACATCACAAAAGCCTTCCGCCTACACTGACCAAGCGCTATGCACATGACTGAGTACGACCGTGGATTGGGCCTAGCTCCTGTGATGATCAATAACAGATCGACCACTCAAAAATGGTGAGTGTTTACATTAATTAAGTGACTATAAATATATTTACTTCCAGTCGAAATACCAGACTGAGTAAGTGAATAGTCTGGTACAAGAGTATATTTATCCTCTCATACAGACATGAGACTCATTCCAATTTGAAAATCTAATCGATATACTGATAGTTTTTTCAAAGATTTGAAGTTGTAGTAGCTTCTTTGCACTCTACTGGACTGCTCTAGCTGAGACTTGGGGCTGACACGGGTCTGGTGGGTGTTGCATCCCCATGGACATCCCTCTGGTTTTGTGCGGACAAAAGAGGGGGGGGAGCGCGGTCTAGACCATGGAAGTTTAGCACTCTATGAGTCAGATAGCAGAACCCAAGCGTATGCCAGGGTTTTAGTCTCTTCACAACCTTCTCTGTTGGATGGTTGATGAGTGCTGGTTCGAGCCTCACCTCCTCCCACCGGCATTTCCTGGCTGTCGAAATCCGGAGTTTATCATAATAGTACATCTGGTAAGTATTATTCGAAGTAGAATCAAAAAAGCATCCGCTTTTGTTTCTACGAGAATTCTTAATACTTACCAGATGTACTATGGCCCTGCCTCAGCCGCCCCGCTGAGGTGAGGCTGAGCTGCTTTCGCAGTTTGCCAAGGCAAATATAAGACGAATCTGTCTGTGATTGGGAATAGACTCGGTACCTGCGGCTATGGTATTCCCGGACACAGTATGGGCAGGACCAGGAGAGTGCGGAGTTTTAATTGTTTATTTTGAGCTAGACTAGATAATAGACATTATCGTAATAGTACATCTGGTAAGTATTAAGAATTCTCGTAGAAACAAAAGCGGATGCTTTTTTGATTCAGTCACATCGATCTAAGGACTTTAACAATATCAGAGTAAAATTCTTATATCGTGTCAAAAGCATTAATTAATTAAATAAATAAGCTCAATAAATTAATTGATTAATTAATAATTTATTAAATTAATAAATAAATTAATTGATTAATTGATTTAAAAAATAAATAAATACAAATAAGCTCTTATATTTCATGAGACTATTTTAAAAAAATTGGCCACTGAATGACTGCATGGATCGAAAACCGAGCCAGTCATTCCAGTGCCAAATTATCTAAATGATCAAACACAGCTTCTGCCAATGCCCTTGAGGAATGTTGATTTGCTGAGCAAGAGAAGACTATTTTTGCAAATGTACCACATACTTGAATGACTGCCTTAATTACCAATCTAGTCATTCCAGTGATAAATTTCCAAAAATAGTCTCGTGGCTGGCAAATGGAGATTTTCTATGAGAAAATTGAATCTTTCTTGAATAAATTTAACGATTCAAGTTTAAAAAAAAGGATATTGATAACAACAGCTCCCAGTTACATTAGTTTCAAAATATTGTCTACATATTTTTCTTGTTGCGTTGGAATTGACATGCTAGGATTACCGCGTAAATATCGATTGATCAAAATGATTGATAGGCTATAGGCTAATTAGTGGTCGTTTATGATAATAATTATGGTGATTGATCATATGCGCCGACAAGAGAAAACGGGTGAATCATTTGCCCCAGGCTTGCCCTGTAGGTGGGGCTTAGAATACACCTTCCGTATCCCCTGCATGTCGTAAGAGGCGACTAAAGGAGGTAAGGGTGAGGTAACCCTGACAGAAACCTCGAGTGCTGAAGACGGAGGTTCCAGGCCGCACGGCGCACTAATAAACCATGGATCTACGCACTTAACGCTTATGATCATGTCGATAGTCACTTACAGGACTGGCGGTATGATCAGCGAACGAAAAGAAGAAGAAGAATTTGCCCCAGGTTAAGCTAAATAACCACATCTTTGTGACGAAGTAAACCTATTGATTACTAATCAGCTTTTTAATGTTCGAATTTCAAAGATGTCGTTCTAGAGCTTACACGTATCGTCTATAAATAACGCAAATTTAGCAATATCAAACTTATAGTCATCAGTTTCTTCATTCAAAATGTCCAATTGCAGACCAATTCACCTTTCCAGAGTACCCACCCATCATATGACATCATAATGAACTGCGTGGTGTGTACAATGACATCATAATGAATGACGTCGATAAGTACGTCACGAATGCATATTTGATGACGGTCTAGGCGTTGTTGTACAAATTGTTTGCTTTTACTATTTAATAAATATTCTGTTGAATATTTTGAAACAAATTTGACAGGGTGCTGTTGCTGCCATAGGCAGCAACAGCACCCGGTCAAATTAGTTACAAAATATTCAACAGGTTCCCTGTATAGTTTTTAGGAAATTGATAGCTAGGGCACTTGGGGATCGATCAATCCCAACACGGCGATGTGTGGGTGGAGCTTGGCTAGTGATGGGCGGGGCATAGCTAAAAATGGAAAGGTCCATTGCAGATTTGTTAAAAAATATTTACATGTACCACTAGGGCTGGGCGGCATACCGGTTTCACACCGTCTCACGGTTTTTTATGACGACGGTTTAAAAACCATTACAAAAATTAAAAAACCGAAAAACCGTCCGTAAGATCACCATTGCGCAAAATCTGGTAACTGTCTTAAACTAGTTTGTTCTTGACTTGCAGTTCAATATTATCATCTAGTGTAACCATTTGCTACTAGAGACATAAAATACAGTCATCTATAACTATTAGCCGTGGGAAAACAAGGGTGTTGGTGAAATCCCAACAAATCGGCCGAGGACGACCCTCGGCAAATATGATTTAATTTGCCAGCAATGAATTTTACATGACGTAAGCTCTGCAGGGTTCAATGTAAGATTGAATAATTTGAAAATCTAAATTTCTTCTTTGCAACAAATAATCCTTTTTTCAATTCGAGTTTGTACTATGTTTAATTAGTATTCAATATGTGACATGATACAAAAAAAAAATCAAGAAACGCGCTGCGAAAACAACGACGCTATACAATGAACTCCCAATCCAAACAAATCATTATTTCCCTTAGATTTCGACAAACATAAAATGATCCATCACAGACTAAGACATACGAGACAAATTGCTTAAACGTCCGAGAAATGAAAACATTAATTCGCTTCTTACATTGGCGGAGTAGTTACAAGTAAAATACACCGCTTAGCCTCTCAAATATGAGCAGGCGCAATGTGAGTGGTTGTTAACAAATTCCTCCGCCGGGATATTCACTACTATCGATTTTATGAATGAAATTCGTGGTATTTTTTATCACGTAACTTTTCTGCTCGATAGGCGTTAGAATCACATCATTTTGTTTTATGGCCCGGTCTTTTTCGCCTTCGTATATCTTCAAGTACGGAATGTTGATTTAAGTTAGATTCATGAATCATTGCGTTTATGTTGTCAAATTATCATAATCTTTTTATTATATGACATATGAACCTCGAAAAATAGTCAAAAACAATTTTTGTGAGAATTCTTGAGGCGCGATTTCCGGGAAGTGACTACTCTTTAGTTACGTGCTGAATGACATTCACCCGCTTGAATGACGGTTTATTGAGGAGTATTACTACATACCGAGAACTCGAATACAAACACATGACTTACTAGACTAGATCATACTGTAGGTGGTTATACGAACTCTAAGCATATGTGTGGTACTCTACTAGGAGCCTAAACTCGCTCTCATATCCGGGTTCCTACTTACACGCATTAGATTTTACTCCGTTTTCGAAAATAGTTACCTAAATAACAGTGTTGAAAATCAACATTTTAGTAGTTCGAGTGTTATTTTCACGACATCATATGAACCAGACTTTATCTATTTTATTTATTTTAACTGCTATTTTGAGATAGATAGCGTCGAAGTGAGAAGTCGTACGTAGTTACGGTTCTAATTTCGTGGCAATTTACGTCAGTTGTCAAATCGCAAAATACATGTACTGTAGCTAATGAAAATGGCATATTTTCATATTTCAAATTATTTTTGATCATTCTAACCCCTTAAACCGGTATTTCGTTAATACCGGTTTAATTAGTGATACCGTCACCGGTTTTCTTTTAGGCCAAACCGCCCAGCCCTATGTACCACTGGAATGACTGCAGAAGCTGTTTTTGGACGGTTTGATGGGTTAAAGATTAAGAGTTAACATGTGAAAATTTAATAAATGTTTGGATCGAATTCCCTAAAGATCAAAGGTGTACACAAAGATAACAAATTGTTGTATCTTTGAGAAATGTACTATCAGGAACGTACTCAATGCTCGCTATGCTTCTATCAAAGTTTAACTAAATAAAAAATCTATTAATTTCTGACAAAGCTCAGGCGCAACTATAACAAATGTTTATCTGTATGGCCATCTGTTTGTAAGGGGTGGAGTGGTCTTCCAAAGAGGGGATGGTCAATGAGGGGTTGTCCTACCTCCATAAAAGGGGTCTTGCTAGCTAGCTCAAAAAGTGTCACGACAGGGCCAGGCTTCCGTGGCTCCCACGCCGACTATGTTTGCAGCAGCTATTTTCATCAATATTAATACACCTACAGCTACTACCACTACAACTACCACCTACAGGTCAGAAATAACAACATATTTCCAAAACAAACTAAAATGGACTGTGAAATATTTTGCACATAATTTGATTTGACGACATTACTGCCTAAATGTCTTTGAATAAAATTAAATTCAAATTATTCAACAGAACATTTCTTACATCGTGTTCAAAATTGTACTAAATACCATTTAATTTATTTCCATACTGTACTACTACTAGATGTACCACCAACACACTATAATAGTTTACATAGTATTGCTGACTTATAACGTGGTTGTATTTAAATGATTTTTTCTTAACCCTTTTATGATGAAGCTGTCCATAACTGACCTCTACAGTGATCTTCAAGAATATCCATTTGCTTGCCAAGAGAAGAGTGTTTTTGAAGATTTACCTCGGGAGTGACTGGCTCGATAACTGAGCCAGTCATTCCAATGATAAATTTTCAAAAACGGTCTTCTGTTGGCCTACAGGGTTAATAATTTAATAATTGTCAATAAAAGTGCCTTGTATATTGCTCGTTTCTTCAGAAACTAAAATGTACTGTTGAGTATTTTGCTTGTAATTTGATTGTACATCACTGATGCCTACCTAAGTATATTAAATCGAAGATATTCAATGGAACATTTCTGACATCCTGTTAAAGATTGTACTAAATAACACGTTTCTGAATGAATGGCTTATGCCATGGCGTCCGGCAACTTTTTCTTTAAACAACCTTTTCTCAAGAACCACTGGGTCAATTTCAATAATATATGGCAGGAAGCATCCTTAGCGTATAGAGATCCAAGTTTGTTCAAACGAAGTCGATCAAGCCAATCTGGCTGGTGGCCATCCTGGATTTTGGCCAATTTTTAGGAAATGCCTTTAAAGATTTTCTCCGGACCCACTTGGGGGATCATTTCAAAACTCATGAAATATTATCTAGGGCAAGAGCTGGGAAAAAAACAACGAAATTTGAGCGATATGATTAGCAACTAAGTACCATTAAAGTTTGTTCAAGGGAAGTTGATACATTAAAAAACATAGCCGCCATGGACCAGTCAAAATGTAGCATGTTTGGTGGTCATATTGGAGTTTTTATTTGATTGATCCCGCCCACCAGCCACCATCTTGAAAATTGATTCCCAGATGATAACTATATGCACCCATCCATGACCATTTTAGCGTAGGTTAACGTAATAATGTACCTGATGTAACAATGACAGTGAAGTCCTCCTATTACCAACTCACGAAATCATTCTCATCATGCTGATGGTCTGATACTACAAGGATTAGTTAAACCCTTTCAACGACAAATCCATGAAAAAGTTAATTCTTTGCGATTTACAGCATATTCTGTTGAATATTTTGAAATTAACATGACTAGAAGCCATTGCTGCCTAAACCTAACAAAATATTCACCAGCTTTCCTATTTGTTTACCCTGATATTGACATACATGTACAGGGAATGTATCAGTGAATGGGTTAATTACATCTGATGCTTGTCTTTATAAGTTACCTAGGTACTTCATATTAGAAAATGATGAGCAGGTCACACCTTGGTAACCCCTTCATGTTATTTGTGTATAAAATTTTTACCCTCGAATTTATTCAAGAAAATTTCATTTTTGTCTTAGAAGATGTCTATTTGCAGTCCAAGAGAAAACTATGTTTGATAATTTACCACTGGAATGACTGGCTCGTTTATCGGATTTAAAAAAATAATCTCTTGGTCTGCAAATGGACATTTTTCAAGGCTGCTGCAGAAGTCGATTTTGGCTGGTATAAGTGTTAAAGAGTTAAATTTGCCCAATTCATTACCATAGAAACGTAAAGGGGTATAATATTCAGCCACTTTCCACTAAATTTGGGCACTATCAATATATACACCTGTGCAAAAGTTAAGCACCAGCAAAAACAATAGAACGTAGAAACATGATGGTACAACTAGGCTGCCATACTTTTTGTCCCCGCGTTAGCTGACATAATTCCAAGTACGAAATGCACATGCATGCATGACTTCACGCCGCTTGATGTCCGTGCGTGGCGGGAAACAGCACACGTGTTCAGTTATGTAAAAGTCCAGTTTGAGGTGTAGAACATTACATACAGATTTAGGCGACAAGATTAGGAATTTTGTGTTCATGACCGTGGTTTATTTGTACAGAGAGAATTAGCTCTTGATTGTGAACCGCTATGGCAAGACGAAGGTTAAGTGATCATGTGAAATGGCAAATCATAGGCATGCATACCACTGGTATGTCATGCAGAGAGATTGGCAGACAGCTGAACATTAACCATACTGTAATCAGTCGTTTGATTGCAAAACATGGGCAAACTAACGAGGTGAAGGACAGGCCTAGATCTGGAAGACCGAAGAAGACTACTGCCCGTGATGATCGAGCCCTAGTACGCCTTGTTAGGAGATCTCCATTCACCAACAGCAGAGTGCTCAGCCAGCAATGGGAAACGCGCAATAGAGTGTCAATGTCTACCGTCAAAAGGAGACTGTATGCTGCTGGCATGAAAGCTAGGAGACCTGTCAGACGTCCTCTCCTCACTGCACACCACAAAGAGGAGCGTCTGAGGTGGTGCAACGAAAGAAGACACTGGAACATGAGATCCTGGAGACGGGTACACTGGTCCGATGAAAGTGGGTTCCTGCTTCATGCCACAGATGGTCGAACTCGTGTATGGAGGTCCAGACGCACGGCGTACGACCAACGTAACATCATGGAAGAAGTTCCATTTGGTGGAGGTTCCGTTATGATATGGGGGTGCATCTCATTTGATTGTAAGCTGGATCTGTTGACTGTACCTGGAACACTAAATGGACAAAGATATCAAGATTCCATACTGGATAGAGTTGTGGTCCCTCATTTTGTAAATCATGCACCTGGAACCCACCCTATATTCATGGATGACAACGCCCGACCACATCGTGCTAGAGCTGTGCATGAATACCCCGCCAGAATGCCATCGAAACCCTACCATGGCCAGCAAGGAGCCATGACATGAACCCTATTGAGCATATCTGGGACATTCTGGGAAACATGGTGAGAAGGAGGGATCCTCCTGTGCAGAACCTACAGGAATTAACAGACGCACTCCATCTTGAATGGCAACGAATACCACAATGGCGTATCAGTCGGTTGGTGACCAGCATGAGACGTCGTGTCCAGGCCGTCATCCAGGCACAAGGTGGATATACCCGGTATTAATAATGACAGTCTCAAACTCGTGCACAGATGTTAAACTTCGTTTTCAGACACCATTAATGACAATCTAGCCACGTGTGTCAACTGTAGGGCAATAGTTGTCAGTTGTGTCAACGTAACCATATTCAGGCCTCGTTTTCAAGTTAAAAAAAAAACATACAGTGTTTCCCCACCATCATAATCAGCATTCCTCTAGTTGCATTATTACCTCTTGCACTAAGATGGATGGGTACATACATGTTTATGCTATTGCTTTCTTCATAGCACATGAATATATCCTCGCATGTCCGTAAAAATAGGGTGGTGCTTAACTTTTGCACAGGTGTATAGTTGACGCTTTATTATTCATGTTTGTCTATGTGTCTCTGATTTCAGATGATCTGTCGTGCATTTGCCGTCAGTGATAAGACAATATGTACAAAGACGTCATTTTCAGATTTAGTGACAGAGACTGATGAAGCCGTTGAGAAGATGATACAGGGTGTGATTGCAGAGAAATACCCTCATCACAAGTAAGTGTAGACTATGCGCTTGCTAGCTTCGTTTTCTCTGTTTTCACCTGTACGAAAAGAGTTAACTCTTATGAAATATTGATAGGTTAGCTACATGTAGAGTTGACTTCGATGAGTGACTGTTTTGTAGCTGAAGTGGTAAAAATGCTTTCTCCTTCGATCAATACTCACCATTCTGTTACTTCTGATATACAGCTGGCCTTGACAGCGGCTCTAGGATTATAGACTTAGAAAGCTTTACCGACTCCTGGGAACCGGGTACTCGGCTCCCAACTGCCGAGTACCCGTTTACCATAGAGCTCATTCTTGTTTGCATAGCAACAAGAGCAATACATGCTTTTTGCATTAAGGATTTTAGTGGTTTTTTTGTGAAACAAAAGATCTAAGTCTTTAATTTGTGATAGTTTGTGTGTTCGTGAAAGGATTAACTAAGGACTATGGAGCATACCGCTGAAGATAACCAGGTTGTATCGTTCTTTATTATCCATAGTTAAAAGACTTAGGTCTCTAAATTTCGTTGTGTCGCATGTTCCAATTTCTGACCCCATAGAATCTGGGACGTGTGCTAACAACGATATATGCCAGACGATCGCCTTCTTTAAACCCCAACAGGCGATCGGCAGATATGAAAATATGTGTTTGCTACGGTATTTCTAACACGAATATCGGCTGACGTCGTTCTCCGTAGAATCCGAGCGGGTGACGTCACACCCGGTCGCTCGGATGTTTATGTGAAGAAAAACTTTTTCATTAATTCGCGCATCTTGTTCTTGGTGCTGCGTACTAAAAATGGTACCGGAAACTTTAGAATGATCAAGTTTACGTGCGATCACGATCGGTTTGCAATGATCGGTGGTTTCAAAATTCTTGAGTAGATGCGTGGTCTGCGGTTTTACCGTGTGATACAGCAGTTTGTTATACATTTTGCTGTTTTCTTCACATATCGTGCTGCTTTCGTTAGGAGTATAATTTATATTGATTAGTAAATATACCCCGAATGCTATGCGATATGATTCCTGGAGCCGTTACACATCCTGGAGGATCTAATATGGGTGTGTTTGATGCCCGCCGCGTTCTTGTCGTCATAATCAATGCGATCGTTGTTGTAACGTGGCGGGGTGGGGTGCGGGGAGGTTACGGTTAATTTATGAGTCAAAATTATTTGAAAATTAATTGTCTGCCTTCCATCCGGGTCTCGTTCCGCTTGTTTATTGTAGGTTTGTGCTTATTTTATAGGCCAAGCCAGCCCCGCCATCATGTGACGAATGTCATAAGTTTGTCCGTGTAATGTTCAAGGACCATGCTTGTTTTAGGTGTTCCCTGTGTAATATAGATCATAGGTGTAATGTTTGTGCAGTGTGGTCCGTCGAAATGATGGTTAAGTTCCTTGCCCAGAAGGACTTGGCTGGGTCTGACGTGGGGTCAGGCGGTCCGAGACGAAATCGTGGAGCGCCCGGTTCGGCCGGTGGGGGTGCTCCACGTCCCCAGCTGGAGGTGGCGCAGATGGCACCGCCGGCGTGGTTTGGTCCGGCTATGCAGAGTTTTCTGCATAGTGTTCTGCCCACGCTGGTGTCGTCCCTGCTACCAAAGGTTGGGGGTCAGTTTCTCCCCATGCCTGGTACGGATCCTGTCCTCGGACAGGATTCTGGACTGGTTACCGAGGGGGCCGTCTCGTACGGCCCCCTGGCAGTCCCGTTTGGCTTCGGCCAGACGGGTTCTGTCTCTCTGCGGCCACCTCCGGGTGGTCCAGTAGCGGTGGCCGGTCCGTCAGGTGTGGGAGCCGTCCTGGCGGACGGCTCCACGGTTGACTCGTCTAGTGACGGCTCTTCGGAGTCTGAAGACGAGGAGGAGAGGTTGCTGCGGCCCACGAAGCCGCAGGTGGAGAATATGGAGGTTGATTCCGTCCTGGACGGAACCGGCCTCCATTTGTCTGGTTTGGCGCAAGCCAGGTCAGCGGCTCCGCCTGCGGCTGAGGCCAATCCGTTACCGTGCACCGGTTCCGGGCGGCTTGGTTTGTCACCAGCCGTCACGGGAACGGGTGTGCCGGGCCAGGCGTGGTACTCACCTATCTCGCCTGGTCCGGCAGCCGGATGTGGGGTGCCGTTGGCGCCCGTGTCCGGCTACGGTTCCGCGACTTACGGGTCCGTACGGTTTTCCGTACGGACCTACCCCATGGACCGGAGTGTTCCATGGGGTGGCGGCGGAACCGTGTGGTAGCGGAGTGTCAGCCGTGGCTCCTTGCAGGGAGGCCGTGGCTGGCAGACCCGTGAGCACGTCAACGGGTGACGTGTTTGCGGGGGTGTCTTCGTCGGAGGTAGATTGGTCGGATGCTCTGGCATGGCTAGCCAGGGTGGGTTGACCCGCCTGTGGTTTCGGCCACGGCCGATGAAGATGCGCCCCGTCCGTCGGTTGCGTCGATTAGGACGGGGATTTTGCCCGCGGCCCGGATCCAGTCAGTGGGACTGGATCCTCAGTTCATAGATTTGTTGGATGCTATTTATAGCAAACAACTAATGACCAAGGGTCAGCTCCCTGCGGCCTCCAGGGAGGTGCGGGCAAGATGTCGTATTCCGCGGGGGGAATACGACAGGTATGGTGTAGTCCCGTCGGTCACGGAGGATGACCGATGGGTATTGGGAGTCCAGAGTGCCGGGTCGGGTGGCCCCGGTCCGGCACTAGTGGATAAATCCCAAGTACACCAGGAAGAAGTCCTGTCCCTATGTGATGAGGGTGTGAGGGCAGCTATGAGTGCTGTCAACCACTCTTATCGTCTCCTTCAGTCGGTGTGGGCTGAAGCGGGGGCAGGCCACCCTGTGCCACCTGTGGCGCTTTCATGTGTTAATGACGGCTTGGTGCTGTCAATGGACGCATTGGCAAGGGTGCAAGCGCGAGTGACGAAGTCCAGGAGGCAAATGGTCATTGACCATATGCGTCCGGCTACGGCAGTCAGGGAGCGTCTTCTTGGGACGCCCCTGACAGGGCCTAGCATCTTCGGTGGCCAAGCGCAGGCCATCTTAGAGGACACCGCCAGTATCGCGCAGAATCGGTTAGCGGTAAACCTACAGCTAGAGCTAGTGCGGCAAGCGCACGCACTAGGGGCTGTGGGGAAACCGCTAACGGGACAGCCTTCAAAGAAGCATAAGGGCAAGGCGAAAGCCAGGCCTGTTGCGACTTCTGCTTCAGCTGGGTTTTCAGAGCCGTCGCCGGCGAAGAAGCCCAGGAAGGTTGTAGAGGCGCCTACCCTCCCCAATGTTGCTCCTGACCGCCCTAGGGGTGGGAAGGGTAAGGGTAAGGCCTCAAAGGGCGGACAGAAGGGGCCGAAGCGTACCTGAGGGTACGAAAGCTCCCTTCATATCCGCCTGGACCGCGCCTGTGCGACAGGAACAGCGGTGCCAGTTATACCCGTCGTGCCTAGAACGAAATGGTTCTCACTCTCTCTCGTTAAGAAAGGGGGAGGGGGGGCGGACTGCGAGCCGGACAACCCCGTTAGACGTCGAGGCGTTTATGGTGGGTGAAAGGCTCATGCGTTTCGTCGAGGCCTGGCGAGGTGTGACGTCAGACAGTCTGGTCCTGGGATGGTTATCCCAGGGTTACATGCCGGAGTGGTGGGACTTTCCACCACAAAATCTGTCTTTGGCACCTGTCTGGACACCCGTACCAAGGGAGCCAGACAAGTTAGAAGCCGTTCAAAAGGAAGTGTCGGGTTTGCTTCTGAAGGGAGCAATAAAACCAGCAAACCGAAACACTCCAGGCTTCTATTCAAACATGTTCCTTGTCCCCAAGAGCACAGGGGGATGGAGACCAATACTCAATCTCAGGCCATTAAATTGGTTTATCCATACGCCTCGGTTCCAGATGGAAACGCCGAGGTCGGTAATGGCGGGATTGAGGAAAGGAATGTGGTGTGTATCGATCGATCTGAAAGATGCATATTTCCACATTCCTATGAATCGGAGTTGGCACAGGTTTCTGAGATTTGCGTTTCAGAATCAAGTATGGGAGTTTACAGTTCTCCCGTTCGGCCTGTCGACAGCTCCGAGGGTTTTCACAAGAGTGGTCCTTGCGGTGACAGCGTTTCTCAGAAAAGAGAACGTGGCGCTACACACCTACATAGACGACTGGCTGCTCAAGGAGACTCGGCAGCCAGGTTGAACGTGGATACTGCTCTGACTCTGAAGTTACTTTCAGATCTAGGCTGGATAGTCAACGAGGAGAAATCCGAGTTGACGCCCACTCAACATTTCGTTTATTTGGGGATGCGATTCGACCTCGAGGAGGGCAGGGTTTACCCGTCAGAGCCCAGAGTGGTGTCTCTGTTAGCCATCCTCAGGAGTTTTCGAGTGGGAAACCACATTCAGGCGAGGCGGTTCCTTCAGATGATGGTCTCCATGGAGCAGGTTATCCCGTACGCTGCTCTAATGCGAAGGCCTATCCAGTTGTATCTGATGTCTCTGTGGAAACAGAGAACAGAACCCCTGTCAAAACTGGTGCCAGTTTTGGAGCCGATAATATCGCATCTTCTCTGGTGGAAACAGCGTCAGAATCTCCTATTAGGGGTTTCGCTGCACCTACCCCACCCCCAGCTATCCGTCTACACGGATGCATCGCTGGAAGGGTGGGGTGCCTGCCTGGGAGAACACCAGGTCTTGGGCACATGGACTCTCCCGGAGAGTCAGCTGCATATCAATCTGTTGGAAATGATGGCAGTGGAACTGGCGTTGGAAGAGTTCCTTCCGATGATCAGGGGCAAGGTGATATTGATACAGTCGGACAATTCGACAGTAGTATCATATATAAATCGCTAAGGCGGGACTAGGTCGCCCACCCTGTGCATCAGGGTGTGGCACTTGATTCAATGGTGCAGGAATTACTCGGTTGTTTTGAAAGCAGCTCATATTCCTGGCCGATTGAACATTCTGGCGGATGCTTTGTCTCGCAGACAGAGAATCTTGCCAACAGAATGGTCCCTCAACCCTCCGGTTCTGCGACGGATCTTCGAGCATTGGGGCAAACCCAACGTGGACTTGTTCGCCACAAAGGAAAATGCTCAAATCATGACATATGTCTCGCCGATTCCAGATCCAAATGCCGTCGATACAGACGCTCTGGCGATAAGCTGGAGAGGGATGCACGCTTACGCGTACCCACCCACCATTCTTCTACCGAAGGTATTGGTGAAGGTCAGGGAGGATCCGTGTCTCGTCCTGCTAATAGCGCCGTATTGGCCGAGCAGGGCGTGGTTCACGGATCTTCTAGATCTGCTGGTGGATAATCCTGTGCAGTTGCCCGAGATTCCGAACATAATCTCCCAGGCCAAGGGACGCTTCCTACACGAGCGTCCCGAAATGTTCAAATTGACTGCGTGGATGTTGTCAAACAACGTTCCACGTCGGAAGGCTTTTCTCGACAGGCTGCTGATTTCATCGCGGCTGCGAGAAGGAGGTCAACCTTCAAGTCATATAACAACAAGGTTAACAGATTTGCAGACTGGTGTGAAGAAAAGGGTATTGATACCTTTCAATCCACTATTCACCAGATAGCAGACTTTCTCTGTGAGCTGTTCTTTTCAGGACTAGCTCCCGTCACAGTTGCTGGATACAAGTCAGCTTTGGCATCAGTTATCCCTTGTCTAGCCAACAGGGATAGTCCAGAGGTGGCCCAGTTAAATGTGATGTTGAAGGGAATGAGCAATCTCCGCCCGAGACAACCGGTAGTCATTCCAGCCTGGAGTCTATCTTTAGTGCTTAATGTACTGGCCAAGCACCCTTTCGAACCGTTGCGTTCAGCTAGTCTAAAGCATTTGACTCTAAAGGCGGTCTTTCTATTGGCAGCTTCCTCAGCTAGAAGGCGCAGTGAGATCCATGCGCTTTCGGCAGAGAGGAACCGATTTATTGTTTCTGGAGAAGGTCTGCGTCTTCTGCCAAGAGCAGAGTTTATGTCAAAGAACCAATCAAGTACAAGAAACGGACTGACTCGTTACGGTCGAACGATAGACATCTGTGGATCTGCCATAAAAAGCCTTTGGCGCCGCATCCATGGATACTATCTCTCGTTGGGTGGTCGAATGCATTCAGACTACTCACGAGATGGCGACTGGGCACCAGGTGCAGGGCGTAAGGGCACACGATGTCAGAGGAATAGCCGCCTCGACCGCCCTTTACAATGGTGTTCCGTTAGAGGACATCATGGCCGTTGCACAATGGCACTGTGAGTCCTCATTTACGGATTACTATATGAGGGATGTGTCAGACTCAGCCAATCCACTCGCTTTAGCTGGCTTTTCCCCTTTTTTCACTTTGGTAAGAAAAGAACCTAAAGCAGGCATGGTCAGGCGAGAGGATGTCAACCAGATTGTGTCACTGATGGCCGAACCGGTGAATGGTTGGAGGCGGTACGTCTGAAGTCCTGTTATCATAAGGTAATTCAATAAGTGAGAGTTTTTTGTATTATGTATATGTATCATGTTCATTCATCTTATATATTCATGCTCATTCCCAGGCTAATACATGGAATATGCAGGGAGTAGTTAACCCTCTTGGCATATTTGTGTTTTCAGGCGAGATACATGTTCGTTAGTTCTCTCCCTTTTCTTAGGAGGAAAAAGGGGGGGGGGGGGGGGGTTGTGACGCGAATGTGATTCGGTTCCGTGAACTTGACGGTCCTTTTAGGTCTCCGTTAGTCAAGTTTGAAGTCTAAAATCTTTCTCCAAGGGGCAAAATTAGCATTTATGGCTTGCCCCTTCCCACCAGGTTACTGATCAAATCTGGTGTATATCAGAAGTAACAGAATGGTGAGTATTGATCGAAGGAGAATGCAGAAAATGTCAATTTCCCTTTCTCCGAGATCTAACAATACTCACCATTCTGTTACGGACCCAGCCTCCCAGCCCCATGGAGGCAAGCCATAGTTTTCTCTTGTTTGGTGGCTATGCAAACAATATGAGCTCTATGGTAAACGGGTACTCGGCAGTTGGGAGCCGAGTACCCGGTTCCCAGGAGTCGGTAAAGCTTTCTAAGTCTATAATCCTAGAGCCGCTGTCAAGGCCAGCTGTATATCAGAAGTAACAGAATGGTGAGTATTGTTAGATCTCGGAGAAAGGGAAATTGACATTTCCTGCATTCTCAGTGAGTGTCCATTTGCAGGCCAAGAGAAGACTTATTTAACGAGCCAGCCATTTCAGAGGTAAATTTAAAAAAAATAGTCCTCTTGGCCAACAGATGGACTTTTCATGACCATTGCAAAGCCATTTTGAGCGGCTTGGCCATAAAAGGGTTAACAAAGCTACAGAGAACAAAGAGGTACAGAAAATTTTGAGGAATTCTGACTGATAAGGATTAGCATGGCAAAATTTGCTAGATGGAAAGAATGTTGAAAATAGTGCCTTAAAATTCCAGCATTCGTTTTCTCATAGAAAAATGTCCATTTGCAGACCAAGAAAAGCCTATTTTTGAAATTTTACCACTAGAATGGCAGGCTCCGTTATCGAGCCAGTCATTCCAGTGGTAAATTTTCAAAAATAGTCTTCTTGGTCTGAAAATGGACATTTCTCAAGACCACTGTAGAAGCCGTTTTTGGCTGATATGAGTGTTAAATGGTTGAGTTGGTATTCACAAGGATTCTGTAGTCTGTAAAGCTTACAACAATACATATTTTCAAAGTAATTAAATTTACAGAAATGGGGCGGCCTGGAAATACAGTCGGGCAACCTAATTTAAATGGTATACTTGGCCCAGTGAGCAACACAATATTTTCTTAATTTTCAACCGCTGCAATGTCTACAATCTGTCAGCAACAGCTTCCAGGCAATTTAGTTTCCAAATATTCAACAACTTACTTAAATTGGGATATCATTTTAGCGTTACATGTAATTTGGTCAGAAGAAGCATTATATATATATATATATATATATATATATATATATATATATATATATATATATATATATATATATATATATATGTGTGTGTGTACTAGTTACCTAAATATTTGTCTTAAAATGTTCTTAACAATTAGGTTTTCTGGTAATTATTTTAGAAAATAATATAAAATAATATGATTTTAATCATTAGCCAGATATTTAGACAATCATGAATTCTGTGAGCCAGATCTCAATATTACTAGTACTTGACTAATGGGTATATTGCTTCCTGATTGCTAGCGTGCAACTTTATCACATTAATGGCCGTAATGGAGATTAAATTGTATGCAATGGTTTAATGAATGTTATGCAATGGGTTATAAACTTATGTGTGATAAATGTGTTCTCCTTATTCTCTGATTGTAGGTTTATTGGTGAGGAGTCTGTAGCTGCGGGTGAGAAATGCATTTTGACCGATGATCCGACATGGCTGGTTGATCCAGTTGATGGTACAATGAACTTTGTACATCGGTATGATAACTTTCTCAAGTATATATTTTAAATATTTAGTGGTTAAATTTCATTAAGAAATTCAAATTTGTTTCCATATAATACCATCTGCAGGGCAAAAGAAGACTATTTGTTACAATTTAACACTGTGGCAAATATTGGAGAACAGTCTTCTAACTGTTCTCTCAGCCTGCAAGTATGCATTTTGATTCTCCAGACCACTGCAGAGATGATTTCTGTCTTGTTTGATCATTAACCCGTACCACTCTGATGTTAATTTTCTATCATTTACTATGTCAATGGATGAATCCAGCTTTAGATATGCCCCCGCCCATCGCTAGCTAAGCTCCACCCATGCTTTGCCAGTGGTGGGATCGATTAGCGGTGCAACGATACGATACGTATCACGATACTCCTATCATGATGCGATATGTATCGCGATACTTCATGTCAGCTATGACAATGACAAAGTAAAATATTTTTAGCAGCCGTTGTAAAATGAGCGAATTGTATTGGCCAAAACCATCCAATCGGTAGCTCTGCGAAATCTGCTTTATATTTTTTATATCCGGGTGACTAGGCTAATGTCGTAAGATGGCCGATTCCAGCGGTTCTGAATGCCATATTTATGAATATTTACGGCAATTTGAGACACTGTTTAAGTACAGGCATTTTATATTTTACTTACCAGCTCTTAAAATTTCACGCAAATGTGCAGCAATTACGAGTCAAAATAAAATTAGTTAAACTAACCCACGAACAGTTGGCAATTCCCGGGAAAATAGCCAGCTAATGTCTAATGACGTAGTAGTCATTGGAATAATCTGATTGGATGCTGTTGGAATCACCCTTTATGGAAATCCAATTAGTGTGCATTTATGAATGAAATTCCTCGATAGTGTATATTACGTGCGTCAGGCGTTCATTGATTTAATAATTTGAAGCCTCATTTTCGTATCTCACTCGCTCGTATTTTCGTATTTCACGCTGATCCCATAGACACCCTCCGCATCGTACAAAAGCAAGCGATTTTTATTCTATGGTACATAAACAGTAAAAGCTGTTTCATTGCCTCCCACAGCGGTTCTTTATCGCGAGAAATTTTGATTCAATTTAAGGAATTTTCATTGCCGGCGTCGTTGTAGAAGTGTTTAAAGACCGAACTAAATATGTTTGCGATAATTTATTGAAAATATTGCGAGAATTGACCAAGAACGATGTTGTAAAATTTATGTGGCGTTACCAGATTTCGTAACTAACAGTCGTGACTTGTCCCTAAATTTTCTGCACTAAAATCCCTCCTCGAGGTAAAGTTACATAGTAGTTTAAAAAGGTTATTGTATCCGCATATTATTTAGAGTGTTTAACGTCTAAAATCAATGGTCATATCCGATTTTACTGAATTAATCTCACTTGAAATTATTTTTTTGCCGTGTCGCGATTTGGAAAACAAGTATCATGTATCATGGGGAAAGTATCGCGATCCATCGATGAATCGTTGCAGCCCTAGGATCGATCCCTGCACTTCCTGAATCTCAATTTCCATTAAACTATACAGCAACAGCGCCCAGTCAAATTAGTTTCAAAATATTCAACAGTGTTTATTAATAGTAGTGACATACAATTCGTACAACTTGACAAACTATTAAGCATTTTTGCATGACTGAATCACGTCATTCATGTCGTAATTGATTACATTAGCCTACATGTGACGTAGCTGTATAAACATCATAAGATTGACTGAAAAACTAGATTCGTCAATATCTACGACAGCAACCTCTTCCAGCAAATTTGGTGAAAATTTAAAACCAATTCATCATTTAATTTAATTAGAAAATTTAAAAGTTTACCATCAGAGTATTAAGGGTTAGTGTTAAACACTGTCAATACATGGTTTGATGCAAGAAGCTCTATTCACGTTATAGGAACTAATGTGTATTTTGAGACTATGGAAGCCTTTTACATGTGTAATTCTTTGGTATATGTTAAATCATTTTATGTAACTAGAATATATGCAGTCGATGGCTCATATCTCCACATTTTCGCTAATTTCACACCGGCACCACCATCTCCACCATACCCCCACCTCACCCACCCACTTGTGGGGTGTGTGTGTTAGCTTAATATAGATGGCGTCGCGTGATCCACAATTATATGGTTAACTCGCATAAAAATCTGATTGAATTCCATGAAACGGTTTTGGAGGATAGCCTGACTGACAGGGGTGATTGCTCTGTTCTTTTAAAATGTGTGAGGATAATGAAGTGTTTTGCTGCACATGGACAAAGATGACATTTTTGGGGACTGGGTCTTGGTGCTTTTGTCTTACTTTAACCCTTTAACACTCATATCAGCCAAAAGCAGCTTCTGCAGTGGTCTTGAGAAATGTTCATTTGTAGACCAAGAGAAGACTATTTTTGAAAATTTACCACTGGAATGACTGGCTCGATAATCGAACCAGTCATTCCAATGGTAAATTTTCAAAAATAGTCTTCTTGGTCTGCACAGACATTTTCTGAGAAAAATTTAATTCAAGGGTTAAAGGTGAACTGCCATTAAAAATATTCATTTATAATCTTAGCATTGTGATAACAGCACAAAGAAAGTCGCTTCTTTTTAAGACTATGTTAACAAGAGGCCAAGGGGCCTGTATCGCTCACCTGCATCATAGGCATTTCAACCAGAAAGGCCATCAACAATAAGTAGAACCCTACAGAGTTGAGCAGAATTATAACAAGAAAACAGAAGCCATGTTTCTTTATGTATCAACTACTTTTGAACAAAACTTAATGGCCCTTAGTCCCTTATCATATCTCCCAAATTTCAGTCAAATCCGTTCAGCGATTCTGGATACGAAGTTGTTTTCATGAAAACCAGGTCATCCAAGATGACTGCTAAAGCATTAGGCAATCAAGTTCCATTGAACAAACTGGATTCAGCTCTCTCTGTAAATAACCTGTCATGAGTTTTGAATCAATCCCCCATGCGGATTCAGAAAAGAAGATTTTTAAAGGCATTTCAAAAATCCAGGATGGCCACCAGGCAGATTACAGACCAGCTTCATTTGAACAAACGTGTGTCTCTATGCCCTAAGTATGTTTTCTGCCAAATACACTTGAAATTTCATATTGCTTTAGTACATGGGAGTTTCTAGTTGCAAAATGATCCATGATGACCGCTAAAATGTTTATCCGACAGTTTCGAAAATGGCAAATCTGAAATCAGAATGCCCAAACACATATATAAAACCAATTTCGGCTTCAAGATTTGTCCAAAAAAAAAAATTCAATATGGCCACCAAATATGCTACATTTTGATTGCGTCACGGCAGCCATATTTTTTGATGGATCAACTTCCCTTGAACAAATTTTAATGGCCCTTAGGCCCTAATCAAATCTCCCAAATTTCAGCCTGATCCTTCCAGCAGTTCTGGGTCGTTTTCGAAAAAACTAGGTCATCCAAGATGGCCGCCAAACTATTTGGCCAATCAAGTTCTCTTGAACAACTTGTTTCAGCTGTTGGCCTAGATCATATTTAATGAGTTTTCTAAAAATTGACCAACATCCAAGATGGCCGTCGCCCAAATTGTCCGACCGGCTTCATTTGAACAACTTCATTTGAACAAACTTGAATATCTATGCCCTAAGGATTGTTCTTGCCAAATATAATTGAAATCGGCCCTGTGGTTCTCGAGAAGACATTAAAATTTTTCCATTGCTTTAGTATGGGAGACTTTGGCAGGAAAATGATCAAAGATGGCCGGCCGCAAAACCGTTTATCCGACAGATTCGAAAATAGCATGTTTGAACCCGCCACCCTGATAAGCATATATAGAGCAGTTTTCCCCATTAAAATACATCAAATAGAAAAAACCAATATGACCAACAAATGCTAAATTTTGATTGGTTGATGCCGGCCATGTTTTTTAACGTACGAAATTCCTTTGAACAAATTTGAATGGCCCTTGGTCCCTAAGCATATTTAATAAATTTCAGCTCTATCCCTTCAGCGGTTCGGGGGAAGTCGTTTTCGGGAAAACTACATCATCCAAGATGGCCGCCAAGCAAATAGGCCAATAAAGGTTGGCTTGACCAAACTTGGGTTTAACGTTGCCATAGATGATGTGTTATGAGTATTGAATCAATTCCTCTTGCGGTTTCGGAGAAGATTTTTTAAAGTGTTTCTAAAAACCGGCCATTTCATCTTGGATTTTGACTGATCCGCTTCGTTTGAACAAACTTAGATATCTATGCACTATGAATGCTTCCTCCCAAATATAATTGAAATCGGCCCAGTGGTTCTTGAGAAGTCGTTTAAAGAATTCCCCATTGCTTTACTATGGGCCCATTGCTTTACTATGGGAGACTATGGTGGGAAAACAAACCAAGATGGCAGGAAAACCGTTTGTCCGACAGTCTCGAAAGTGGCATATTTGGACTCGCACACTGATAAGCATATATAATTCTCATGATTTGGGGTGGGAGGGGGATGGGAGAGCAAAGGTCAAGACAACCACAAAGGTGACAATTCTTCAATTTCTACTTAACTAATCCAGTCATTGTAATGCCAAATTTTCAGAAATAATCTTCTCTTGGTCTGCGAATCGTCAGTCACTAAGCAGTAATCTTAATTTTGTTGACCAATCTTGAGGACTAATGAATTAAATAAATTGAAGAATTAATTGTTGTTTACAATTTCATTGCATAAATAATCTCTTCAAATTCACTGACAGTGCTGCTATTACTAATTCTGTACATGATTATACAGTCTGGCTCAGAAATAAATTAACACATTTCCAGAACAAAATAAAATGTACTGTTGAAGAATTTTAACATACATGTATATAATTCACCTTTCCAGAGTACTCACCCATCGTATGACGTCATAATGAACTGCGTGATGTGTACAATGACATCATAATGAATGACGTCGGTAAGTACGTCACGAACGCATATTTGAAGACGGTCTATGCGTTGTTGTACAAATTGTTTGCTTTTACTATTTAATAAATATTCTGTTGAATATTTTGAAACTAATTTGACTGGGCGCTGTTGCTGCCATAGGCAGCAACAGCACCCAGTCAAATTAGTTACAAAATATTCTACAGCTTCCCTGTATAATTTTCAGGAAATTGATAGCTAGAGCATTTGGGGATCGATCAATCCCAATACGGCGAGGTGTGGGTGGAGCTTAGTTAGTGATGGGCGGGGCATAGATAAAAATGGAAAGGTCCATTGTATTGGAAGTTATGAAGCAATCTCTTCCAGTCCAATTTTGTTCAAAATATTCAACGGAACATTTCTTACTAGCTACCATGTTTCTGTTTTTGTTTTGGAAAGATGTTTACCGGTACTTATTTATGAACTTCACTGTAGTTATTCCAGGCATGTGCGATGAATTGCGCTTCAATTAACAATTCAAATTACCTAATTATTCACATGTATAGGTTGTTCCTTGAAATTTGGTCATCAATTGTCTCAGTTAAAAATTCCAATTACCTGACAGGCTGACTGACAATGACTGATGGTATATGCACTCAACACATTTTAAATAATTTTGTTTTTCAGATTTCCATATGTTTCTGTATCTATTGGTTTCGCTTTTAAAAAAGAAGTAAGTTGTTTAATAATATATACAAAGATTATTGACGTTTTAATGTTCAACATTTGTCAAGGAAATCTACATTTTTTGCTTATTGAATGCCCATTTGCTGGTCAAGAGAAGAGTATTTTTAGCTCACCTGGCCTGCCTTTCAGGCCAAGTGAGCTTATGCCATGGCGTCCATCTGTCCAACGAAATTTGGCTGGAAGGATCCTATGGTGGTAGGCTCCAGAATGTCTATTCTGAATTTTAATTGGTAAATTTTTTGGCCGGCCATCCGGGATTTTCTGAAAATTTTCTGGAAATAATTTAAAATGCAACTCCTGCAATATAAATGGCCCATGTTCATTGAAACTTGGTGGACTAATCCTATGCGGGTACAGAAATGTAGGTTTCTACACTTCTAATGAAAATTCTGATTGGTCAATATTTCCTGCAGCCATCTTTGATTTTCTGAAAATTGACACTGAAGTTCATTGTTTGCAAACCATTTCTACATTCACTGGCAGTGTTTAGTTCTCATTTTCATCGAAGTCATCATTTCACATGTTTTGACAAATACCTCGTGTATGCATCTAGAACAAGCCGCCGAACAATCAATTCTATGTCGACTTCACCCACAGCACATAGTTCCACAATCTGACTTCCAGGAGCTTCTCACTCGTTTGAGAAGGGATTGCAGGGGGGGGGGGGGGCGCAGAGTGTACTTGTGGCATTATTCCTTCAGAAACTTTCCAACCACATTCCTCGGCCTCCAAGGTATTTCGCTTCCACTGTTGGATCTGATGGAACACTAAGTTAGCAACAGCTTCCAGTTAAATTAGTTTCAAAATATGCATCAGATTAGTTCTTAAATTGTTTGGAATCTGTCATACTTGAGACTTGGATGGAAAGGGTTAAATAACCATATTGCATTTAAAATTTCAAAATGGGTTAAAATGAAAAACTCTCATAAGGTATCATTAATTGATATCCATTAGTATGTAAAACCACAAAAATAGTACTGATGTCCAATATTAGTATATACCATAAACATCAGGATATGTCATATGGCCGAATGTAGGAAGAAATTTAGATGTGTGCCTGGGATAACGTTGGTTGTGACATAAACACATATCAGTTGATATTACATCACAAACAACTGCACCTTTCAATCACTACTTGCTAAATCAATCTACCTACATTTACCACCGGAAAAAGATTTTTAACCTTGGAAGTGGTAGCTGTTGCGCATGCGCAGTGAACCGGGTCACTCAGAGCTGTCTAGAGGGGTACCACTCTAATTTATTGACAATAAGGGAGTTAATTCATTCTAGAAGCCTAGAATGGAATGGAGAGTTATTGTTCTTGTGTTAGGCGGCTTAACCCTTACCACTCTGATGTCGATATTCGAAATTTTATTGTGTCAATAGTAAAGCAACTGGTGTACATTTTTCAACAATTTTAGTGGACGATGTTGCTGTCTACGAAAATATTTTAATTTAAAGGATTTTGACATCAGAGTTGTAAGGGTTAAAAGCATGGTTAAAGATCTTTGTCTGGTGCTAAATGTAGATTAGATTGATTTGGCAAGTAGTGATTGAACGGTAAGTACGTTTATGTGGGTAATAAAACTACAGACCAACCCTAAGAGGGTTCTGTGCTCATAATATAGTGCCAAAGACCAACATCAAACTGTTCAATGTTTTGAGATTATTTTGACTGTACGGGCAGCAACAAATTCCACTCTAGTAATTTCAAATTACGGTATGCAGCATTTCTTTTTATTGAATCACGATATATTAAAACAAGTGTGACACTATATGTGCTGCTTAAGCAGCTTTGTTTTAAATGTCAAAAATTTGACAGACCAACACACAGACTTATACTAGACTTTGTGAGTCACACTTAAAAATTGTGCATCCCAATAGTTACCATTTATCATGTTTATTGGTCGACAATTCTGCTATAATGTTATCGGCGTCCTTACCTTATTTGGGCTATCGCGTAAACCTGTGGCATAATGTAAAAAAAATCAGATTTAAATTTTGAAAATTGTTGCTCTTAAAATTTCTTAATCAATATTTAATGACTTAATGTGTTTATTATTGTGATTAGATTGAGTTTGGCGTCGTGTACAATCCTATCACCAAGCATATGTACTGCGCTAAGAAGGGACAGGGTGCTACGTTAAACAACAAGCCAATCCATACAGCTGAAACAAAAGGTAATTCTGATGAAATACATTTAATAAATTTCTAACCATTATTATTTCAGTATTACTTACCAATCTATTGATTGTCTACCGTTCAGCGCAAATGGCTATTCTCCCCTGGTGCATTTACCACAGTAATCTACATATACCTGTTCTGGACACTGAGGATACTAGGCATGCACGATTACGTGATTAAATCGAAAATCGTGATTATTTTTTAAATCGATAATTTATATTATTCAAAATTACATAATCGATTAATCGTGAATAATTTTCACTGCATAAAATATTTCAAAACCTGTCTTTAACTTACTCTTTACTCATCATGAAAATTGACATTTTGCTCAATGATTGTGTGTCCATTTCGAGGCCAGGGGAAGACTATCTTTCAAAGTGTATCACTCGAATGCCTGGCTCGAGCAGCGAGACAGGCATTCCAGTGATACATTTTCAAAAATAGTCTTCTCTTGGCCTGCAAATGAACATTTCTAAACACCATTGTAGCTTTCATCATTTATCTGCCTTTGTTGTGATGTCTGACTGATTAATCGAGTAATCACCATTATTTAAAAATAATCGATGATGGTTACTCAAAACAATAATCAAGCCCAGAGCCAAGACACATGCTAGAGGATGCTGCATGTTTGATGCAAAATTCAGCATCAAAGCCTGGAAAATCACATGGAAATGAAAAGTCAAAGGAATAACATTCCAGCTTATTTATTTCACAATTATTTATAAGTAAGCTATTGAATATTTTGAAAACAATTTAACATAAAGCTGTTGTTGCCATAGTCATAGATAGATAAATTGTTGAATATTTTGAAATTATTTATTGCCTCGAAAATGAACTTTGAAGGGATATTGGAATGTTCCCGTTCGTATATATATATATATGTTCTATGTACCGGTAACTGGTATCAGTGATGTTCCTGGGGCGCCAGTCAAGTGAGACAATGTGTCTCGCCTAAGGAAAAAATGTGAGACATTTGCCTAAAACACTGAGACAGCAATTCAATAATGTAAATTCAACATGCTATTTTTTTAGCCCTTCATTCTGGACCTTGCGCACTACTGTAACTTTAGGGTTTTTTTAGCGGGTGTCACAATTTTGTGACCGATCTGGGTTACGATATCGCATTGGATTAGCATACTGATTACTCAGGTTTTCTAGCGAAGCTTTCTATTGTGGTATGTAATTCAGGCTTCCAGTCATACTATTTTCAAAATATTCAACGTAATGTTTTACTTTGTAAAGAATTCCTTCTCCTTCGATCAATACTCACCATTCTGTTACTTTCTGATACACAGCTGGCCTTGACAGCTGGCTCTAGGACTATAAGCTTTAACGACTCCTTGGAACCGGGTACTCGGCTCCCAACCGCCGAGTACCCGTCTACCATAGAGCTCATTCTTGTTTGCATAGCAACAAGAGCTGTCCACGGGTTTTTTTCAGGAAAGATTTTAAAGTTTTTGTGAAAGGAAATCTAAGTCTTATCTGTGAATTGATAGTTGTGCGTTCTTAAAAGGATCTAACTGGATAAAATGGAGAATACCGCCAATGAAGACCAGGTTGTATAATTCCTTATTATCCATAGTTAAAAGACTTAGGTCTCTAAATTTCGTTGTGTCGCATGTTCCAATTTCTGACCCCATAGAATCTGGGACGTGTGCTAACAACGAGATATGCCAGACGATCGCCTTCTTTAAACCCCAACAGGCGATCGGCAGATATGAAAATAGGTGTTTGCTACGGTATTTCTAACACGAATATCGGCTGACATCGTTTTCCGTAGGGTCCGAGCGGGTGACGTCACACCCGTGATGCTCGGATGTTTATGTGAAGAAAATTTTTCATTAATTCGCGCATCTTGTTCTGGGTGCTGCGTACTAAAAATGGTACCAGAAAACTTTGGAATGGTCAAGTTTACGTGTGATCACAATCGGTTTGCAATGATCGGTGGTGTCAAAATTCTTGAGAGATGCGTGGTCTGCGGTTTTACCGTGTGCTACAGCAGTTTGTTTACATTTTGTTGTTTCTTCACATATCGTGTCGGCTTTCGTTAGGAGTATAATTTATTTGATTGGTAAATATACCCCGAATGCTATGCGATATGATTCCTGGAGCCGTGATACATCCTGGAGGATCAATTATGGGTGTATTTATGCCCGCTTCATTCTTGTCGTCATAATCAATGCGATCTTTGCTGTAACGTTGCGGGGTGGGGTGCGGGAGGGTTACAGTTAATTTATGGTCAATTTATTTGAAAATTAATTGTCTGCCTTCCATCCGTGTCTCGTTCCGCTTGCTTATTGTAGGTTTGTGCTTATTTTATAGGCTAAGCCAGCCCCGCCATCATGTGACGAGTGCCATAAGTTTGTATGCGTCGTGTTTAAGGACCATGTCTGTGTACGCCCTGTAACCTTGATCATAGATGTAATGTGTGTGCAGTGTGGTCCGTCGATATGATGGTAACGTTCCTTGGCCAGAAGGATGTGGCTGGGTCTGACGCGGGGTCAGGCGGTCCGAGGTTAAATTGTGGAGCATCCGGTTCGGCCGGTGGGGTCGCTCCACGTCCCCAACTGGAGGTGGCGGAGATGGCACCGCCGGCGTGGTTCGGTCCGGCTATGCAGGGTTTTCTGCATAGCGTTCTGCCCACGCTGGTGTCGTCACTGCTACCGAAGGTTGGGGGGCAGTTTCTCCCCATGCCTGGTACGGACCCTGTCCTTGGACAGGGTTCTGGACTGGTTACCGAGCGGGCCGTCTCGTACGGGCCCCTGGCAGTCCGGCCTGGCGGGTTCTGTCGTTCGGTCCGGCTATGCAGGGTTTTCTGCATAGCGTTCTGCCCACGCTGGTGTCGTCACTGCTACCGAAGGTTGGGGGGCAGTTTCTCCCCATGCCTGGTACGGACCCTGTCCTTGGACAGGGTTCTGGACTGGTTACCGAGCGGGCCGTCTCGTACGGGCCCCTGGCAGTCCGGCCTGGCGGGTTCTGTCTCTCTGCGGCCACCTCCGGGTGGTCCAGTAGCGGTGACCGGTCCGTCAGGTGTGGGAGCCGTCCGCCAGGATGGCTCCACGGTTTCCTCGACTGGTGACGACTCTTCGGAGTCTGAAGACGAGGAGGCCGAGGAGGAGTTATTGCTGTGGCCTGTGATGCCACGGGTGGAGCATATGGAGGTCGATTCTGTCCTGGACGGAACTGCCCTCCATTTGTCTGGCTTGGCGCAAGCCAGGGCAGCGGCTGCGCCTGTGGTTGAGGCCAATCTGGTAACGGGCACCGGTTCCGTGTCGGTTGGTTTGGCACCAGCTGGCACGGTGACCGGTGTGCCGGGCCAGGCGTGGTACTCACGTATCTCGCCCGGTCCGGCGGTCGGAAATGGGGTGCCGTTGGCGCCCGTGTTTGGCCACGGTTCCGCGTCCGCTACAGGTCCGTACGGTTTTCCGTGCGGACCTATCCCATGGACTGGTATGGTTCATGGGGTGGCGGCGGAACCGGGTGGTACCAGAGTGCCTTGTGTGTCAGCTGCGGCTCCTTGCCGGGAGGCCCTGGCTGGCAGGCCCGTGAGCGCGTCAACGGGTGACGTGTTTGCAGGTGTTTCCTCCTCGGAAATAGACTGGTCCGAGGCTCTGGCTTGGTTAGCCAGGGTGGACCCGTCTGTGGTTTCGGCCACGGCCGAGGAGGATGCATCGATTCGGACGGGGATCTTGCCCGCGGCCCGGATCCAGTCAGTGGGACTGGATCCACGGTTCATAGAGTTGTTGGATGCTATTTATAGCAAGCAACTTGCGACCAAGGGCCAGCTCCCTGCGGCCTCCAGGGAGGTGCGGGCAAGGTGTCGTATTCCGCGGGGGGGGGGGGGGGGGGAATACGACAAATATGGTGTAGTGCCGTCGGTCACTGAGGATGACCGATGGGTCCTGGGGGTTCAGAGTGCTGGAGCGGGTGGCCCCGGTCCGGCACTTGTGGACAGGTCCCAGGTACACCAAGAGGAAGTCCTGTCCCTGTGCGACGAGGGTGTGAGGGCTGTCAACCACTCTTATCGTCTCCTTCAGTCGGTGTGGACTGAAGCGGGGGCAGGCCACCCTGTGGCGCTTTCGTGCGTAAATGACGGCTTGGTGCTGTCTATGGATGCACTGGCAAGGGTGCAGGCGCGTGTGACCAAATCCAGGAGGCAAATGGTTATTGACCATATGCGTCCGGCTACGGCAGTCAGGGAGCGTCTTCTTGGGATGTCCCTGACAGGGCCTAGCATATTCGGTGGCCAAGCACGGGCCATCCTAGAGGATACGGCCAGCATCGCGCAGAATCGGTTGGCGGTCAACCTACAGCTGGAGCTAGTGCGGCAAGCGCACGCACTAGGGGCTGTGGGGAAACCGCTAGCTGGACAACCTCCAAAGAAGCAGAAGAAGCATAAGGGCAAGGCGAACGCTAAGCCTGCTGCGACTTCTGCTTCAGCTGGAAGTTGCGGCATACCGTCTGGTTCAGCCAGACTATGCATTACCAAAGGCCCCGAAGGGGATAAGGAGTAGGGTCCGTTTTCCGGAGCTGGCTTATCATCAGTTGGCCCGGGTTCCACAGCTTTCCGTTGTGGAATGAGAGGCGCTGAATAGGCCGTTGGCTGGGAAGGCTAAGGGGCGGTCACGTCCTTTGGTTTCTCAGACCAACAAAGACCCGTTCAATGAGCTCACGCTCATTGAGGATGCGGCGAGGGCAGCCATGGCTGCGCTGTCGCACGGGTGTACCGTCTTGCAGGGTATGCTGGACTGCACGGCGGAAGGTGGACAGGTGCCAGAGGCTGCTCCCGGAATTGTTCGGGACACCATGCGCCTGTCTCAGGATTGCCTGGCCAGGGTAATCACTAGAACGTTGGCAGAGCGACGGAGAATGGTTCTCGATTGTGTAGAACCAGGACCGGAAATGAGGGCTGCATTATCTTCTGCGCCCTTCATAGGTCCAGGCTTGTTCGGCGGCTCGGCACGGCAAGCGCTCTCCAAGGTTGCGTCAATGGTGGCGGAGCAAGAAGTGGTCGGCAAGTCGTGGAAGTCGACTAAGAGGACTCGGCCGCAACAGTCCTACCGTCAACATAGACAGGAGCAGCAGAGGCAGCGTCATAGATCGCCCTTCCGTCCTTCTGGCCATGATGCCCATAGGCCATCCGGATCACAAGGACCTGGCCGTTCATCCTCATACAAGCCCTCTAGTAAGAGGCCGTATGAGGAAGACAGGAAGGGTGGCGGTTCGGGCCGAGGCGGCTACCGTAAGGATAGCCGTGGCGGCGGTTCCGGACCGTCGTACCACAAGAAGCCGCGGTATTTGCCAGAGTTATCACCCTTGAAAAAGACAAACCATTAATTTGATGTCATTCCCTTGCAACAAAGGTACACGTAAACACATATATCAGTTATATGGAAGCATAGAAGTGAATTGTCCTATTTCAACCATAGCAGGAATCGAGGGGATTTGCATTGCTTGCAAGGCCTTGTTTGAATACTGGAACGCACGTTAATGGCACCCAATCACAAGTCGCCAACATTGACATTCTGCACCACCACCTCCCCACCTCATGGGCAGAGCCTAATGTAAACATTGCCTTAATTCGCAATCATATGAGTAAGGCACATAACAAAGGTTGGTACCGGCACCACACTACTGGGGAGGGGGGTGGGGGCAGAGCCTAATGAAAATGTCATCATGCAGTCCGCAATCCCCTGGGTAACCTACATAAGAAATTTGTTTGAATTCCATCAAATGGTTTTGGAGGAGATAGCCAGATGGACAGACAGATGGAAGCGGTTGCAATAAATCCCATTTTTTCAAAACGTGTGGGGATAATACGATAATAATTGCCTATAGACATCTTCCAGTCAAATTAGTTTGAAAATATTCAGTACAATATTTATTAAATTGGAACTGATTTTTTGTATTTGATCTTTGGATTCCAAAATATAGATTTGTATTGTGTCCAAAATGTTATGTAATCCAGAGAGAAAGCATGTGTGAACTAAACACCATTATTTAATCTTCAAGGACATTAAACTGTGTTATTTTGGTCATGGAAAAGTTCTGGAATGTTAAAATCTGTGAAGAGTACGAAGTTCAATGTTAATGCTGGAAACTTGAGGCAAGTAAGATAGAAATTTCTATGTTTACATCTGATGGAGTAACGTGAGGATCATTTTTATTAAACCCCTAAAATACAATACAATTATGTATTATTATTGACTACATATTGTTTTCAGATCTAAGCCAAGCATTGCTGATTCAAGAAGTTGGCTCAGACAGAGACTCGGATCTGGTGAAGTTAAAAATGGATAACATGTACAATACAGTACTACATGCACATGGGTAAGTGCCATAGTCTACGTTATTGGGTACATGAGAAGAGATAAATAATCAGGCCTCGCAGTGGTTCTACTTTTAGGACACTGATCCTTCTTTGTCCTACTTTTTAGGGATTTGATCTACAAACTGTGGCTCTTCCGATTTTATTGAGACCACAGAAAACAAAAATTCACGTAATAACCATTTAATAGTCATACCGGCCTCTGTTATGGTCATGTGGAATGTCCATTTACATGCCAAGAAAATAACATTTTCAAAAATTATCTTCTCTTGGCCTGCAAATGGACATTCAATAAGTAGATATTTAAATTTTCTTGACCAAATTTGACCATTAACCCTTTAATGACTACAGTTGTTCAAAAAATTAAAATCTACATATTGAATGTCCATTTGCAGGCCAAGAGATAATTTTTGAAAATTTACCTCTGGAATGACTGGCTCGGTTATCGAGCCAGGCTTTCCAATGGTAAACTTTCAAAAATAGTCTTCTCTTGGCCTGCAAATGGACATTCCTCAAGACCCCTGTAGAGGCCGGCTTCATCATGAAAGGGTTAAAGAAATATAATTGAATGTATTTATTATCGTTAGCTTAATCCCTACAAATCCCTGAAATAGTATATTCTTTACAATATAAAACTAATTCTGTTGAATATTTTGAAATTAATTTGACTGAAAGCTATGGCAACAACAGCTTCCAGTTAAATTAATTCCATATATTCAAGTTTTCATGTATCACGATCAGGTTGCCTTGAAAATGAGGTATTGGGACTTCATCGGTGAAACGGTTAACTGTAGTTGTTCTTTGTTATTGACCCTCTCAATCCTGAAGTCCTAGTACATGTATACACCTGTGCAAAAGTTAAGCACCAGCAAAAACAATAGAATGTAGAAACATGATGGTACAACTAGGCTGCCATACTTTTTGTCCCCGCGTTAGCTGACATAATTCCAAGTACGAAATGCACATGCATGCATGACTTCACGCCGCTTGATGTCCGTGCGTGGCGGGAAACAGCACACGTGTTCAGTTATGTAAAAGTCCAGTTTGAGGTGTAGAACATTACATACAGATTTAGGCGACAAGATTAGGAATTTTGTGTTCATGACCGTGGTTTATTTGTACAGAGAGAATTAGCTCTTGATTGTGAACCGCTATGGCAAGACGAAGGTTAAGTGATCGTGTGAAATGGCAAATCATAGGCATGCATACCACTGGTATGTCATGCAGAGAGATTGGCAGACAGCTGAACATTAACCATACTGTAATCAGTCGTTTGATTGCAAAACATGGGCAAACTAACGAGGTGAAGGACAGGCCTAGATCTGGAAGACCGAAGAAGACTACTGCCCGTGATGATCGAGCCCTAGTACGCCTTGTTAGGAGATCTCCATTCACCAACAGCAGAGTGCTCAGCCAGCAATGGGAAACGCGCAATAGAGTGTCAATGTCTACCGTCAAAAGGAGACTGTATGCTGCTGGCATGAAAGCTAGGAGACCTGTCAGACGTCCTCTCCTCACTGCACACCACAAAGAGGAGCGTCTGAGGTGGTGCAACGAAAGAAGACACTGGAACATGAGATCCTGGAGACGGGTACACTGGTCCGATGAAAGTCGGTTCCTGCTTCATGCCACAGATGGTCGAACTCGTGTATGGAGGTCCAGATGCACGGCGTACGACCAACGTAACATCATGGAAGAAGTTCCATTTGGTGGAGGTTCCGTTATGATATGGGGGTGCATCTCATTTGATTGTAAGCTGGATCTGTTGACTGTACCTGGAACACTAAATGGACAAAGATATCAAGATTCCATACTGGATAGAGTTGTGGTCCCTCATTTTGTAAATCATGCACCTGGAACCCACCCTATATTCATGGATGACAACGCCCGACCACATCGTGCTAGAGCTGTGCATGAATACCTCCGCCAGAATGCCATCGAAACCCTACCATGGCCAGCAAGGTGCCCTGACATGAACCCTATTGAGCATATCTGGGACATTCTGGGAAACATGGTGAGAAGGAGGGATCCTCCTGTGCAGAACCTACAGGAATTAACAGACGCACTCCATCTTGAATGGCAACGAATACCACAATGGCGTATCAGTCGGTTGGTGACCAGCATGAGACGTCGTGTCCAGGCCGTCATCCAGGCACAAGGTGGATATACCCGGTATTAATAATGACAGTCTC
Organism: Chaetoderma sp. LZ-2023a; assembly: GCA_034401795.1. Classification (NCBI taxonomy): domain Eukaryota; kingdom Metazoa; phylum Mollusca; class Caudofoveata; order Chaetodermatida; family Chaetodermatidae; genus Chaetoderma; species Chaetoderma sp. LZ-2023a. The sequence goes on from CM067367.1 coordinate 86,820,420, forward strand.
AAACTCGTGCACAGATGTTAAACTTCGTTTTCAGACACCATTAATGACAATCTAGCCACGTGTGTCAACTGTAGGGCAATAGTTGTCAGTTGTGTCAACGTAACCATATTCAGGCCTCGTTTTCAAGTTCAAACAAAAACATACAGTGTTTCCCCACCATCATAATCAGCATTCCTCTAGTTGCATTATTACCTCTTGCACTAAGATGGATGGGTACATAAATGTTTATGCTATTGCTTTCTTCATAGCACATGAATATACCCTCGCATGTGCGTAAAAATAGGGTGGTGCTTAACTTTTGCACAGGTGTATATATAGATTTTATGGAACGATTTTTAAACATTTGGAAATAGTTTGAATGGAAGTCATTGGTGCCATCGGAAGCTGTTGTTGCCTAAGTCCGCAATGGCTACCTGTCAATTTATTTTCGGACCGTAACAAAATAACTAAGCTCAAAGCCTAATCATCACATTACCATGTACTCATACCCTTTTAGCTAACCTGGCAGTGAGATCTGTCCATCCATTAACTTTTGCTTAAAACACTTCAGAACTTATACACAGAATTTTAATCAATGGTCAATTTTTTGGGTGAAGATCTTATTTTATGACTTAGTGGAAATAGTCAAAACATTTCTCCTCATTAACCGCTTAACGGATTTCAACCCAATTCGACTGGAATGACCTTATCGGGGTATGCTTCTGAACTTGTATAGAGAATTTTGATTGGTCAATTTTTTGGGGTGAAAATTCTAGATTTTATGAAGTACATGTATTTACCAGAAATTGTCAAAATACTACTTCTCGTTAACCGCTTGGTGGTTTTCAACTTAATTTGGATGGAATGACGCTATGGGTTAGGCTTCGGAACTTGTATACATAATTTTGATTGATTAATCTGTTTTGTGAAGATTTTATGACAGTTTACCGGAAATCGTCAAAACTCTACTCATCATTTGTTGGCTGGAATGGACCCTATCAGGGTTGGTGCCAGAACTCAATTCAAAATTTTGATTGGTCAATTTTTTGGATGAAAATCTTAGATTGTATGAAAGCATAGAAATTGTAAAAAGATTTCTTAGCTGCTCGACAGTTTTCAACAAAATTGGACTAGAATGACCCTATCATGGTAGGCTCCAGAAATTCTATTCAGAATTTTGCTTGGTTAAGTTTTGTGGTGAAAATCATAGATTTCATGAAAAATGTACCAGAAATTGTCACATCATATCTTAACAATTTGGTAGATTTTCTCCAAATTTGGCTGGAAGAGTTCTATAGTGGTAGGCTCTATAACTTCTATTCAGAATTTTGGTTAACCACTTGGCCGATTCTAAGCAAACTCGTTTGGAAGGGCCTTAAAGTTGTATGCTTCAGAACCACACTAATTAGTATGCTGCAGAATTTTTATTGGTCACTTTTTTGGCCGGCCATCTTAATTTTTCTGAAAAATAGCTGGAAATCATTTAAAATCCTCATTAACTGCTTGGGCAATTTCAAGTAAACTTGGCTGGAAGGATACTAGCCTTGTAGGTTTCAGACCATTGTATACTGAATTTTGATTTGTTAATTTTTCCGACGGCTGTCTTGGATTTTCTGAAAATTTTGCTTTTCTAGAGTGGTGTGATTCATAGCTTGTGTATAGAATTTTGATTGGTCAATTTGTTCTTCAGCCATCTTAAATTTTCTGAAAAATAAGATGGAAATTGTTTAAAACACTACTCATTAACTGCTTTAAATTCAGCAGTAATAAGATATTGCGATTTGACAATAATTATAATGCGACATGATGCGATTTCAACCAGTCTTGTCTCAAAGAACCCTAGGGCTGTAGGCTTCAGAAATTGTATACAGAGTTTTGTTTGGTCAATGTTTCAGGTGGCCATCTTAGATTTTACGAAAGTTTTGGAAAATCAGGTAAAAGGATACTCCTCATTAACCGCATGGTCGATTTCACCCAAAATCAGCTGGAAGGACCCTTCTGGTACACTTCAGAACTTATATACAGAATTTTGACTGCTTGATTATCTTTGGGTGGCTGGCCATCTTGGATTTTCTGAAAAATGGCAATTCGTTTAAAACGCTAATACTCATTAACCAGTTACTCCAGTGGGCATCTTTTTTAAAAAATGACCTCAGGAAATGCTGTACGGATCAGGCTGAAACTCTTTAGATTTAATTTCATCGATAGGTAAGGGAGATTAAAGTTTATTGTCATGGACCAATACATTTTTTTGGCTTTGGTGGCCATATTGGAGTCTTACTGGCTTAATGGAACCTAAAGGTCAATTTGATTTTGTGGTCAGCATCCATCATTAATTTCTCACTAAATATCGTTTGTACTGAAATCCAATTTTGTATTTTATGTCGTATTACTCCTGAATTTAAACTATTGTGTGTTCAAATGCTAATGGTCCAGGTGAGCATTAAGGGCCTCTTGTTCGACTTCTTAGGAGCTGGATGGCATGTTCTATGCCTGGGGCCATTCATGTGCCTGTGGTGGTGCCCTGGAATCTATCAGATCCACTTTTTGGCACCTAGGCATGGCCTGGTCTTGTCTGCGCAAACATGCATAGGTAGGTTAATGCCATAGTTAGCCCAGTTCCTAGAGGTATAACATCAATAAAGTTTGCAGATACGACATTCAGTTATGTCGTGAATGTGTGCTGGAAAAAGAGCTTGTTGAAGAATTTATAACATCGAAGGGGGTGGGGAGACAGAGGGGTAGGGGGGACAGCCTACAGGCTAATGGCTGTTTTCATCACACCATGGAGTCTCTAGGAACCAGGCCAAAATAAAAAATGGTTTCGTTTCCTGTAAACCGCCTCTTGTTTTTCACCCGGCCGGGAAAATAAGATTGTCTACCCAGCATAAATGCTAAAACAGCCATACATTTGTCAAACTATACAAATTACAATGTTTTTAAGGCCATTTGTATGCCATGAATCCCTTTAGCTAAAAGTGACATGAAAAACATGACAAATTTGACAATTACAACAGTATTTAATGGACATCTATTTAAATATCTGAAAAACAAAATGACATTTTAAAAATAAATTAGTAATTGGAAAAAAAAATGTCCTCCCTGCCTTCTGACGTCTTCCCCATTCGTTTTGCAAGAAACATTTTTAATTGAGAGTTCTTGTTTTTATGTTTCAGCATGCGATGCTTGGGCTCTGCTGCCTTGAACATGTGCCAAGTGGCGTCCGGTGCGGCTGATGCATACTTTGAGTTTGGCATCCACTGTTGGGATGTAGCCGCAGCATTGATTATTTGTACAGAGGCAGGGGCTATTGTCAAGGATACAGAGGGTAAGGAGACAGCATAGCAACTCAAACCTGTCACGTTGGTATATATGTTGCAGATTTTTTTATCAGCATAATGTCTTAACGTCAAAGATCTGAAAAGTAATTACTTTATGATATAAAACTTATGTTGAATATTTTGAAATTAATTGGACTGGAAGCTGTTGTGGCCTACAGCAGCAACACCTTTTTTCAATCAAATTAATTTCAAAATATTCAAGTTTTCCTGTATGGTAGCGTTGAAAATGAGATACCAGGAATTCATGGGTGAAAGGGTTTACCCATTTCAGTCTATATGTCTATCCTCTTGTACTGTGTTAACAGCGCCTCAAAATGCTATTTATATCAATAAACCCCTTTAATTGTCAAATTTCTTCAAGAAAATTACAATTTTGGTTATCATTGACATTGGAATTTACAAAAACTGGCTTTGTTGTCCTGCAAATGTAATTTCTCCAGACCATTGCAGACGGTTATTTGGCATTGGCCTGCTTGATCAGTAGACATGGTAGCCGGTTAATGGTCAAGAAAATTCAAATTTGTGCTTTGTCAGTGTCCATTTGCAGGCCAAGAAAAGACTATCTTTGGTAATGTGCCAGTGAATTGACCATTGCAGTTTTAGCTATGCCCCGCCCATTTCTATCTAAGCTCCACACAGACCTCGCCCGTGATGGAATCGATCGATCCATGAATTCCCTGACTATCAATTTCTAGCAGACTACAGGTAAGCTGTTGAATATTTTGAAACTAATTTGACAGGACAGGGTATTTCAAAATATTCAACAGAATGTATATTAACTGTCTCGCTGCTGCAAGTCACCAGACAATAATTTCAATGAACAAAAACTAACTTGCTGAATCTTTTGAAAAAAATTTGACTGAAAGAGTTTTCAGAATATTGAGCCGATCCAGAGCCCTTGGAATATGTCAGAAAGTTAAATAATAAAGACAAATCGTACAACAACGCTTAGTCCTTCATCAATTAAGTATTCGTGACGAACTTAGCAATGTTATTCATGACGTAATTGATTATGACATCATCCTATGATGTCATATGATTGACTGAGAAACTGGAATCCTCCATTACATTCAAAATATTCAACAGTATGCTTTCTTGTTTGTCCAAACAATTAAGTTATCCCTGAGCTGTACTGTTTCTAATCTCAAGCGTGTTTTGTATTGCAGGTGGCCCTATTGATCTGATGCGACGCCGAGTACTATGTGCCTCAACTGAGAGCCTGTTAAATGAGATCACAGGCAAACTTCAGCAGATGGAGATACCACGCGATTGAACGTCGTCATTGAACAACAACATATTCCTAGTCCGCAGCAATACTTTAAATTGTTAAATTTTTAATGGAATGATCCAATCTGTCACTAAAGCAGGCCTTAAAATTTGAAATCCTTCTAATTATTTTCAAAATATTCAGCAGAATAGGATAGTTATTACGCATCAGAAATCTTTCTTGTACTTGTGGAAATGTCAATGTAGTTTAATGGACCTTTCCAGTTTTAGCTATGCCCCACCCATCTCTAGCCAAAGTCCATCCACACCTCGCTCGTGTTGGGATGGATCGATCCCTGATAATCAATTTCCCGAAAACTATACAGGTAAGCTGTTGAATATTTTGAAACTAATTTGACTGGGTGCTGTTGCTGCAGCGGCAGCAACAGCGCCCGGTCAAATTAGTTTCAAAATATTTGACAGAATGTTATTAAATAGTAAAGACATACAATTCGTATGTGTTGGACTATTAAGCGTTTAAGACTGACTAAATCGAGTCATTCATGCTGTAATTGATTATGATGTCATCCTACACTTCATGTAGTAGATTGCGAGGTCATGTGATGGACAGATAAACTGGAAGGGTCTATTATATGTTGTCTTGATTGTTTATGAATTAGCTGCTCAGTACTATGGTTGTCATAATCAAAATGTGTCACTCAAGTGTGAGACATCACAATCAAATGACACAGGTCTGTCAGGAGTGTCTGAATCATGTCTTCAGTGAATTTACAATCAAATGACGTAGGTCTGTCAGGAAAGTGTCTGAATCATGTGTTCAGTGAATTTACAATTTAACCTGTAACACTCTTCAAATTTGTTCAAAACAATTTAAATTTTCACATAGATGCCCAGTTGAGGATGATTTTTGAAAATTTACCACTGGAATGACTGGCTTGGTTAATCACCTGGTCTATAAATGGACATTTTTCAAGTCCACTGCAGAAGACGTTTTGAGTGTTAAAGGCTTAATAAACATTCTGTCGAATATTTTGAAACTAATTCCACTAGGATTTGCTGCTGCCATATTTTCAACAGCTTACCGTGAAATTGGGATTCTAGGAATTCACGGTTCAAAGTCCTAAAATCGATTGAAACCTTCACACAAACTGGCTGGAGCTTAGCTAGAAATGAGTGGGGCTTAGCTAGAAATGAGCGGGGCATAGCTAGAAATAGTCGGGACATAGCTAGAAATGCGGAGCATAGCTAGAAATGAGCAGGACATAGCTAGAAATGAGCAGGACATAGCTAGAAATGTGCAGAGCATAGCTAGAAATGTGCGGGAATAGCTATGAAAGGGTGGGGCATAGCTATAAATGGGCAGGGCATAGCGGGGAAATGGATCCCTCAATTGACCAATTAATTCATTATAATTCCGTACGAGGTAATTTATCAAGGCAGATTTAACTTGTCCGTAAATCAGAAAGATGAATCATGTCTTTCAAATCGTATATAATATTTACACAGACACATTACTGGAAAATGACTTGGAATCACAACTTGCCAGTAGACCTGATGATAGTCAATTCTGCTTGCAATTATATATTAGCTTATGCTTGCAAATCATACTCCCCTCTCCCTGCTTTTTAGTACAGGGCGTTATCTTCACAGTCTTGATCTCCTATGTGTAGTAATTATGTACCCCCCCCCCTCCCCCTCGCTAAAGTGGTGGTGGTATTGTAATAACTGTGTCTGTGTCAAAAGTACCTCAGCATGACCTAGTTTTCATGGTTCATTGAACATCATAGAAAATTCCATAGGTGAAGGTCCATGCATGCTTTTTTGTCCAGACAATATTTTTAAGAATTTTTAGCTCACCTGAGCAGAATGCCATGGTGACCATCCGTCACTTTTTCTTTAAACGACTTCTCAAGAACCACTGGGCTAATTTCAATTATATTTTGCAGGAAGCATCCTTAGGACATAGGGATCCAAGTTTGTTCAAAGGAAGCCAGTCGATCGGCAAATTTGGCCGGTGGCCATCTGGGATTTTGGCCAATTTTTAGAAACGTCTAAAAATCATCTACGAAACCGCTTGGGTGTTTCAATGCAAACCTCATGAAAAATGATCCAGGGCAAGAGCTGAACAAAGTTTCAAGGGAAGTTGATTGGCCAAATGGTTCGGCGGCCATCTTGGATGACTTAGTTTTAGCGAAATCAACTTCTCCAGAACCGATGACCAGATCGGGCCGAAATTTAGCAGATATGATTAGGGACTAAGGGCCATTAAAGTTTGTTCAAGGGAAGTTGATATGTGAAAAAACATGGCCCAATCAAAATGTAGCATGTTTGGCGGCTATATTGGATATTTTTATTTGATGGATTTTGAAGCCGAAATTGGTTTTATATAGGTTTTTTGGTATTCTCATTTGAAATTTGTCATTTTTGAAACTCAGATAAACGGTTTGGCAGCAATCTTGGATCATTTTCCCGCCAGAAACCCATACTAAAGCAATGGGAAATTTAAAATGTCTCAAGAACCACTGGGCCGATTTCAATTATATTTTGCAGGAAGCATCCTTAGTGCATAGGGATGCAAGTTTGTTCAAACGGAGCTGATCGGCCAATTTGGCTGGCGGCCATCTTGGATTTTGGCCTATTTTTAGAAACACCTTTAAAAATCTCTGAAACCGCTTGGAGGATCGATGCAAACCTCATGAAATATGATTTATGGCAAGAGCTAAAGAGAACTTCATTGGCTCAATGGTTCAGTGGGCGAGCCGGCAGAAAACCATTTCTCCAGAACTACTGAAAGGATATGGCCGAAATTTGGCAGATATCATTAGGGACTAAGCACCATTAAGGTTTGTTCAAGGGAAGTTGATCCGTTAAAAAACTGGACCAATCAAAATGTAGCGCGTTTGGCGGCTATATTGGATATTTATTTGTATTCTATGGCTATTGAAGCTTAAATTGGTTTATAGGTTTTGGGGTATTCTGATTTAAAATTTTCCATTTTCTATGCTGACGGATAAATGGTGTGGTGGCTGTCTTGGATTTTTTCCTCCGCCAAAAACTCTCATACTAAAGTGTAAATGTCTTCTCGGGAACTACTGGGCCGGTTTTAAGTATATTTGGCAGGAAGCATCTTTAAAAACATAGGGATCCATATTTGTTGAAAGGGAGCTGATTGGCCAATTTGTCCGGTGACCATCTTAGCTTTTGGACTATTTTTAGAAACATCTTTAAAAATCTCCGAAACTGCTTTGGTTATGAATTCAACTCATGAAATATGATCTAGTGTGAGAAAATGTCTCCAGAACTACTGAATGGATCGGCCCTAAGTTGGCAAATATAATTAGGAACTAACGGCCATTAAAATTTGTCCATGGAAAGTTGATATGTCACAAAAACATGTCCGCCATAAATTAATCAAAATTTAGCGTTTTTGGCAGCCATCGTGTATTTTCTGCAAATTTCTGAGAAAATCATAAAAAGACTACTTATTAACCACTGCGTCAGTTTTAATAAAACTTGACTAAACCTTCTTCACAGAAATTAGATTGGTAAATTTTTCCAGTGCTCATCTTGTTATGTTCAGTTGTGCCAGTCGCCAATAATTACAGGTGAGCGATACAGGCCCCTTGGGCCTCTTGTTTATGTGCAGACACCAAATTTGGCCATATGGATGCAAGTAGGTCAGTGTGAGCCACCTTTCAAGGTTCACTGGGCTGTAGTTTCAAGGTTTTTGTATACAGTAACCAAACTTGGTGTATGGTCATTGGATGTATTGTAAGCTAAAGGTGTGTGTGTCGGATCTCAATAAGTCGGTATGACCCATTTTTTACGGATCACTGAACACCATAGAAAAATCTTGCCTGAGCTGTAGGTTCAAGGATTTGTATGCATTCTTCAATAACTGGTTCTACTGCTGTAACACCCAGACATGGGCAGAAAGCTTGTCCACGTGGTCCCGAACACATATGCCAATTTTGTGGCCAAACACCAAAATCATTGTTTTCAAAATAGACGTTTTTAAAACATTTTTCAATAACTCTAATGGAGCGATCTTTTCCGAACTTGGGTTCATGTGTATCTGTGGGGTCCCAAAGATGTATGCCCATTTTGTGGTAAATCTTTGTCTAAAAGCCTATATTATACTACTTATAACAAAGAGGTTGCCATTCCGCGACTACATAATTTTCTTAATTGGTTCACTACCTTTGACTTTTTTACCATAATATCAATATGCATATGAGGGTAATAGCTCACCAAAATTTGCTGAAGAATCCCTACACTACAACTTGAGTTTTTGTCGAGTAGAGCTAGAGTTATCTGGACGGACAAAGAAAATTCTATATACCCCAATATATATTTATGTGGGAGTACCAGTTAACCCTTGAAATTCCATTGTCTCAGTTCAAGACAACCACACAGAAAAGCTGTTAAATATTTCGAAAATTAACTTGACGAAACTGTGGCAGCAACCGGTCTCAGACAATTTAGTGTCAAAATATTCACCCAAATATTTCTTAAAGAATTTGTCATTTCTAGTCTATAAGGTAAACCCTTTAACACTCATATCAGTCAAAAAACGGCTTCTGCAGTGGTCTTAAGACATGTCAATTTGCAAACCAAGAGAAGACTATTTTTGAAAATTTACCACAGGAATGACTGGCTCGATAACCGAGCAAGTCATTCCAGTGATAAACTTTCAAAAATAGTCTTCTCTTGGTCTGCACGTTGACATTTTCTTTGAAAAAATTTAGGCTTAAAGGTTTAAGTTGTTTTTTGTTTTCTGATCTGAGTGATCACCTGCACTCATAATGCAGGTTTAGTGGGCAAATACACGAGCCAGTATTGGCCCAGTAAAGGTTTGGTAGATTTGGCGCAGAGGCCTGGATCATGATATAAGCACCAATCATTGTTGTTATTATTATAAACATTTGTATTTATTAAATGGCATGGTGAATGTCATATGTTGATCATTAAACAAATTTTAAAGAATTGTACACAAATCATGATAATTTTATTATGTTACAAATAAAAGATTTATAACATTTTCTGTGCACTTGCTAATAATATTACAATTACTGAGCCCTTTAAGAAAATTTCAATTTTTTAAAAGAAAATGTAAATTTGCAGACCAAGAGAAGACTATTTTTGAAAGTTTAGCACTGGAATGACTGGCTCAGTCATTCCAGTGGTAAATTAAAAAAAATAGTCTTCTCTTGGTCTGCAAATTGACATGTCTCAAGACCACTGCAGAAGCCGTTTTTGGCTGATATAAGTATTAAAGGGTTAATGGTCAAACCGACTAAAAGCTGGACGCCATTGGTCTTGAAGAATGTCCAGTTGCAAACCAAGAAAATTATATTTGAAAATTTACCACTGGAATGACTGGCTCGATGATCGAGCCAGTCATTCCAGTGGTAAATTTTCAAAAATACTTCACTTGGACTGCAAATTGACATGCAATAAGCAAATATTTTGATTTTCTCTACCAAACTTGAGCATTAAAGGGTGAATTATCATATGAACATATCTATGTATGTGATGTGGGGGATACTAAACCAATAATGGTGAATCGGCTAAAAGCAAAGAATTCTACAAACCCTAGGTATAAATCACCGATTATGGCTTACAAGCGATATGTTCATTTTCTAGACATCTTGTAAATTAGAATGTCATTTAAAAACAAAAAAAACGTCATATTTATATGGGTGGAAGTAAGACCTTTTTACAGGCACAATGTAGGTAAAGAATTGCTTGTGCAGGTACATCTGTGATCCTGGCTACACAGGGTGCACGTGCAGCTCTGGATGATATGTTACCATGCCAGTTTATGCGCATGTAGATTTCTTTCCTGTGTATGTAAAATCCCAATGCTACACGTTGATGCAGTGTGATGGTAGACTAAATTTCTTATTTCTCTCCCTGATTTATTGAGGTGAACAGACACATCCTCTCACCTCAACCTACAGTCGGAAAACTGAAAACCAATACCCTACGAGTTGATCTGCTAGAATGCAGGGCTGGGATAACTAACTTGTAACTGTAACTGACTGGAACTTAGTTACATTTTTCAGTTACTTTTTAGTTACATTTCAAACCTTTCTAACTAATTTATTATGAGTTTCTTAATTTGCGGCATAGCTCCTCTTATACATGTGCCACACCAATATCCCAATTTCAATGTTAATCATTCTATAAGATGTTAAATATATTGAAGCTAATTTTAGTGAAAGATGTTTTTGCAACTTTATTCCCAAGCATCGGTGATATTTATTTTTGAAATTTACCATTGGAATGAATGGCTTTGGTATAGAGCCAGTCATTCCAGTGGTAAACTTTCAAATATTAATCTTGTAGCCTGCAAAACAGATTTGCTGGACCAAAGGTTTAATTTTCTTGGCCAATCTTGACGGTTAATGGATTAACACATTCTAGATCTGTACATGTGATCTAGTTACTACATGATGTTATTCTATGATAAGCTTGTTAGTTATGATAATCTGACTGAGTGGTATTTCTATTTCATACAACAACCTTTAATCAAAATCTTATACAGCTTTTACATTAATCTAGCTTACAAACAGGTCGTTCACTAAATCATTAGAGAATTAAGTAACCTTTTAAAGCTCAAATTTGTTATAGAATATTTTAGTTTTCTCATAGAAAATGTCCATTTGTAGAACCCGAGGTTTTTTTTTTGGCTTGGTTATAGAGCCAGTCATTTCCAGTGGTAAATTTTCAAAAATAACCTTATATATGTCTAGAAATAGACATTTCTCAACACCGCTTCAATAGCCATTTTGTCTAACTTTAGAGTTATAGGGTTAAAAGGGTTAAAAAACCACCAAATGTTAAATTGTAAAAAAAAGTTAAAATCTGCCACAGTAGGTGTTAGTAGCATGTCCTGTTCTTTTCTTTATAGGCTATTGATTAGGCCAGCTTAGGACATCATTGCTCTGCAATTATACTCTAGCTAAGGTCAATTGACATATGTGTGGTGATAAAGATCAACGGACAATGCCATTGATAAAAGTCAAGCCATCAACGATTTTGGTATAGCAGACAAATTTATAACTGGAAAGGTGTGGAATTTTTTTAACTAATCCGACCGGACCTGCTATACTGCCCCATGGTAGATGGCAGATTATCTTATCATAGAAAGTCAATGCTCTAAGGAAATCTGTTGAACATTTTGAAAGTAATTTCACTGAGAAATGTAGCTACCTATGACAGCAATTCTTTCAATCAAATTAGTGTCAAAACATTCAGCCTGTTATTTCGTACGATAAAATTAATGCTTGTTATCTGGCCTGCATGGTTGAAAGGATTAGAGGAAGAAATATGTATGCACATCTATATACATTTTTACAATGAAAGCATCTTATTTTGGAAACAAGTTTAATGAAATTTGTTATTGTATATGACAGCAAAAAAATTCAGTCAAATTGATTAAAAAAATTCAGCAGGTTATCTGAAATGTATTCAGTTCAGTCAGTATATTATATCAGTGGTTATATATCTCAAATTGGTTGACTACATTAGTTTTTATGATGACATAGTTCTTCATAATAATTATCAGACAAAGTAACTAATGTAACTGAGATGTAACTTTAGTTACATTATGCAAAGTAACTGAAATGTAACTAGTTACATCGCTCAACAAATGTAACTTTAACTGACATAGTCCAATTTAACTGTAACTAGTTACATTTAAATGTAACTGACCCCAGGCCTGCTAGAACGTGGTTTTCAACGAGTTGAACACTCATGTGAAGCTGATGAGTTTAATCATTTAATGCTCACAATTGGTCAGTGAATTGCCATTAGCAGGAAAAGCGAGAATTATTTTAAACTTTACCACAGGAATGACTGGCTCAGTTATCGAGTCAGTCATTTGAGTGATAAATTATTAAAAATACTCATCTTGCGGCATGCAAATGGCCCTTTATCAAGAACTATAGAGACCGGAATGGTTACATGTAAGTTAAAAAAGTAATGTTTGAATGTACTGAATCTTGCGCACATGAGCGGTATCAATGCACACAGGCATGAGGGCATTTGCTAAGCTGAAAGCTCATAGTGAGCTAACACTTTTGCGCAACATGGCTGCAATGTCACTTGTAATATCAGGTGATGTGTGATGTCATTGATTAATCTATGAATTTGGCTAAGATCATTTCCATTGATGTAAGGAAGCATGTGTCCATGATTAGTCCCAACAGGCTGAAGCCATGCTGAGATATAAGTCAATATGTTGAGCTAAACCAAAACTTAAACACCCAAAACATAAAAAATAGTTTTATGCCAAGGTCACAGTGACCTATAACTTTGACCTTAATATTATTGCGCTCAATCCCCTTGATATAAGGAAGATTACGCTCAATATAGATAGATAGATATAGATAGATAGATTGCTATAGATAGATAGATATAGATAAATAGATAGATAGATAGTGCATTTATATTGCAGTGAACTCCATGCTATTGCATGCTCTAAGCGCTGTACAATCTTATCCCCATGTCATATATAAGGAAGCACGTGTCCATGTTTAAGTGGAGTGAAGCCATGCTGAAATCTATATAAAACAATATATTGAGCTACACCAATAACCTAACCGAGATTGGATGCCGACAAACAGGCAGACGGAGTGAGCGAACCAATCGATATAATGGTGAAAATTCAAATTTCTGCTAATAATAAAACAAGATAGATATTTTCTTCATGATTATTCGTGGTAAAAACTTCAGCAAAAATCACAGCGATTATTTGTGGTAAAAAAACTCCTCTACACTAGCAGCAGAAACTATCAGCATAGCAAATGGATGTTGTGCCTGTTTGCCTAGCTGATAGGTGTCATGTGCATTAGTAGTGGGTATATATCAGTTATCTTGGCTTCCAAGTAAACTTTCAGCAACACCACCGCCGAAACCATTTGGCTGGCTTTTGTTTAACCCTTTAATGGTCAAGCCAGCCAAAACTGGCCTCTGCAGTGGTCTTGAGTAATGTCAATTTGCAGGCCAAGAGGACTATTTTTGAAAATTTACCGCTGGAATGCCTGGCTTGATAACCGAGCCAGTCATTCCAGTTGTAAATTGTCAAAAATAGTCCTCTCTTGACCTGCAAATTGACATTAAATAAGTAAATATTTTGGTTTTCTCGACCAAATTTGACCAGCAAAGGGTTAAGCATTATGTCCTAACCCTTGAAAGGCCAGTGTCTCTAGTTAGACATATTTTTTTCAAGACTATATTCTTTCTGAACCCGTTTAACGTACACCAACAAATGTCCGTAATATCTGTCTAACCCACTGTTCCAATTTGAAGACAACTATACAGGAAAGTTGTTGCATATTTTGAAACTAATTTGACTGGAACTTCTATGAGGCATCAACATGTTCTAGTCAAATTATTTATAAAATATGCAACATAATATTCCTTACATAAGGAATTTGTCATTTCTGTCCTGCAACGGGCAGGGTTGGGGCCAATGTACTTGTGTACTCGGTACTGTTAGCTCTCGAGGAAGCCTAGTAGTTTCTGTTTGGATAAGTGTTTGTCTGCCGCCGCCTGCTCTATGCTCTCATCCAGGGCTTTATTCAGAGCCTGACCAATACGCTGACCAGCCTGAAAATATAACCAATACTAGATTGATCGGTCGATGACGTGTCAGCGCAAATCCCCACATTCACCGCTTTGAACTTTTGCCCCCCGACCCCAAAAGCCAACCCCAGGGGCGGAGCCAAATGTAAATGTCCTTTTGCACTCCACAATCATATGGGTAACTCACATACCAAATTTGTTTGAATTTCATTCAACAGTGTCAGAGCAGTTACATTACAATCAATTTCATGACCTTTTGACCCTACCCCCACCCACGGGCCAAATGTAAATGTGCTCATCCACTCCACATTGATATGGGGTACCTCACATACTAAATTTGGTTGAATTCCATCCAATGTTTTTGGAGGAGTTGCATTGCAATCAATTTCTTAACACGTGGACCGCACCCCACCCACTCCTGTGGGTGGGACCAAATCTAAATGTGCTCATACACTCCACATTGATATGGGTAACTTACACACCAAATTTGGTTGAATTGCGTCAGTTTCAGAGGAGTTGCATTACAATTAATTTCTTGATCTTTTTACCACCATCCTCCACCCAAAGGGGCAGAGAGAAATGTAAATGTGCTCATCCACTCCACATTGATATGGGTAACTCACATACCAAATTTGGTTGAATTCCGTTCAATGGTTTCGGAGTTGAATTACAATCAATTTTTTTACCTTTTGAACCCCACCCCCCCCCCCCCACATCCACCCCTGGGGGCGGGGCCAAATGTGCTTATGTACTCCACATTGATATGGGTAACTCACATACCAAATTTGGTTGAATCCTGTCCAATGGTTTCGGAGATGCGCTACAATCAATTTCCACAGGTTTAAATTTGACCCCTGCGGTCGGAGCCAAATGTAAATGGCCTCTTGCACTCCACAATCATATGGGTAACCCACATACCAGATTTTGTTGTTTCAGAAGAGTTGTCGTACAAGTGATTTGACCGTTTGCCCCCCTCCCCAAAGCGGAATCATATGGGTAACCCACATACCAAATTTGGTTTAATTCCTCCTAATGGCCTGGGAGAAGATAGCGTGACGGATGGATGGACAGACAGAGGTGATTACAATATCCCTGATGGTTTTTTAAAATATGGAATAATTAGTTATCTCAGTCTAATGGAGGAATCAGATCTGTCACTCAAGTTTATGATGTCAATCAACATACATCACTTGTTAGCTGACATCACAATCACATGGTATAGGGCCTCCATGAAAGTAACAATATGTCTGTCAAGAAAGTGTTTGGTGAATATACAATTGAATATTTTGAAAATAATCTGACTGAGATGTTGCTGCACATATAGGCAGGACCAGCCCCCAGTCAAATTCTGTTCAAAATATACATCAACTTACCTAGGTATAGTGACCTTGAAATTGTGATTCTGACACTGCAGGGTTAACGGTGATAAAATCAATTCAAATGTGGATGTTGAATATTTTGAAACTAATTTCATTGAAAGTCGTCGTATCAACTTAAATTAGTTACAAAATATTCCATAGCCTAATCCTTGTTTGGCGAAGATGCCCTCCAGTTCTAGTCTATGTAACCAGGTAAGTGTCTGACTACTGCAAGCCACAAGAGAATACTTTCCATGGGGTTTAACTCTGGATCTGTTGAATATTTTGAAAACAATTTGACTGAAAGCTGTTGGTGCCTAAGGCCCCGACAACTTTCAGTCAAATAGTTTTCAAAATATTCAGCAGATACAAAGTTAAGTCCATGGAAAATATAATCTACAGAAGCAGAAAGGCAGACAGTTAATGGTAAATATTTGTCAAGAAAATAAAAAAATTTTCTTAGTAAATGTCTATAAATTTACAGGCAAAGACCACTGGAATGTATGGCTGGGCCAATGTCGGTTATCTTCTCTTAGAAAAGGTCATTCCAAAAGACCATTGCAGAGGACGGTTTTTGGTCAGTGTGACCATTAAAAGGTTAACGATACACCCTAATAGATTACAGAATACATACGTCAAATAGCTACACAAGTATAATTCCTAAACTCTAATTCACCTTTTCTAGAGTATCCATCAATGATTTGATGTCATATGACGTCATACTCAGCTAAGCGGCGTGTAGGATGATGTCATAATCATTACGTCATAAATGATTCTATTAGGCCTGTCTTTAACTCTTAATAGTCCGACACGTACGAATTGTATGTCTCTACTATTTAATAAATATGCTGTTGAATATTTTGAAACTAATTTGACTGGGCGCTGTTGCTGCCATAGGCAGCAATAGCACCTATTCAAATTAGTTTCTAAATGTTCAACAGCTTACCTGTAGTTTTCAGGAAATTGATAGTCAGGGAGTTCAGAGATCGATCTCAACACAAGCGAGGTGTGGGTGGAGCTTAGCTAGAGATGGGCGGGGCATAGCCCAAGAGCTTAATATATAATGGTTCATTGTCATTATGGAAATCTCATCAACGCATGGAATCTCAGAATTGAGAACCAAGAGCGGGAAAATCAGCATGTTTTCATCAGTCACGGAAGCATGACTGGTTGAAAATGAAGTTCCAGCAAACCCTATCTATTTCAAAGCTATCATGTGGACTATTCTCTAACTAATTGACTGCAATAGCTTTCAATAAACAGAGAGAACTCTTGCCAATACAAAACTATGAACAAGACCTCTGCAAACAGCTTATAATATCCTGCCATCATGACACACTAACGTATGAGAGCTTTCAACAGCGCTGAATTGGATTTAGGGTCATCGTTGAATTTAAATGGGTTTCAAGCAATCCGCTCAACGGTAGTACAATTATCAGCCAGGACTTGAGTTATCGATCGCAGACCAACTTTCAATGCGGTCACCCTTGGTTGTCAGTCATGTTGGATTTCGGATCATCGTCATTTTCGATAGGTTTCTTTGTCTGATCTAACCCAGTCATCCTATGACAAAACGATCCAATACACAGTAGCGCGAGTTATTGTGCAGAAACTACTCTTCCGCTGCCTGTAAATGTCATCACATAATACCGTGCCAAATTTTTGGCGAGGTATAAAAACTATTAAATTGTCGAAACTTGATCCGAAATGTGGTCGATGTAACAAATTTGAAAGGAATATGTCTAAGCATTTTCAAGTACATGTAATCTAACAGAGACCATATTTTCAGCAAATTTTGTGTCAGGAGAGAAATATGTATAGGTTTCACTGAACCTAACTCATACTACTACATCTCTACCTAATATATCCATGGAGAAAAGAATTCTGAGTGTAGATTCAAACTCTTCAAAGATTTTCAGGGGAGGTAACTCTGGTAAATATGGATGGATTACACTGAAAAGGCATCATAGTACTCCATTTCTAAGTATTATTATATTCATTAAAAAAATTAAGGGTACATGTTGGTTTAAAACTCTTCAGGATATGGCGCCAATCCACATTGACTCACCTGCATCATTTCTATAACAGTTTCTGGATCCAGACTGCCACTTCCGTCCTTCTTGATGGTCGTCAAAGTACCAGGCTCAGACACGCACACCATAAGCCTGGGTAGGTGACAAAACATACAAATGATATAATTAGTTGATTATGACGTCATATGATTGACTGAGAAACTGGATTCATCAATTCCAGTGTTTCAATAGAGGAATCCATTTCTAGCTATGCCACGCCCCTTTCTAGTAAAGGTCCGCCCACTTTGTACGATTATTGGAATCGATTTGAAACGAATTCACAGAATCTAAATTTCAAGCTAACTATACCAGTAATCTTTTGACAATTTTGAAATTAATTTCACTGGGGCTGTTGCTGCCATGCGAAATATGGCAGCAACAGTCCTCATGCCAATTAGTTTTAGAATATTCAACAGAATGTTTATTAAATTGAAAATTCAACAAATACTCTAGACATTTCCGACATGCTGATGACAGAATTTTACCACTATCCTGACAGATTTGTGTGATAGATTGGATCCCTCCATTGTAAGACAACTATACAGGTAAGCTGTTGAATAATTTGGAACTAATATGACTGGAACCTGTTGCTGAAATAGACATATCAGTGATAAACGAGCCAATCATTCAAGTAGTAAAATTTCAAAAATAGTCCACCTAGCCTGCAATAGACATTTCTCAAAGACCACTGTAGTGGCTTAACCACTAAAAGATAATCAAACACCCATCATTTAGCTACAAAGTGTGCAGGGTTCTGCCAAGGATGAAATTAGTGCTGGACATTTTTACTGATATTTTAGAAACTTTCTTGAAAAATGTTAATTGCTTAAAATAGGTGAAAAATTGGTGGGCGGAAATAATAGTTTAGTCTTTAGTGCTGGTCAGAATTACTGAGTGGTGTTCAATCCCGACCAGTTTGGGCAGAACCCAGACTGTGTTTTCACCTGTACATAGTGAACACTGTTAGTGGTCATTAACTCTTTCACCAACAAATCCCTGAAAAAGTAAATTAGTTCCGATGCATAGCATATTGTTGAATATTTTGAAGTTAATATGACTGAAAGCTGTTGCTGCCTAAGGCAGCAACAGCTTTCAGTCATATTAACTTCAAAAATATTTAACAGCTTTCCTGTATTATTGTCTTGAGATTGAGATATGTGGGATTCATCGGTGAAAGGGTTAACATGGCTATAACTAGACAGGTGAGCTGGTATTATATTTGAAAGCTTTGGACGTTAAGCAATCATTCTCCACTTACCTAACAAATGAACATCCCTCTTCCCTTTCCGTGGCATCAACAACAAAATGTGACCCAATCTGAAACACAACACATATTTTTCTGCATATTTCTTCTATAAATAATCTAATCATACAATGGAGGGATCTGATCTGTCACACAAGTATCTGACAATAATTAATTGCGTCACTAGTTAGCTGATCAATGCCACAATCAAAGCAAGAGCAATGCGAGATTGCAGACCCTCACCATCCTGTTTTTATCACATTACAACAAGTTTTCGGATTTTCCTAAATTCTTCCAAATCTTCTCATCACACATTTCCTGTGTTAAAATTTTAGTCAAATCGGATCAATACATGAGTTTCCGAGATATCAACATATCCAGAATTTTATCCGATCCAGATCCCAGTTCTTTTAACCAGATCAGACCCAAAGTCTGGAAATCGCTTTGCACGGCAAATTCCTTCATTGTGTTAACATTTAAGCCAAATTTCATACAGCTCGGTACAGACAGATGTACAGACGCATGCTCACACAGACAAACCTGATCTCATTATCCTATTCCGCTTACAGGTGGTAATACTGTAGATCCCAAAATCTGTCATGAGAAATTGGCAATTTAATAAACATTCGGCTGAATAGTTTTACTGGGGTACGGCAACAGCGAGCAATAGCCCCAATTAAATTAGTTACAAAATACCTAACAGCTTACTTGTATAATTACCTTGGAATTGAGATTGTGGAAGTACAGGGTTCAAATTGCTAAAATTGATTCCAACAAAATGCTAAGTGTGTGGAGTTTAGCAAGAAATGGACCGTTCCATTTTTAGCCATGCATACACGTCATGTAGTTGATTATGACGTCCTATGATGGATGGATAAGTTGGAAGTAACGGGGAGTAGCTAGTAATGGATCACACATCAAGAGAAGGCAAGCTGATGGCGCTTCTACCGGAGTACATCCCCAACACGAGTGTTTCCTAATAGCAAATTGAATGCAAATCAGTCATGTATGGCCCATGCAAAAACATGGGGTGTACAACAATCCTCTATCGAGCCAGTCATTCCAGTGGTTTTCAAAAATATGCCTCCTTTGTACTGTAAATGTACATTCAAAGACCACAGTGGCACTGCAGAAGCTGTTCTTGGCAAAAGTGTTGGACTGATAGATGCACAGAGCTTATAGCAGTCATGTCAACTCTTAACCCTTTAACACTCAGTGCCCAAAACTGCTTTTTCTCTAAATCTTAAGAAATGTCCATTTGCAGGCCAAGAGAAGTCTATTTTTGAAAACTTCACAATTATTGAGCCACGCATTCCAGTGATAAATTTTCAAAAATAAGCTCTTGGTCTGCAAAAGGAAATTTCCTATGAGATAATTGAAATTTTCTTGAATAAATTTATCGGTGAAGGGGTTAAGGGAAGCTGTATAAATTTCAGACCTTATTAAGCGTGACTAGAACTGGTGCACTGTACATTATAAGCTTGTCCACCTCATATGGGTCATCAGCAATGTCCATATCAATGTGACCTTCCTCTGTGGTCACTGTCACATGGGGTATTCTGAAAGACACACACATAAGTCAGCAAGAAACAGTGAGAGGGACAGGGTGCAGAACTATAAAACAACTGAGGGATCCAATCTGTCACTCTGATGTAGGCTTGCGCGATTACGTGATTAAATCGAAAATCACGATTACGTTTTAAATCATGAATTTATGATTAAAAATTAAATAATCGAATAATCGGGAATATTTTTTATTGCATAAAATATTTCAAAACCTAACTTTGAATTAATTTTTAATGCGATCGGTCATGAAAAATGATATTTTGCTTAGTGACTCTATGTCCATTTGCAGGGCAAGAGAAGACTATGTTTGAAAATGTATTACTGGAATGCCTGGCTCTAAACTTTTTAAAAAATAGCCTTCTCTTGCCCTGCAAATGGACTTTTCTAAATATAGTTGCAGTTTTCATCATTGATATTCTTTTGTTGTTATGTCTTGGTAATTTGTATCCAATTTGATTAATCAAGTAATCAAGATTATTTTTTAATAATCGATCGCGATCACTCAACGCAATAATCGCACAAGCCTACTCTGATACCATAATCAAAATATGTCACCTGGTAGATGAATGTCATAATCAGACTAAGTCGCTCATAAATGTGGCAAAGCTCTGACCGATACAAAAATCTGAATTGTATGTCTTTGGTGAATTTGCAATTTAGTAAACAGTCTGTTTAATAATCTGAAATAATTATACTGGATTCAAGATATTCAACATCAGTGTATGGTTACCTTGAAATTGAAATTCTAGGACTGCAGGGTTCAGTATTAAAATTGATTCAAACAGGAGTACAAAGTGGGCGGAGATTATCTAGACATGGGCGGGGCATAGCAAGAAAAGGATCCCGCCATTTGTTCAGTATCCAGAAGCAACTAACATTCATTCAGCTATTGTGCATGATATACAGCCAATAAGACAAATGCTAGGAAAAGTGTGGTCTGGCTAATAAAAAGCAGGCTTGGATAATGATCAAAATCATATTATACATAAATTTTAAGTAGAGAACCATCAAAATTAATTGTGAAGAATATTTTAAGATAAATATTTATGTCACCAGTACAAGTATATATTATGTTTTAATTGTGAGCAAATAAAACCTGAAAACCTAATATCTCAAATTAAAAGCACCCAGATAGGTTAGCTGTTGAATATTTTAAAATTTAGGCAGGAACAGCTTCCAGGCAAATTAGTCTCAAAATATTCAACATGCATGTTATCTTGCACTGATGGTATTTAGTGTTCACTTGAAATTGCTACCTGGTGGATTGTGGACATCTCAAAACATTGGCTAAAGCTGTTAAGCTTTGGGTAAGAAAAATTGTAGGTGGCTAATATATTGGCTAATAATTTGTGCAAACCAGGTCTGTCCCTGATACATTTACTTCAAAATAGATTCAATCAGAATTTAACACAAAACAAAATTCAGAATAGATGACATTGTATAGAAATGTATACGATGTAAGAAGTATTCTATTTCAACATGACTACTAATTAGGCAGTAACATGCTTACTTATATGGTTGCAACTACACTCCTTAAGACTAGTATTTTCCAGGACATTTCCAACCCTGATTTGACGCCCTAGAAAAGACTATTTTTTGCAAATTTACCATTGTGATGACTGGCTCAATAAATGAGCCAGTAATTCCAGTGATAAACTTTCAGTGATGGTCTTCTCTTGGCCAGAAAGTTGACATTTAGCAAGCAAATATTTAAATTTTCTTGACCAAATTTGACAATTGAAGGGTTAAAATGAAGCCCTGTCACTGACATTTGCTTAGAACTAGGCTTGCGTGACTTTTCGATTTAATCGTGAAGTTCGATTTATTTTTAAAATCGCGATTTTTACGATGTAATTGAGGAAAAATCGGAAAATTGTCAAAAATTTCATGTTTTTAACAAATCTGAAGCGTGTACTTTTCCGTCACATTTTATCAGTACATAAGTACAATTATAATCGATTCATGCCCGTGTTCATTGTGTTTATATCCCGCCATGCCATGCACGTGTCAAATAATTACTAATCACAACACAGAGATCTACAATAAACAAGCTAACAATAGCGAGGTAACACCTTTGTCATTGAGAAAACCAGCTAGTTACTCGATATTTTGAAACAAATTTGCCTGGGAGCAGTCAAATTACGTCATAGGCAGCAATAGTTCACAAGGCAAAATTAGTTTAAAAAAATTCAACAGCTTACCTGCATAGTTACTAAATTTATATTCCGAGAAGTCAGGTTTCAACATTTCAAATCGATCCCAACATACGTAAAACATGGGTGGAGCTTAACTAGAAATGGGCGGGGCTAGCTAAAATAGACCTGTCTATTACCTGGTATTGATGAGAGCTGATTTGACAGCCAAGGCTGTTGCATCGAACACATTTCCTCCACACTCCAATAACTACAAAAAAGTTGGGATAAATACTTTCAAAATAACCACTATTTCGAGTTAACGCTGCGAAGACTTGCTAATAGATTAACTTTAAAAAATCTAAGTTTCGTACCAATGTCACAAGGACCTTGACCTTTGACCTTGTGAGCTCAAGGTCATCACACAAATTCCTATCAGGAAAGCCAACCATGTATCCAAACACGTGTAGTTTCAATAGGTTTAAATTGAAATATAAAACAAACAAGTATCGCTCACCTGGAAATATTGGCCACTGGCAAAACATAATGAAACGAGCTCACCACTGGATTTTTCAGAAAATCCAAGACACAAGATGGCCACTAAACAAGCAAAATTTTTATTGATCCAGGTCGGCCATGTTTTTTGACGTATCAAATTTCCAAGGACAAAATTTAATGACGCTTCATCCCTAATCATATCTTTCAAATTTCAGCCGTATCAATGAACATATTTTCAGCCTACAGTCCAAAGTAAGTAAAAAATATTCAACAATTCTCCATAAATTATCCATGATTTTCCTTTTTTAATCATAAACAATCTAACATTTTATACGAGTCAAAATATATGGTATCGAAATATCAAAACGCTTGTGTAGCTCTACATCAATGTTCATTAAACAAAAAGAAACACAGCATGCATGTTTGTTTTGTGCTGTTTTATCTGAGTTACTCGGCACATGTCTTGACATGGCATTGCTATATCTGTACATGGTTAAAATGTATACAGTAGTAAGTTCAAGTTTGATTCGCTAACCATGGTTGACTAAACAACAAGCGAACTTGAAATAGATAACTAGCTAGTTAACTATAGTCGACCGATAACACAAGCTTGCAAATAATTAGCCCGAAATTTGAGTAAAATTGAAAATGGCTGACACCCACCCCTCCCCTGCCACCATTAAACGCTCATAAACATGTAAATATTTCCATAACTAATGTAAATTTGATGAAATTATGGTGTCCTCCAGTACAAGTTCACAAGTCCGAATCCCTTCCCACTTTATTGCTTATTGTCACTTTTTCAGGTTTTAGTCAGCGTACCAAAATCCTCATCGTCGTACCCCATCAAAAACAGCCGACAGGAAGGGTTAAGCATGTTGATCAAGACGGGTAAATGGTACCAAATATTCTGCAATGGTAATTCAATAGGCAACCAACTAACTAAGTTAACCATCCATCATTCGATTCACATAGACAATATTCAGGGCATAATTTATCTGGTATCGCATCTCAATTTGCTACACATATTTAAGCAGTTGCTATGCGTTCTGCAACATGCATAGCTGTATCTGCTATGCAAAATTTGTACGCCATTGCAACTTATCATTGATTTTCAAAATTCTATCATTAACGCTTTTAAGAACAAATCCCTGAAAAAGTACATTCTTTACAATGTATACCATATTTTGTTGAATATTTTGAAATTAATATGACTGGAAGCCATTGCTGCCTACAGCAATGGCTTCCAGTCATATTAATTTCAAAATATTCAATAACTTTCCTATTTGTTTGCTCTGAGTTTGAGATACAGGGAATTTATCGGTGAAAGAGTTGATTGCGATACATTTTTGCCGATAGCTTTACAATTTATAGTTTTCATAGCGATACATGCTACGCAAATTCTAAATTATGCCCTGAATATTGTAGGTCATGATCAGTAAACATCTGAACTGACTATCCTTATCGAATCGAACTTGACCTAGACCGTCCTTCTGTAAACTCCACTTACTATAATATCAACATAGAGCTGCCAGCACAGTTTTTTTGGTACTATGCATAAAGCGTTCAGATCCAGACATGATTGATTAGCATAAGCTTGTGCAAGAACACTGACAATCTCCTGCGCAAAACGTTCACCGCCGCGACCTTCAAACTCAGGTGTAGCATTGGCAGCACTGGAGAAATAAAATGCATATAGTCAGAACAACGCTCAGAAAGAGGTGTAGAGAAACTCAACATACATGTACAGAAGCAAAAAATGTTTGAAAACCAGTGAATATTTACAGGGCTGGTACTCAGTTTGCAATGCTGAATTCAATGACTTTTCCGTGACTGTCTATAATCAAGATTACAAAATTCCATGATTTGGAGATGGACAAATACTTCAATTCCTGACCATGTTTTGAACCTTTTGAACACCAAATACTAAATTTCATGAAATATCAATTAAGATTTAAGAAATATTCAACAGCTTCCTCGTATATAATTGTCTTGAAATTTAGACACTGGGGCTACAAGGTTCCAAGGATTAATTTTCAAGGACTTGATTTTAAAATCTCAGATTTCAAGGATTTTCTTGACCAGTACGAACCCTGTATAAATTAGTCCATGTGAAACTCAAGTTTTTCTCATAATAAATTTTGATTTGTACACTATTTTTTTTTAATTGACCAAAGGAAAGTCACTGGCTCAATTACTGAACCAATCATTCCAGCTCTAAGTTTTCACAAATAGCCTGCAGCCCTGCACATGGACAATTCTCAAGACAACTGCTTCTGGTCATGTCAGTGGTAAATTTTCAAAAACAGTCTTCTCTTGGTCTAAGAATGGGCATTTCTGAAGACCATTGCAAAGGCCAGTTTTGGCCGGCTTGACCATTAATGAGTTAAACCATTGAGCACAACATCTCTTAACCCTTTCACCAGTACAGACCAGAAATGGCAAATTACTTAATAGTATGCTATAAGGGATTTTCTGTTGAATGTTTTGGAACTAATTTGACTGGGACAGGTTCCAGTCAAATTGGTTTGAAATGCATTCAACTGCATTTCCACATAGTGGTCTTGAAATGAAGATGCTGGCATTTCAATGGTTAGACAGATACATAGGCATCACCAAAAGATGCAAAGCAGATAAAAACATTAAGCCAGTAAGGGTATCGAGAAGAAGTTGCTGGATTGGGGTCCGTGTAACAGGACAGATCCATATTACACCCAACCAACTTGTTCAAAGGCATACATGTAGGGAGTCAGATTTTGGTAAAAATCTTTTTGTATGGTGCGCCAAAGTGTTAATGACCTCTGTTCAGAGTATTCAGTTGAATATTTTGATTTATGTACATGTAAGGTCCTAAGCAATAGTCTCTAGTCAAAATATTTTCTAAATATTCAATACCTTACTTGTATGTTACCTTTGACATTTAAGGAGTGGTACTGATAGCTTAGTCGGCTGTCGCATCTAGTGTAAACTAGGCTTGTGCGATCAGAGCATTGAGCGACCGCGATCGATTATTAAAAAATAATCGTGATTACTCGATTAATCAGCTTGGATACAATTTACAAATTACCAAGATATAACAACAAAAGAATATCAATGACAAAAACTGAAATGGTGTTTAGAAAAGTCCATTTGCAGGGCAAGAGAAGACTATTTTTTTAATGTATCACTGGAATGCCTGGCTCGAGGCATTCCAGTAATACATTTAAAAAAATAGTCTTCTCTTGCCCTACAAATGGACATACACTCACTAAGCAAAATGTAATTTTTCATGACCGATCGCATTAAAAAGTAACTGAAAGCTAGGTTTTGAAATATTTTATGCAATAGAAAATATTCACGATTATTCAATTATTTAATTTTTAATCATATAAATTCACGATATAAAACATAATTGTGATTTTCGATTTAATCACGTAATCATCGCACAAGCCTAGTGTAAATTACATGATTGTACATGTACATCTTACCAATCAAGAAAAAAATCCAAACTGCCTGTGTTGGGCCTATCTACCTTCGCTGGATTCAGCTCCGCCTTAACTCCAACCAGAACGTCTGTATGTGCCTAAATTAGGCCAAAATAAAAACAAGAGTTATCAGAGACTCAACTGACACCAGCAAAATATACACACTGTTCAGGGGCGATAACTCTGATGATTATGGATCGAGATCGCTGAACCATGATTACAACGATCATGATCTGTCAATCAAGTATCTGACCTCATAGTCAATTACATCACTAGTTAGCTGATGTCACAAACTCACAATCATAATGGTGTATCACATTCAGTTACGAACATCGAAAAGTTAATCAAGTGTATGAATTGTATGTCTTTGAAGGAATTAATTAAAAAATTTAATAAACTTTCTGTTGAATAATTTTGAAACTAATTTGATTGGAAGCTGTTGCAACAGCCGCCCTGATCCATCCAGTAGTCAAATTGGTTTTAAAATATTCAACAGCCTTCCTGTATAGTTACATTGAAATGGACCTTTCCACTATATCCATCCATCATATGACATCATAATCAACTACGTGACGTGTAGAATTACATCATAATCAATGATGTCATTATGACACAATGAATGATGTAGATAAGTACATCACAAACACATAATTGAAGACGGACTATGCATTGTTGTATGAATTGTACATGTATGTCTTTACGATTTAATAAAGATTCTGTTGAATATTTTGAAACTAATTTGACTGGGCACTGTTGCTGCCACAGGAGCACCAGCAACCAGTTAAATTAGTTTCAAAATATTTAACAGCTTATCTGTATAGTTTTCAGGAAATTGAGTCAGGGAGTTCAGAGATTGATCGATCCCTACACAAGCGAGGTGTGGGTGGAGCTTAGCTAGAGGTGGGTGGGGCGTAGCAAAATCTGGGTTTCTGCCTTTCCGGTAATTCAAGAAATGGATACCTCCATCAAGAACTTAACCCGTAACACTCTGTTTCTTTGCTACATGTATTGACAGAGTAAAACTTTGAATATTGACATCAGAGTAAGGGTTATGGGTTTGTTAAATCTCAGCTGAATGTGACTAGGTATTGTCACGGTAAGTATCAAAAACCTTATTTTCAATGAATTTTAGGAGTGTCACAGCTCCAGGAGATAACCCTTAAACAAGAGGCCCAAGGGGCCTGTGTCGCTCACCTGGAGCACCATTAATTTTTGTCCAAATTGTTGGTGGGTGGTCTAGCAGTCTTTTAAATGAGTTGGTGGACATTTTTGCAAGTGCAATATGGCTGCCAAACACACTATATTTTGATTGGCCCATGTTTTTTTGATGGATTAATTTCCCTTGAACAAATTTTAAGGGCCCAAATTTCGGCCTGATCCCTTCAGCGGTTCTGGAGGAGTCATTTTCGTGAAAACCAGGTCATCCGAGATGGTCGCCGAACCATTTGTTCAATCAAGTCCTCTTGAACAAACTTGGCTTACCTCTTGGCCTAGATGAAGATTCCCCAAGTGATTTCAGAGAAGATTTTTAAAGACATTTCCTGAAATTGGCCGAAATCCAAAATGGTCACTGGGCAAATTGGCCGATTGGGTTCATTTGAACAAACTTGGATCCTTCTGCCCTAAGCATGCTTCCTGCCAAATATAATTGAAATCGGCCTGGTAGTTCTCGAGAAGACATTTTAAATTTCCCATTCCAGAAAATTATGCAGGATGGCCGCCAAACCATTTATCAAACAGTTTGAAAACTGCAAATTTGAGCTCAGAATACCCAAAAACATATAGAGAACCAATTATGGCCTCAAAATCCATCAAATAAAAAAATCCAATATGGCCACCAAACACGCTACATTTTGATTGGCCCACGGCGGCCATGTTTTTTGATGGAGCAACTTCCCTTGAACAAACTTTAATGGTCCTTAGCGCTTACCCTAGATCATATTTCGTGAGTTTTGAATCGATCCCTCAAATGGTTTTGGAGAAGACATTTTTAGAAATCAGCCGAAATCCAAGATGGTCGTCGCCCAAATTGGCCGATCGGGTTCCTTTGAACAAACTTGAATCTCTATGCCTTAAGGATGCTTTCTGCCAAATATAATTGAAATCAGCCCAGTAGTTCTTGAGAAGAACATATTTAAAATTTCCCATTGCTTTAGTATGGGAGCACTTGGTGGGAAACGATCCAAGATGGCCACCAAACCGTTTATCCGACAGTTTCGAAAATTGCAAATTTGAGATCAGAATACCCAAAAACCTATATAAAACCAATTTCGGAGAAGATTTTTAAAGAGACGTTTCTAAAAATCGGTCAAAATCCAAGATGGCCACTGGCCTAATTGGTCAATCGGCTTCATTTGAACAAGCTTGGATCCCTATGCCCTAAGGATACATGTACTTCCTGCCAAATACAATTGAGATTGGCCCAGTGGTTCTTGAGAAGAAGTCGTTTAAAGGAAAAGTTGACGGACAGATGGACAGACGACGGACTGTCGCCACGACATAAGCTCACTTTCAGGCCAGGTGAGCTAAAAATCATGAAACTTCCTGTTTCCCTAAGAATTGTGACAAATATTTAGTACTTAGAAAAGCAAAGGTAGCTTGCTTGTTCAAATCTTTGAGATTTCGTCCAGAAAATAATCAGATGGATGGACAGATAGACGGATGATGCGCACCATCGCACAATAAAACTACACTCTTTGTGCCTGCAGACGTATTAAAAGAACCGAAAACATAATCCCAATCACCGACTTCACAATTTGAGACAGATAACTCCATTATTCAGAAAGTGCCAATCCTGGTCCTAGGTAAGATACATCATATGATCACAGGAACGAAACATCCTGATACAGTGATACATGTATGTGCATCCATGGTAATAAAACCAGTGTTTCAAATGGCATCTAAATTTTGGTGGTCTCAGGGACCCCACACCTTGAAATCTGGGGGTCCCATGCTGAAAACTGGGGGTCGCAAAGTGAAAATCTGAAGCTTCAACAAAGTTTTTCTCATCCATGTTAAAATTAGAAAGTACATGTACATGTAGCATGGCCTTACAGCTATGAAATTATCCCTGGCTAGATTTTGTCAGAATCATTGTGTAACAACTTATCAAATTAATATTTAAAAAATTATACAAGATTTTTAGGGGTCTCATGGGAGCCACTATCATTACTTTTGGGGGATATACCCCCAAAAGGACCCTTATGAGAATCCCTGAATAAAACATTAGTGTGGAATTATTTCTTACGAGTCTAAGTCGTGCGGACCCATTAGTATTCGGCAGCACATCAACACTTAACTCCATGTATCGATAATCTTCACATCCCCGGCCATCGTCACGTACATTCTCCTGAGGGGAATAAGAAGAGACGAATATAGGATTGGGAACATCATGCCACCAATTTAAAAAAAGTAAACACATTTTTGTGAGTTATAATTTTGCAAAGTTAATTTCAAATGGTAACAGGTGACAGGCGCAATAAACTGATCCTCTGCATTCATTGCTACAGGCACAGTCGAGTTGCTTTAACCTTTTAACTCACAAATTTATTTATGAAAATTTCAATTTTCTCATAGAAAATGTCCATTTGTAGACCAAGAAGATTATATTTGAAAATTTACCACTGGAATGACTGGCTTGGTTATCGAGCCAGTCATTCCAGCAGTAAATTTTCAAAAATAGTCTTCTTTTGGACTGCAAATGGACATTTCCCAAGACAATTGCAGAAGCTGTATTTGGCTGATATGAGTGTTAAAGGGATAATAAAGAGAAATGGCTTCTGCAGTGGTCTTGAGAAATTTTAATAAATAGTGAAATTTTTAAAAATTCACCACTTGAATGACTGGCTCGGTTATCGAGTCAGGCATTCCAGTGGAGTATTTTCAAAAGATACTACATTCACATCCCCTGCAAATGAACATTCCTCAGGACCACATATCCAGGCAGCTCACTTTAAGATTAGTTTCCGAATGTGCCAAATAGACTATATACCGGTACTGTATATATCTTGATTATATCCCACTCCTATACGTTTACTATGCACTTCCGGCATGCCACAAAATTAGTTATAAACACTATAAATAAAAGTATTTAAAATCTTTCCCATGTCCACAACATTTAAAGAAGCCATTGACAAGTAATGTTATCCACCTACTGCATTTGTTGCTTTTTCCACCATATGAAGAAGAGGTAAAACTAAATAACAGAAATAAACAAATGTTACCAGTTTTTGTAAAAGGTAAGATTAAGGATATACATGTACCCCACATGGCACATGTTCACTTTCTTATTTCAAAGCGACTTTCATGGTACATTAATCATCGAGTGATTAGCAATTAAATATGCAATACCACTCCAATCGAGCGACCATTTTATGTTTAATTAATTAAGATTCGACAAATTTGCAACAGCGACTGGATTAAACAAGCCAGATATATCGTGAAGATAGAAATCAGTAAATCACGACTTGGCATACCACTGTGCTACAGATATCACCTCCTCTAATGAGACACCCTTATAAAGGGCTGATAATGCTACTAGTGCTCGGGCTTGATGGGCGTTTACACGATCAACTTGCTTTTTTATGCGACATCTGAATAGCATCGACTATCCACCGAGAAATAGTATCTTTCGAGAAGCGAAGACAAGGAGCCTTGAGACAAAGCTAAAGGAATTTTGGGTCGTCTCTCCACTCCTCTGTCATGCCTGTACGTTTCTTGTACATCTTCGGACATCTGACAGGACACCAAGCAGAAGAGCTTGGATTATGTCTGACTAGACTAGGCAAATTGATCGGTTGTCCTGGATATTTAAGTGACTGCTTCTTTGCCAAAAAGCAAAGACGAGGTAGTAGTCTTAAACCTTCACCTGTAATGACAAAACGGTCTTGTTCGGCAGAATGCAGGAAATGTCAATTTCCCTTTCTCCGAGATCTAACAATACTCACCATTCTGTTACTTCTGATATACAGCTGGCCCTGACAGCGGCTCTAGGATTATAGACTTAGAAAGCTTTACCGACTCCTGGGAACCGGGTACTCGGCTCCCAACTGCCGAGTACCCGTTTACCATAGAGCTCATATTGTTTGCATAGCCACCAAACAAGAGAAATCTATGGCTTGCCTCCGTGGGGCTGGGAGGCTGGGTCCGTAACAGAATGGTGAGTATTGTTAGATCTCGGAGAAAGGGAAATTGACATTTCCTGCATTCTCCTTCAATCAATACTCACCATTCTGTTACTTCTGATATACACCAGATTTGATCAGTAACCTGGTGGGAAGGGGCAAGCCATAAATGCTAATTTTGCCCCTTGGAGAAAGATTTTAGACTTCAAACTTGACTAACGGAGACCTAAAAGGACCGTCAAGTTCACGGAACCGAATCACATTCGCGTCACAGTCCCCCCCCTTTTTCCTCCTAAGAAAAGGGAGAGAACTAACGAACATGTATCTCGCCTGAAAACACAAATATGCCAAGAGGGTTAACTGCTCCCTGCATACTCCATGTATTAGCCTGGGAATGAGCATGAATATATAAGATGAATGAACATGATACATATCCATAATACAAAAAACTCTCACTATTGAATTACCTTATGATAATTGGACTTCAGACGTACCGCCTCCAACCATTCACCGGTTCGGCCATCAGTGACACAATCTGGTTGACATCCTCTCGCCTGACCATGCCTGCTTTAGGTTCTTTTCTTACCAAAGTGAGAAAAGGGTGAAAAGCAGTGTGGTCACTAACTATCGTTTCAAAACAGCTAAAGCGAGTGGATTGGCTGAGTCTGACACATCCCTCATATAGTAATCCGTGAATGAGGACTCACAGTGCCATTGTGCAACGGCCATGATGTCCTCTAACGGAACACCATTGTAAAGGGCGGTCGAGGCAGCTATTCCTCTGACATCGTGTGCCCTTACGCCTTGCACCTGGTGCCCAGTCGCCATCTCGTGAGTAGTCTGAATGCATTCGACCACCCAACGAGAGATAGTATCCATGGATGCGGCGCCATAAGGCTTTTTATGGCAGATCCACAGATGTCTATCGTTCGACCGTAATGAGTCAGTCCGTTTCTTGTACTTAGTCAAAGCACGGACCGGGCACCAGACACTGGCATCACGATCAAACCTAGTTAACTTCGGTATAATGATCGGTTTGCCGGGATATCTCAAAGATTGGTTCTTTGACATAAACTCTGCTCTTGGCAGAAGACGCAGACCTTCTCCAGAAACAATAAATCGGTTCCTCTCTGCCGAAAGCGCATGGATCTCACTGCGCCTTCTAGCTGAGGAAGCTGCCAATAGAAAGACCGCCTTTAGAGTCAAATGCTTTAGACTAGCCGAACGCAACGGTTCGAAAGGGTGCTTGGCCAGTATATTAAGCACTAAAGATAGACTCCAGGCTGGAATGACTACCGGTTGTCTCGGGCGGAGATTGCTCATTCCCTTCAACATCACATTTAACTGGGCCACTTCTGGACTATCCCTGTTGGCTAGACAGGGATAACTGATGCCAAAGCTGACTTGTATCCAGCAACTGTGACGGGAGCTAGTCCTGAAAAGAACAGCTCACAGAGAAAGTCTGCTATTTGCTGAATAGTGGATTGAAAGGTATCAATACCCTTTTCTTCACACCAGTCTGCAAATCTGTTAACCTTGTTGTTATATGACTTGAAGGTTGACCTCCTTCTCGCAGCCGCGATGAAATCAGCAGCCTGTCGAGAAAAGCCTTCCGACGTGGAACGTTGTTTGATAACATCCACGCAGTCATTGAACATTTCGGGACGCTCGTAGGAAGCGTCCCTTGGCCTGGGAGATTATGTTCGGAATCTCGGGCAACTGCACAGGATTTTCCACCAGCAGATCTAGAAGATCCGTGAACCACGCCCTGCTCGGCCAATACGGCGCTATTAGCAGGACCAGACACGGTTCCTCCCTGACCTTCACCAATACCTTCGGTAGAAGAATGGTGGGTGGGTACGCGTAAGCGTGCATCCCTCTCCAGCTTATCGCCAGAGCGTCTGTATCGACGGCATTTGGATCTGTAATCGGCGAGACATGTCATGATTTGAGCATTTTCCTTTGTGGCGAACAAGTCCACGTTCGGTTTGCCCCAATGCTCGAAGATCCGTCGCAGAACCGGAGGGTTGAGGGACGATTCTGTTGGCAGAATTCTCTGTCTGCGAGACAAAGCATCCGCCAGAATGTTCAATCGGCCAGGAATATGAGCTGCTTTCAAAACAACCGAGTAATTCCTGCACCATTGAATCAAGTGCCACACTCTGATACACAGAGTGGGCGACCTGGTCCCGCCTTGGCGATTTATATATGATACTACTGTCGAATTGTCCGACCGTATCAATATCACCTTGCCCCTGATCATCGGAAGGAACTCTTCCAACGCCAGTTCGACTGCCATCATTTCCATCAGATTGATATGCAGCTGACTCTCCGGGAGAGTCCATGTGCCCGAGACCTGGTGTTCTCCCAGGCAGGCACCCCACCCTTCCAGCGATGCATCCGTGTAAACGGACAGCTGGGGGTGGGGTAGGTACAGCGAAACCCCATCTAGGAGATTCTGACGCTGTTTCCACCATAGAAGATGCGATATTATCGGCTCCAAAACTGGCACCAGTTTTGACAGGGGTTCTGTTCTCTGTTTCCACAGAGACATCAGATACAACTGGGTAGGTCTTCGCATTAGGGCAGCGAACGGAATCACTTGCTCCATGGAGACCATCATGCCCAGCATCTGAAGAAACCGCCTCGCCTGAATGTGGTTTCCCACTCGAAAACTCTCGAGGATGGCTAACAGAGACACCACTCTGGGCTCTGACGGGTAAACCCTGCCCTCCTCGAGGTCGAATCGCATCCCCAAATAAACGAAATGTTGAGTAGGCGTCAACTCAGATTTCTCCTCGTTGACTATCCAGCCTAGATCTGAAAGTAACTTCAGAGTCAGAGCAGTATCCACGTTCAACCTGGCTGCCGAGTCTGCCTTGAGCAGCCAGTCGTCTATGTAGGTGTGTAGCGCCACGTTCTCTTTTCTGAGAAACGCTGTCACCGCAAGGACCACTCTTGTGAAAACCCTCGGAGCTGTCGACAGGCCACACGGGAGAACTGTAAACTCCCATACTTGGTTCTGAAACGCAAATCTCAGAAACCTGTGCCAACTCCGATTCATAGGAATGTGGAAATATGCATCTTTCAGATTGATCGATACACACCACATTTCTTTCCTCAATCCCGCCATTACCGACCTCGGCGTTTCCATCTGGAACCGAGGCGTATGGATAAACCAATTTAATGGCCTGAGATTGAGTATGGGTCTCCATCCCCCTGTGCTCTTGGGGACAAGGAACATGTTTGAATAGAAGCCTGGAGTGTTTCGGTTTGCTGGTTTTATTGCTCCCTTCAGAAGCAAACCCGACACTTCCTTTTGAATGGCTTCTAACTTGTCTGGCTCCCTTGGTACAGGTGTCCAGACAGGTGCCAAAGACAGATTTTGTGGTGGAAAGTCCCACCACTCCGGCATGTAACCCTGGGATAACCATCCCAGGACCAGACTGTCTGACGTCACACCTCGCCAGGCCTCGACGAAACGCATGAGCCTTCCACCCACCATAGACGCCTCGACGTCTAACGGGGTTGTCCGGCTCGCAGTCCGCCCCCCCCCCCTCTTTCTTAACGAGAGAAAGAGAGAACCATTTCGTTCTAGGCACGACGGGTATAACTGGCACCGCTGTTCCTGTCGCACAGGCGCGGTCCAGGCGGATATGAAGGGAGCTTTCGTACCCTCAGGTACGCTTCGGCCCCTTCTGTCCGCCCTTTGAGGCCTTACCCTTACCCTTCCCGCCTCTAGGGCGGTCAGGAGCAACATTGGGGAGGGTAGGCGCCTCTACAACCTTCCTGGCTTTCTTCGCCGGCGGCGGCTCCGAAAACCCAGCTGAAGCAGAAGTCGCAACAGGCCTAGCTTTCGACTTGCCCTTATGCTTCTTCTGCTTCTTTGAAGGTTGTCCCGTTAGCAGTTTCCCCACAGCCCCTAGTGCGTGCGCTTGCCGCACTAGCTCTAGCTGTAGGTTTACCGCTAACCGATTCTGTGTGATACTGGCGGTATCCTCTAAGATGACCATTTGCCTCCTGGATTTCGTCACTCGCGCTTGCGCCCTTGCCAATGCGTCCAGACAGCACCAGGCCGTCATTGACACATGAAAGCGCCACAGGTGGCACAGGGTGGCCTGCCCCCGCTTCAGCCCACACCGACTGAAGGAGACGATACGAGTGGTTGACAGCGCTCATAGCTGCCCTCACACCCTCATCGCATAGGGACAGGACTTCTTCTTGGTGTACCTGAGACTTGTCCACAAGTGCCGGACCGGGGCCACCCGCCACGGCACTCTGGACGCCCAGTACCCATCGGTCATCCTCAGTGACCGACGGGACTACACCATATCTGTCGTATTCCCCCCGCGGAATACGACATCTTGCCCGCACCTCCCTGGAGGCCACAGGGAGCTGACCCTTGGTCATAAGTTGTTTGCTATAAATAGCATCCAACAAATCTATGAACCGTGGGCTGCGGGCAAAATCCCCGTCCTGATCGACGCAACCGACGGACGGGGCGCATCTTCATCAGCCGTGGCCGAAACCACACACGGGTCAACCCTGGCTAGCCACACCAGAGCATCTGACCAATCTACCTCCGACGAAGACACACCCGCAAACACGTCACCCGTTGACGTGTTCACGGGCCTGCCAGCCACGGCCTCCCGGCAAGGAGCCACGGCTGACACGCCAGGCACTCCGGTACCACACGGTTCCGCCGCCACCCCATGAAACACTCCGGTCCATGGGGTAGGTCCGCACGGAAAACCGTATGGACCCGTAGCAGTCGCGGAACCATAGCCGGACACGGGCGCCAACGGCACCCCACATCCGACTGCCGGACCAGGCGAGATAGGTGAGTACCACGCCCGGCCCGGCACACCCGTTCCCGTGACGGCTGGTGCCAAACCAAGCCGCACGGAACCGGTGCACGGTACCAGATTGGCCTCAGCCACAGGCGGCGCCGCTGACCTGGCTTGCGCCAAACCAGACAAATGGAGGCCGGTTCCGTCCTGGACGGAATCAACCTCCATATTCTCCACCTGCGGCTTCACGGCCCGCAGCAACCTCTCCTCCTCGTCTTCAGACTCCGAAGAGTCGTCACTAGACGAGTCAACCGTGAAACCGTCCTGGCGGACGGCTCCCACACCTGACGGACCGGCCACCGCTACTGGACCACCCGGAGGTGGCCGCAGAGAAACAGAACCCGCCTGGCCGGAGCCAGACGGGACTGCCAGGGGGCCGTACAAGACGGCCCCCTCGGTAACCAGTCCAGAATCCTGTCCGAAGACAGGATCCGTACCAGGCATGGGGAGAAACTGCCCCCCCAACCTTTGGTAGCAGGGACGACACCAGCGTGGGCAGAACGCTATGCAGAAAACCCTGCATAGCCGGACCAAACCACGCCGGCGGTGCCATCTCCGCCCCCTCCAGCTGGGGACGTGGAGCACCCCCACCGGCCGAACCGGGCGCTCCACGATTTACTCTCGGACCACCTGACCCCGCGTCAGACCCAGCCAAGTCCTTCTGGGCAAGGAACGTAACCATCATCTCAACGGACCACACTGCACAAACATTACACCTATGATCAATATTACACAGGGAACACCTAAAACAGACATGGTCCTTGAACATGACACGGACAAACTTATGGCATTCGTCACATGATGGCGGGGCTGGCTTGGCCTATAAAATAAGCACAAACCTACAATAAACAAGCAGAACGAGACCCGGATGGAAGGCAGACAATTAATTTTCAAATAATTTGACCCATAAATTAACTGTAACCCTCCTGCACCCCACCCCGCCACGTTACAACAAAGATCGCATTGATTATGACGACAAGAACGAGGGGGGCATTAAACACACCCATAACAGATCCTCCAGGATGTGTAACGGCTCCAGGAATCATATCGCATAGCATTCGGGGTATATTTACTAATCAATATAAATTATACTCCTAACGAAAGCAGCACGATATGTGAAGAAAACAACAAAATGTATAACAAACTGCTGTATCACACGGTAAAACCGCAGACCACGCATCTACTCAAGAATTTTGAAACCACCGATCATTGCAAACCGATCGTGATCGCACGTAAACTTGATCATTCTAAAGTTTCCGGTACCATTTTTAGTACGCAGCACCCAGAACGAGATGCGCGAATTAATGAAAATTTTTCTTCACATAAAAATCCAAGCGACCGGGTGTGACGTCACCCGCTCGGATCCTAGGGAGAACGACGTCAGCCGATATTCGTGTTAGAAATACTGTAGCATAACACCTATTTTCATATCTGCCGATCGCCTGTTGGGGGTTAAAGAAGGCGATCGTCTGGCATATATCGTTGTTAGCACACGTCCCAGATTCTATGGGGTCAGAAATTGGAACATGCGACACAGCGAAATTTAGAGACCTAAGTCTTTTAACTATGGATAATAAAGAATGATACAACCTGGTTATCTTCGGCGGTATTCTCCATAGTATCCTTTAGTTAATCCCTTTCAAGAACGCACAAACTATCACTACAGATTAAAGACTTAGATTTTCTTTCACAAAAAAACACTAAAATCCTCAATGCAGAAAGCATGTATTGATTGCTCTTGTTGCTATGCAAACAAGAATGAGCTCTATTGTAAACGGGTACTCGGCAGTTGGGAGCCGAGTACCCGGTTCCCAGGAGTCGGTAAAGCTTTCTAAGTCTATAATCCTAGAGCCGCTGTCAGGGCCAGCTGTATATCAGAAGTAACACAATGGTGAGTATTGATCGAAGGAGAAATGGGGAATTCAGCGGGATAAATGGTTAATGAATAGCTACATGTCCTTAAGGGTTAAAGCATGTGGCTGTCTATGATTCATTACATACATGTACCTGCAACAATGGATACAATTTATCTGCTCCCAAAAATATTGCAATATTTATATTTCTACATAAGACTGGACTGATTGTAAAATTTATTGAATTTTCATAGTTTTATTATTTTTCTAGATTTATTTTGCTGTGCTTAGCAAAAACATAGTAATAGAAACCCTAACCGTCACCATGAAAGATACTTCTCTACCTTTACCTACCTTAATTGCTAGGGGCATGTGATTGGGTTATTATTTTATTGGGCCTCAAGACATGATACCAACTGCTATTGCATAAATTATGTGTATGTAGTTACAATAACTGAGAACCAACCATGTAGAGCCTCACATCCACTTCAAATTATGCATTAATCTACATTTAATAACAAAATTATTTAAATAATTGCATCATTTAATTATATGGTTGACTGATGAGATATGCTTGATAAAATAGATAGTATAGAAAGAACAATCAATGTTTATCTCAGTTTATGCAAACAGTGTAAGTTCTACAAAATGTTTTAGTATTTGATAATCAGATGTGCATCTGCAAGTGCCATGCCATGAATTGGTTTAGATAAATTAGGTAGCATTGCCAGTGTTGAATCACTCACTCCTTATTAAAACATTGCTGAACATATGTCCCCACATCTGCCCAAGCACAGAAACCAATTTGTCTTTTAAATAGGAGTGGAGTTGACCTGTGGTGTATGAGTTTCTAGCCATGCACTATTCACTCAGGAATTGCTGAAAATTATATTTGAGGAAGCAAGTTCCTGATAGACAGGGCTGTAGCTCCGCCCATACAGGGAAATTTATAGGCTCTAGATAGCAGATTCAATTTAACAATGACCAGGACTGGTGGTAATTGGAAGTTGTACTAATTCAGTTACCACACATTGGTAAATTTTTAGGAATTGGAATTGCTAATTGAAATTACTTTGCTCCAAGAATGACTAATCCATAATTTCTTTTCAATCATTTTATAACTTTATCTACAGTTTTGTCTCCTAACATAGTACAACATATGTAATATAACAAAGTGAGTAGGTTTCGACCCTTTAAAGGCCAAATTGTCCAAAACCAGCATTTGTATTGATCTTGAGATGCCTAGCTCCATAATAAAGCCAGCCATTTCAGTTGTAAATTTAAAAAATGGCTTCTTTTGATCTCCAAAGTGTAAATGTACATTTTGTGTGAAGAAAATGGAAATTTTCTTAATGAAATCTGACCATTAATGGGGAAATTGTCATCTTTGCCAAACATTGCTTGTGTAGTGGTATGTCTTGAACGATGTCCATTTGCAAGCCAAGGGAAGATTACTTTTTGAAAAATTAAATGGCTGGCTTTGTTACTGGGGCAGTAAAATAAAGTAAAGTAAAAAAATAAATCTTCCCTTGACCTACAAATGGCCATTTACTAAGCAAAAATTCAAATATCATTTACCAATCCTCACCATTAAAAGGGATAATGCTGAACAGATAGCCCTAGATCCAGGTCCTACAGCCCCTTGTCCATGGCATATGGCCTCACCATGTTCACTCTGTAAATTTCAGATGTTTTTCCAGTTGAATATTAAAATATACTGTCCTGATCAACTATCTGAGTATGACTGTATTTAGTATTATTTTATTTACTGACTATTACAAATTCTCAAGGTTGCTGCCAGGAAAAGAAATTGTCTTAACCACCACCCTCTCTCTACCACTTCACACAAAATCTAAAACATTTAGGGGTTTAATGGTCCCTACCCCACCCTCTGTTTCTGTCACTAACCCCACAAAACACACAATTTGTGAAAATAACACTCATAAGTCGAGAGTTTAATAATAAATTCATCAACTATGTCATGGTGGATTTAAGATTCTATTATGGGGTGTATCCAACCTAGCAGTCATGGTCTGGGTGGGGTTCTGAATGGTGGTGGGGATAGGGAGGGTGTCATGGCCCTTTCCCTATAATAATTGGAAAATGAAATGCTCTGAGAAGTAGTTTCCTGCATATTGCTTAATTAATTCATAATCAAACTGAAATTAATCATTGTTTATTTACTGGGGTGCGGGTGGGAATTAATGCAGCCCACCACCCTCCACCATCACCAACCACGACCCTAAGGGTGGGGAGGGGTGGTGCAAAGCCAACCTAAATATGGGCTTTACCTCACACAGAGAGATACACATGTACGCGCCTACCACCCTCTCTCTCTCTCCCCGCCTATGCACACATGGATAATAATTATGACAGTAGGGCGTATATATATATATATATCTTGGCCGCATTCGTAAATATCTATCGGGCATCCGCTTGTATTGGTACTATAGCCTACCAGGATCCACATTCACTGATGGGGGGGGGGGGCGTTTCTGACATATCAATGCGGTAGTATTTTAACATAACATAACAAGTATACAGCTTACCAGGACTTTTACATCCTATTATCAGCTGGTGTATAAACTATAATTATTAATTATTAATGCATGGTGATTTTCGGGTGATTTGGCTTATCTAATGCTCTATAGTTGTAGTACACTGGGTGTGTTACATAGATTTTCTAGTCTAGCTTTGAATGTGATTATGGTAGGTGCGTCAACGACTGTTTCCGGTAATGCAGTAACTACTATTTTGCCTTCTAATGTGCATAGAATCAATTGGCGTAAAATTGGAATTGTCATGGCTTTGAGTAGCATCAAACGTGGTAGTGTAATGTTGTTTACTAACAAAACAGTGATCAGCTGGCCGTACGCTTGATGGCCAGTCATCTGCGCATGCGTGAAAATGACATCATAAGGGAATTCCGTAAAACCTCCTATAATGCCAACCAAACAAATAAACAATTGTAACTAAACAAAGTACAAGCACATGTAATACAATACCAATACAGCTCCAGAGGCAATAACAAGCCAAGGGCTTATGCTTCGTAAAACGATGATGATGATGCTTTTTTCGATAAGGGTTCAAAATCATACCGGCGTCAGTGGCGTAGTCCGCCAGACAGCGCCACGGAGTACTGCGCCACGGAGCCGTATAGGGTTAGTATAGAGGGCATATATTGCGCTCGTTGCCGCAATCTCGTCGCGGCTGAGCGCTAGCTCTCCAGTAGTACGCTACATTTGCATGTATGCTCTGTTTGTTATTATGCAGTCATTGAGGGAGGTGAGTATATTGTTCCATGTTCAACGATGTTGGCAAAATGTCTGTTACGATATTACACAGGGATTGAGAGAGAGAGAGAGGGCGGGAGAATCATGCATGGATGGGTGTGTGGATGGGTGTGTTGAGATCAACATTTAGAAAGAATAAACTCTGAAAACACTATTTTCAAGTCAATAATCATGCGTATATTTGCTTATGAATGCAATCACATAATACAATTAATAATATCAACACTATTTGTATGTGCTCTTAATTACACGCATGCAAACACACATGCGC
The DNA here is from genome assembly GCA_034401795.1 of Chaetoderma sp. LZ-2023a. Taxonomy (NCBI): domain Eukaryota; kingdom Metazoa; phylum Mollusca; class Caudofoveata; order Chaetodermatida; family Chaetodermatidae; genus Chaetoderma; species Chaetoderma sp. LZ-2023a. Next base: position 86,862,284 of record CM067367.1, read on the forward strand.
GCACTTTATTTCAAGTAAACAGGTCTACTAGTAAAGACATACAATTCTTAACTATACAGGTAACATGTAGAATATTTTGAAACTAATTTGACTGGGTTCTGTTGCTGCTTATTCAACAATGTTTGACATACACTTTTAACGGATTATTCAATGCTCATGACGGATCTAGACATGCTATTCATGACCCACTTTGATTGTGACATCAGCCTATATGTGATGTAATTAATTATGAAAAATCGGATCTATCCATTGTACTGCGTTATACGACAGACAAATAGTCTGCTTCCAGGATATCCGTTAAGCTTGCTGTGAGGCGACTACTACAGTCGCAGAATGGAATAATCATATATATGCCTACTAACCTTAGTAAAGACATGCAAGAGACATACAATTCGCAACTAGTCAAATTAGTTTCAAAATATTCTACAATGTTTATTATAATACACTAAGATCATTCAATGTTCATGGCGCTGACATTCATTACACTTTGATTGTGACGTCAGTCTACATGCGATGTAATTAGTTGTATATATAATGGACCTTTCCATTTTTAGCTATGCCCCGCCCACCACTAACCGATCGATTACCAAATGCTCTAGCTATAAATTTTCTGAAAACTATACGGGGAAGCTGTTGAATATTTTGTAACTAATTTGTGTACAACAGCAACAGCGCCCAGTCAAATTAGTTTCAAAATAGTCAACAGAATATTTATAAAATAGTAAAAGCAAACAATTTGTACAACAACGCATAGACCGTCTTCAAATACAGTCGCAGAATGGAATAATCATATATACATGTATGCCTACTAACCTTAGTAAAGACATGCAAGAGACATACAATTCGCAACTAGTCAAATTAGTTTCAAAATATTCTACAATGTTTATTATAATACACTAAGATCATTCAATGTTCATGGCGCTGACATTCATTACACTTTGATTGTGACGTCAGTCTACATGCGATGTAATTAGTTGTATATATAATGGACCTTTCCATTTTTAGCTATGCCCCGCCCACCACTAACCGATCGATCACCAAATGCTCTAGCTATAAATTTTCTGAAAACTATACGGGGAAGCTGTTGAATATTTTGTAACTAATTTGTGTACAACAGCAACAGCGCCCAGTCAAATTAGTTTCAAAATAGTCAACAGAATATTTATAAAATAGTAAAAGCAAACAATTTGTACAACAACGCATAGACCGTCTTCAAATATGCATTCATGACGTACTTATCGACGTCATTCATGACGTCATTCATTATGATGTCATTGTACACATCACGTAGTTCATTATGATGTCATGACCTACTTGCAGTGGCCACAGAACCAAACTTTGGCCTTTGGACTGCGTTTTAATCCTGCACAAGACATATGGAGCCATGACAGACATGATTCGCACACAATTGTCTTGACACCTTCAAGAATGGGTGTTTGGCATATCGTACATATCCAAACTGCAGTATGTCTCTTAGACAGTATCGTTGATGTCACAACCGCCCATGCATCATCAGAAAACATTGACCTTACATCGGAAATGTCAACGTTTGAATCCAAAATACAAACAGATACACACTCCGGCCTAGTTTCGACACATGTCTCTTGAAGAATTGTACCAGTTAATGCTAATTCAACGTCTTCGTCGCTAACCAGCCAAGATAACACTCGTCGTTGTCTGTCGTGAAGCGGTAAATCTGTGAACTGCACGGGTGTATTTTTCTTCTGCTTCTGGCTTTGTGTTGCTGCGAATGGGCGCTTTCGTTTAAGAGTGTTTTCTGCTGCAACATTCTGGTTACAGACAGGCGCGATTTTATCTGTCACCAGTGCATCATAGTGACCACCCAAGTCGAATAGTATAGGGTACATGGAAACGGGGTTGTCCATCACTGGTCGAATTGGCTGGTGTTCTATCGACGTTTTAGTTTTAAACACAATGACGATACCAATGTTGAGTAGATTGGCAATTGCAATAACTGCCACTTCTCCGACAGCAGTGCCCGGTGTAGAAATTTCAAGCAATTCTTCCTCTGAAATGTCATGCACCGTACGATTAGCTATACACCAATCAGACACATCTTGTCTCAAAACGGAATGTTCTATTTCGTCCTTATCAGGTACAGAAACACACACAGCACGAAATAGACAATTGCCATCTCCAGACACACGATGTCTTTGATATCTAATCCCAGAAACAATGAAAGTCTCATCGTCGCTAGAATTGGCACTGGTTGTCGGAATTGGTGGCACAACATTGCAAGTCACAGTTGCTGGTAATGTGACAGATTTAAAGGTTTCTGGGAGTCCAATGTTTCGGATGAATTGTCCCAAGCTATTTAAGGTTATTTCCTTGCCTGCCTTCTGGTGGCGTACCAGTGCTTTCTGGTTAACTGACAGGTTTTTTAAGTGTGTCATTAAACGAAATGCAAATATGTGATTTGTTGGTTTCATTTCGTTGATCCAGTACAGATCGCGTGCCTTGTCACGATGCAACTGCTCGGCGGCCTGAGTATTTGTTGTACCAGCAATCTCCCGAACTAATGTCGACCGACGCAAAACCTCCTCCTCCACGCTGCAATTTTCCTCGTGGAACCAGTCAAAAAGCATAAATTTCTCTACTGATCCCGTAATCGGATGCATTGCGGTACTCGTGGGTTTTTTCGGCCGATCATCAGATAGCCATGGCATTTTAACACACATCCGCCCACTCTTTGCTGCTGCGATGTTCTCAGGTGTCGTGGCTGCAACGCGACCTTCATTTGGATGGAACATTCCGGGGACAAGTTTATTGCCAATCTTCGCGATCATGTTGGCAATATCAGCAATATTCACTGTAGGGACATGTTTAAGCGATCTGAGAATGTCGACATAATCTCTTGGCGACTCTGATCTCAACAAGAACTTCACAGCATATGTTACATTGTGTGGACAGGTTGAGGATAGCCATCCGCCTATTAAAATAATAATAAAAATACTACTACAACAACAACAACAACAACTACTACTACTACTAATAATAATTTAAATTTAAACAAATTAATAAAAAAGGCTATTAATAATGTTATTATTCTTATCAAGTATCAACATAATCATTATCAATATCATAATCATTATTATCACCCTTAGTACTCCTTACCATTTTAACAATATATTTAGACAATTTATTAAAGGGCCGCAACCCCATGCGCCAACAGCGCTTCAAAACGCTAAAAAGCCACTTCTATCTATTAACCCCGGTCAAGAATTTCCAACAAATTTAAGAACTCTACGGTTACTTTTTTTGATCAGCGTAACCATGATAGGTCAAGAAATTTCAAAATGGTTTCAATTATCTAACTCACCAGAATGTCCATAGAGAGCTGCGTACGCGTGGTTAAAGTTAGCCTTGGTGACGGACTGGCTTCTCATACGGCACAACATGTCTAGTTTGCTACCTTGAGCCTTTAGACCGAGAACGCGGCAAAATCGGCGGACAGTGTCAAGCTAAATAATAATAATAATAATAATAATAATAATAATCGATAAATTTACTGGTCATGGTCAGCCCGTGATATAATTGCTAAGAAATACAAAATGTCAAAATAGTCCGCAGTTAAGGGTTAATAAGGTAGCTAAGTCCGGTAGTGACCTGTGATCGATGATTATTTAGCGGTCACACGATTAGGGTTACATAATAACAATGATTCACACCTTTGCAATACACCAATCTGTTTCAATTTATCTACATAGGAAGTTAAGCTTAGTGTGAAAACATTTATTTCTGTCGCGTGCACAGGGTGTAATCATAACAACATCACTTATCAGTAAGCCAAGAGGTTTTCTTAGCATTAATTTAATTACTGTTTTTTATAGTAAATTCACTAAATTTCCATGCAAATTTTCACCAATTCTGTTGATTGTTTTGGAACTAATTTGAGTTAACGCTGTTTTTGCCTGTACAGCCCGCAGTCAAATGATTTTCAAAACATTGGAATATGAAATAAAACTTGAAACTATATAAGCAATAGATTTCAATTACCTTTTCATCTCCAAGCAAGTGCGTTATGATTTCTTCTGGTATGGGTTCATGCTGCTCTGGGTCTGTGGAATGTATCTTGGCGTATTCTGTATTATACAAGAGTGGCGACGCTCTGCTGTATTCTCCAATGTATGGCGACCAATTGTCATAGTTAGGTTTAACCGTGAACGGATTTGGTTTACCTAAATAATAATAATAATACTAATAATAATACTAATAATAATAATAATAATAATAATAATATTCTATTTTAACATACTTCCTATAATAGCCCGGGCAGTTTCGTCGATTTCTCGCCAGAAGTTTTAAAGGTGTATATTCACACACAAATTCTTGAAATTATTAAATTGTGTACTTCAATGAAATGAAATAAATCTTAACATTTAAGCCTCTAATAGTATATAATATTAACAATTTTATTTTGAACCATTCCGCTGTGAATATGCACCTTTAAGTTATAGCAATTACACACTAGCATATGGAACAATATGGCTATATAAATCAATTAAAGTAGTCCGACTACGAATTGTATGCCTTTACTATGTAATAAACATTTTGTCGAATATTTTGAAACTAATTTGACTGGGTGCCATAGGCAGCAACAACACCCAGTCAAATTAGTTTCAAAACATTCTACGGCTAACCTGTATAGATTTTGTGTGTCACTTTTACGACATAACACAAACCGGATTCCCCCATTCCTAGCGACGCTTACCTCTCAACAGACAGCCCGCAACAATCTCCGTTGTTATGCCGCACCAAAATTCATCCGCGTTCACCTGGGGTGTAGGCGACTCTGGAACGGGTACATCATTAACTGAAAAATATGATTAAAGTAGATACAGTCAAAAAGTCATTGATGTCGTTATTGATAGCGTTGTTGTTGCTGTTAAAAGGTAAAGTATTATGTATTTATAGATGTGATGAGAGAATAGAGCCGAGAGAGCATTTAAGCAGTTTAGTAGTAAATGCTTCTAAATTGAGACTCTGCCCATGTTGGGATCGATCGAAGCCTGAATTCACAGAATCCCAATTTAAAGGTAAACTGTTGAATATTTTGCAACTAATTTGTATAAAGTAAAGACATACAATTAGTACACAGGACAGACAGACTATTACATGTTCCAGACGGGCTTAATTACGTCATTCATTACGCATCTTGATTGTGACGTCAACCTACATGATGTATTATTATTATTATTTATTATACCTGCGTAACGGAAAACGGCTTTCTTCGTCAGATCATGGATGAGAATCTTGGGATGATGGCCACAGCGCATACAGATAAACTCGTATCCATGATCCGTTAGTGCCTCGAATGCCAGGTATGCATGCTCAATGTCGGAATGTTTGAAGGTGACATCTTCGCTATATTCTATTAAACCCACGACCCGAGAGATGGCACTATGAGTCTGAAAAATAATAATAATAATAATAATAATAATAATAATAACAATAATAATAATAATAATAATAATGTTTTGAAAGAATACATTTGCCTCTAAAATTCCTCAATACGGCTATAGAATGACAGTGACCCCTACACCTGGGCTAGACATTAATTTTGGAGATGCAAATGAGAGAGAAGTTTAGAATTCAGATAGAATCAGCGAGTGAGAGTTGAAGTTGTTTAGACTTGGTAAGGTTATTATCGTTATAGGGCAGTGCCAGTACAACCGTTATAGCTAAGTAATAGATTGACTGCTGAATTTCGTAGCAGTGTTGTGACATAATCGGTCACAATGGAACTAACTATATATCGGACTACATGTATATGTGTTATTCGTTCGTTCGCTTGTCACTTCATTATTGGATACATTTACTCATCCGTTTATTTGTGATATTTGCAATCAAGGCATTCCGTTTCGTGATAATAATAATAATAATAATAATAATAATAATAATAATATGGTGGTTGTGATTGTGATGATGACGATAATGAATGAATGTCAAATCAACAAAATTACTTACCACAAGTCCACGTCGTATCTTTAGAAGCAGGGAATGCGTAGCGAGGGTTCGATCATCGTAATTGAAGATCCCGTCAGAGGTTTCCTGATAACGATATGGCATCTGGCATTGCGGGCAAACCTTGTAAAATGTCTCGAAATCTTCGATGGGTGCCTCCTCGAAAGATACCACCTTGGCTCTTCATGTTATCAGCTGGGGTTCGCCTAGCGGACATTTGCACTCAAGACATTCCGTTTCGTGAGGAATAAGCTGTTTGGTGCATCTGTCTTTGGAAAATGCTGGTAGTTTGAGTCTGTCATCCGTGATTTTCTTGTTATTAATCAAATAAGAGATCATTTTACGTAACATATCACCAGTTGGTGGATAACGATCGGAAACATCACCATCGTCATTTATATCGCCGTCAATTTCTGTTAGGCCTATATCCTTCCTACCTTGTTGGAATAACCACAATCTAACTAAACCTCTGTGAACACATCCTTTCTGTCGACATCTGCACAGGATCCACGAGTTTTGGGTATCCACTGTTACAATCGTTCGTTTTAGTTTACACCACCATCTAACTATATCGGTATACACGCTAAAAAACTGATAACGGTTGCTAGCGTATGCCATAAATGGTACAGAGTTTAATGCAGGACTGTTAGCCTTAGTAGCTAGCTCAATTGCGCCCTCACAACTTTGTTTCCGATCTGATGACATAAACCCTGTATAGGTCATTTCACAAAGCTTATCTGGATATAACTCACAAGTAACACCATTAACAGCAAATTCAACAGATTTCAAGTGGTCGCATAGATAAAACGAATTTCCCGTTCTCCACTCCATCTGACAGTTGTCCTGGCATTCAGATAATTCGCACTGAGACAAATGATCATTACCTATCGTTCTGTGTATGACATGGATTGGATGGAGAACTCCACGCATTGTTCTCGACACTGTAAAAATGCCTAAATCACGATCCACTGATGCCGAATGATGGTGACGACCTTCATGGATCTGCGGACAGTTCTCTGTGTGCTTTAGGCGTATGTGCGCGCGTAAATATTTCTTATGGTATTTCTTATGACATATATGGCACTCTCTTGAATTTGAGTTCACAACTAGAGGAATCTGTGTCGCTTCCACCGTATCTTCACGTTCCTCATCCCGAATTTCATTATTGTCGTTCTCTGTAACATCTGTTCGTTCTGTGTTCTCGGTAGTGTCTTGCGGTTCTGTTATTGTGATTTCTGTAGGCATATCTGATACATGTGTTTGTTCTGTGTCCTCGGTATGGGTGTCTGTAAAGTCTGGTTCTGTAAGTTCTGGTGCTATTCTAGATTCTAAGTTCTCGGTGGTTTCTAGGGTTTCAGCTAAATCGGTAGAGTCTTGTGATTCACTAACTTCTACTGTTGCTCCCGAACAGCGTTCTACGTGTCTGAGGTAATCCTGCTTTTTGGTTAGCGTTTTGCCGCAAAATGGACAGTGGAAATGCGTGCGACTTCGTTTAGTTTCATAACCACAGTCTTGTGTGCAGCCAGTTACACGATAACCTGAAATATATAAAAATCATTTCTTCATATTATTTTTTGTATTTAGCAAAAATGACGTGTGCTGTGGTCTTGAGAAATATCCATTAAGAAATGATTGTTTGAAAATTTACCACAGGACTGAATGTTTCGATAATCGAGCCAGTCATTCCAGTTGTAAATTTTCATTAAAAAGTCTTCTCTGGGTCTGCAAATTGACATTTTATATCAGAAAATTAAAATGTTCTCGAACAAATTCAAGGGTTAAAGAGTTGAGTTAAGTAAGGCATCAAATAAACGAGATAGTTAGAAAATACATTAACCCATTGATCATACAGAATGCAGTTATCATATGTTAAAATTAATTTCGTTTCATTAGATCGAAATTAAGCCTCTAAAGGCATACGACTTAAACAATTTAATTTTCAGTCATTTTGTCGTGAATATGTGCCTTTAATCAAGCCATATAGAGACCAGGACTCAAAAACAGCGAGTGTAAAAAGCATCATATTAAGTAATTTAAGTAAGCTAAATTTATCGTACCGTTAAAACAGACCACTCCCTTGCTGCCGTAGAAGTGTTGCTTGAGATGCTCCGTGGTACGGATCTTCCGAGTTGGTTTGAATTTGCCAACTGGACATATAGGACAGTGAAAACTGCTATATCCTCCATTACAGCCTGACAACGACAACATAATAATAATAATAGTAATAATAATAATAATAATAATAATAATAATAATAATAATCGAGTCGACGGAGGTAGGCCGGTTGCATTATCAATCCCACACACCCACTCTCCACCCAATTCCCTTTTTTTTTTCAAACGGCTGATAGTTTACAAATTTGTCCTCAAACGGTCAAGGCTATGAGGGCCAGATTAAATAAAACACCACGACTCACAATTATAACAACATTACGTAATGCGGATTACCAGCAGGAGGCTTTAACACGTAATATAGACAGGCTGATAAAGACCACTGATGTCCACACTCTCCACCCAATTTCCATTTTTTCAAACGGCTGGTAGATTACAAATTTGTCCTCAAACGGTCAAGGCTATGATGGCCAGATTAAACAAAACACGTACACGACTCACAATTATAACAACACTACGTAATGCGGATTACCAGCGGGCGGCTTTAACACGTAATATAGACAGGCTGATAAAGACCACTGATGTCCAGCTAAAGTTTTAACAACATTACATAACGTGTATTGTCATTCATTCATTCTTCCATCCATTCTGATCATTCATTCATTCTTCCATCCATTCAGATCATCATTGTTACCTGACGTACAACCTGGACAAGGTTGTAGATTAAAAGCGTCCAAAATAGCTGGTCCCTCCTTGAAGATGGATATATGTAGCGTACTCATAATTATAGCTACCTAACCATTAAATAAGATCACATTAACACATAATTAATCACATAGTTGAATTTTATGTACTCTTTACAACTTCTTATAATTATAGTATATTAGCTAAATTAAGTAATATATCGCAGAAATTAATATCATATACATGTACATGGGCAATATGTAGTAACTAATTTGTAACAAATAGATTAGGATACATTTATAGTGCCTATCAGCTTGCCTTACCTTTATGCAGCTTCAACTGTTCTTTAGAATATTTTTAAAATTCGCGTGGTTTTCATAAGAAATAAAACCTGATCATTGTTTAATGCCGCTTAAGATCACACACGAGCATTCATTGCCGGAATGTAAACGAATTGGAAATAGCTATGACAAAAGGGTCACAGGTTACACCTTTTACAGGTTTACATCTAACAGTTGAGAACGATCCTTTAACGGCAGATCGGCAGAGTCTATAACAACGGCTTCGTCTCGAAAGGGTTAATTTGTTATTCCAATTATATTCAACCCTTTAACGCTCAAAATTGAAAACTGAGTGTAGGGCATCTATATGATGTTAAAAATTTGAAAATCTTTGGGAAAAGGTCGCTTGTAAGATGGATGCAAATTACGTTGTTAAAATTGAATATTATACATATGCACTTTAACGGAAATCTAATAAATTCGTAAATTAATTTCTTATTTATTTAATTCCCCCGTCGATGTAATACGCGCTAACTATAGGTCGGCGAAAGTCACGCCCGACAGGCTGGATGACTGCGTCATGTACATAAACCACGCCTGCCGTCAATCAGTCCGCCAACCAATCCATTGTCCTCCACGGCACACTGTACTGTATGGCGCAGTTTTGACTACGCCATTGAGGACGGTAAGATTCAGACCTCTATTGCTTTTTTCGCCATACGAAGAAAGGCGGTAAAATTAAATAAGAGATAAAAGCGAGTTACCACTTCTCGTGAGTGGTAGGAATAAGGATATAGCCACAATGAAGAGGTTATATAGCAGCAACTAATGCATACATTCATATTACTTTAAAGCCGTGTTATTTAAACACTAGTTTTCGTTTTACTACCAGGAAATTAGTATATAAAATTGTTCCAGTTCATTCCAAACATGTTGCTACTGAAAGTTACGCCTCTCGTTCGGAAGTTATGTACCTTAACTCCATGTATAAGAAATGTCTTCTCAGCATCGCTCATTAACACCTCAACCATTCCTTTTTTTTTTTTTTTTCTTTTTTTCAAATGAGTCAAATGGATAAACAAAATATTTCTTGTTGTTGTCGTTGTATTGAGTAAATCCCGTCTATCACATCCCAGGCGCTTCAGACGCACCTCCTTCTAGCGTTGATTCCTAATACTACATATATTCAGTTTAATAGATTTCGAGATCTGTAGATCAGCATACACGCCATTGAAAAATTGTCATTCTTACATGTAATAAATGATAACAGTCTGCTCATTGGGTCGCCCAAAAGTACAGACGAACACAAACTTCTGTTGCACAACTTCAAGATTCAAGATTCTTTATTTCCATATCGGTAAATAGTTCAACAATTCAATACAGGCATCCACCAAAGGCAAGGCCTATGATGCGGTGTACCCTTGACATATAACATAAATTTGTAATATTATGTTTATACATATAACATTTATATACATTTACATGGATATTTTATATTACAAAGGACATAGAGTACGATACAATACATTTAAACAAATTAAGTATGGAGACATGACTTATGACAACGTTTTACATAAGGGGGGGGGGGGGTTTGGGGAGAGGGGCGGTGGAGGGAGTGGAGTGACCATCTTGCCGAGTATTATTACTATTCAGTGAAATTATGATGATTATTATTAACAACAATAACAACAGAAATATTATTAACACCATTACTATTATTTACATGTATTATTGTTCTTTTTATTATTATCATCATCATCATCATGTTGTTACTATTATGTGCAATTATTGCTGTCACCACCATTATTATTATTATTTTTATTATTATTATTATTATTATTATTATTATTATTATTATTATTATTGTCGTTACTTATTAATGGAGGCCTCCAATTCCAAGGATTCACACATTGTCATAATGGGTGACCTCAACTATCCAGAAATAAACTGGACTGAAGCTATATGCAACCCAGGGCCAAACCACAAATCCTCCACGTTCATGGAAACTAAATATAAGAGACACATTTCTCCACCAATTACACGTCACTTTTCCAACTCGCTACAGATCGAGGGCTACAGCAGGCTAACATATTAGAATTAGTCTTTTCTAATGAAGAAGACATGGTTTAGAATACTTGCGCAGAGCACCTTATTGGTCACAGTCATCACGCCACTATCACCTTTATCTTACATTGTAAATACATGGAGCAAACCCAAAACAATTAAAAAGGCTTATTTGTGGGACACGGGAAACTACACTCAATTTGATGACTTTCTATCACAAGTTGACTGGGATCATGTGCTATCGGATAAAACAATCGATAAAAATGGAATCTACTACATACTAAAATCAAAGACGATCTAGAATAGTGTATACCTAACAAAAGGACTGACACTCTAAAGAAACCTAAACAAGCATGGATGAACGGAAAAGCACTTACCAAAGTTAAAGTAAAAACAAGGCATGGAGAAAATTTATACATACTAGAGAATCGAAAGACTGATTCCTATAGTAAACTACGTAATCAAGCACGGAGATCTACCAAGCAGCATTGAAAGACTTTGAGAGGAACATAGCACATGAATCAAAGTCCAATGCTAAGGCATTCCACAGCCACATGAATAGTAAGCTAAACACCAGGAGTTCGTTAGGTGGCCTGGAAGTAAATGAGGGCCACCATTTCTATGGATAAGGAGAAAGCTGAGCTACTAAATAACTATTTTGTTAGTGTGTTCACTATCGAAGACACACACACAATATTCCAACCTGTGTTAGTAGACAAGTCCAAACACCCCTCGACAACATATCCTTCACTATAGATGATGTCAAAAACCTACTGCCTCTAAAGGTGATTAAATCACCAGGATCTGACCAGATACATCCAAGAATCCTGAAAGAACTCAGTACTACTCTGTCCCTACCTCTTTACATAATCTTTTGTAAGACCGCAGATCAAGGCATAATTCCATGACCTTGGAAATGTAGTGATGTTACTCCAATCTTTAAAAAGGGAAGTAAATGACAAACAAGTAACTACATACCTATCAGCCTGACCTCCATCTGCTGCAATTGTAAGAGATACTATAGTAGAGCATATGACGGCTAACAATCTATTTTCACAACAGCAGGTTTCATGAAAGGGAGGTTGTGTGTTACCCAACTCCTATCAGTCATGGCCACTTGGACGAACATGCTAGATCATCATAGTCCTGTAGATGCCATTTACTTTGATTTTCAAAGGGCCTTTGACACGGTCCCACACGCCAGACTACATACCAAACTAAATAGCTATGGAATAACTGGAGAACTGGCATTGTGGGTAAGGGCCTTCCACCTAAGCCGAAAGCAAAGAGTGTGTGTTAATGTCATCTACTCTGGATGGTCAGACGTCGTCAGTGGAGTTAGCCCAAGGCAGTGTACTTGGCCCGATACTTTTCTTAATCTTCATCAATGGCCTACCCGATGTTGTGTCTAGTTTTGCTAAACTGTTTGCAAACTTTATCATGCAGTACTATCCACCACAGACCGCATGTCCCTACAGAAAGACATTGACGCACTAGAATCATGGTCCAGAGACTGGTTAATGAAATTCCACCCCAAGAAATGTCCAGTCCTGAGGCTAGGAACTGGTCATCCAGAATTCACCCATAGAATGACAGAGTCGGATGAGTAGAGTATCGCACTGGAGGAGATCAGTGTTATAAAGGACTTGGGTGTCTATTTGGACAGTAATCTCAACTTCCACAAGCATGTCGAAATCTCTGTAAATAAGGCAAACCAAATGGTCGGTCTTATCACGTGCTCTTTTCGTTATTTAGACAATGAGATGTTCTCATTACTGTTCAAGTCATGTGTACGACTGCTACTGGAATATGCAAACTCTGTAAATAAATACTCTGGCATAAATCTTATTAAAAATGTGCAAAGATATGCCACTAAACTGCTGCCTGGTATGAGAGACTTGACATACGAAGACAGACTGCACACCCTTAGACAACCATCACTCTCCTACAGAAGGCTACGTGGTGATATGATAGAGACCTTCAAGTGTTTACATTGGAAATACAACTCAGACCTTCCAGGGCTGGAGCCAGAAGCCTCCCGGATAACCAGAGGTCATGGGTTCAAACTACACAAATTCCAATTCAACACAACACTGCGCCAACACTTCTTCTGTAACAGTGATAAATCGCTGGAACTCCCTAAACGAAGACGCCATACATGCCCTGTCCTTAGACTGTTTCAAAAATCGCCTTGACAAACACTGGTCACACCTGCTGTACAGCATTGATCTCCATAAATCCTACTAGCCGTTATTTTGCCTCCACACTCTCCACACTCAGCAACTGTTTAGTGAATGGCAGACTGGTAGGGATTCTCCTGTCAGTCTGTGCTAAGATCCCGCAGAGAACTGGCAAACAAATTATTGCATGGTACTTCCATTATTTTTGTAAATAAGCTTCATATCCCTCCGACTGGTTTTGGTAGGGACTGTCCTATCATTCCACACCTAGTGCTCATAAGAACTATTGGCAGTGCAACATATTGTAAAGAACCCTACACTATGCCCAAAATCATTTTGTATATAGAGAATCAAATTACATTATGTCGTTCAATCACTAGTCACAGAAAAAATCATTTTCAACCAGTTCCGTTTTCCACCACCATCTCTCCATAATGTAGATAATATGGATCCCTTAATACAACGTTTAAAGAAACAATAATGAATGAGAGAAAACAGAACTGAAGTTGTTTATTTTATACTGGCTTGGTGGCATCTTATAATCTATGCATTGTTGCATTGTTGTTACTCCTATATGAACACCTAAGTTAAATACGACAATCATGAAATGAGCCCAGTGGGGATTGTCCTACCAGCCCACTTTATTTCTTTCTAATGTATATCAGTTTGAATTTCCATGATACACCTGTGTTAATTACGAAAAATACCCCTGTAAATATCTGTAAATAACTGTAAATAATGGTTTATGACTCGGTAGGTCTTGTCCCATCGGTCATTAACATCAGTGCTTTTAATGTTTGTGCTTCTGCCTAACCCGTCAGAACTATTTAACTAGAAAAGCCTTTAGACCGACAAAAGGCTATATGCGCCTCAACCGTCATACATGATGATGATGATGATGATGATGATGATGATGAGGATGCTGATGAAATGTACTGTAACATCAGTCCATAGTGCTAATTCATTTGAATATTTATCATTGTGTAGTATCTACAAGTAGTCCATACTACGGTTACATTGTAAATCAGTGTATAAATCAACCTATATGGTAGGAACTGGGTATGGTAATCCAGGCCAGTTCACGTACATGAGCGAGTGTGGAGGGTGTGTGGAACCACACCAGTCCATATAGTAAGTTCATTTGTAAATGTATCAATGTCTAGTAAATTATATGTTAGGAACTAGGTATGCACGCCGGAAGCCGGAACAAAGTTCGTGTAACTACTACCACAACCGGGACATAAAAAGCCATAGGCTTGTGTCCTGAGATCGATGATGATGATGATGATGATGATGATGATGATGATGATGATGATGGTAATCGAGGCCAGTTAATAAACTTGACGGAACATGGACTGGGTGTGGAACCACATCAGTCCATGTTATAATTACACAGTTTGTATTGTCATTTATTGTAAAGCATGTGCAATCTATAAACATCATGATAAAACTGATCCACAAACATATGTATCCAATCGTTTAGGATCCTCAGATCCTGAACCTAAACATAAATTTCTCAATTGTTTTTACACCAACGCCGACAGTCTACTCAACAAACGTGCTGATCTTAATGCTCTGATTCTAATGCATAATTGTGATATAATTGGCATAACAGAAATAACAGCAAAGAATAGTGTGATAGATCGCCAAGACAGTGAGTTTGCGATAGAAAATTTTGATTTATTTACAAACCTTAGTGAGGTTTAACACGGAGAGATGGCTACTTATATTAAGAATACATTACAAGCTAGTCCTATTCAAATTCCCAGCAATGACAGGTTCATTGAAAGCAAATTCTGTCAGATCATTTTTGGAAAACAAGGATCAACTTATTATAGGATGTATCTATATATCCCGAATAATCAACTTGAAAATCATGCACACCTACTTGACCTATTATGAAATATTGTAAATCTAAAACCGCGTCATCTCCTTATTATGGGAGACTTTAACTACAGTAAGATTACTAGCAAAACGAGTCCACTCTCACAGAGTCTGAAATTGAAGCTAAGTTTCTAGAATCCAGGGAAGATTTATACTTGCTCCAACATGTCAAAGAGCCTACCCAATTCAGAACCAGCCAAATGGCTAATGCTTTAGACCTCATTGTGTCAAATGAAGACAATATGGTTGAAAATTTGACGATTACTGTACCCACAGGAAAAAGTCATCACGGAACTTTATCATTCACATTCAATTGCTATGCTACTAGGATTTCAAAAACGCAACACTACATCATGCACAGAGGTGATTATGAGGGTATGCGTACTGATGCTGCACATATCAATTGGGACACTAAGCTAACAGGTATTGTGGTACACGATTGGAATGCAATCCAGGGGGGAATTTAAAAAATAGCAGATAATCTTGTACCCGCTTTTATAATTCGATATAATGAAAAGAAGGTAATATATTTTTTAAATTCTGTTTTTCAGAAACTTTAAAAAAATGTGCATTTCTAAAATGGAAGTCTTCTGGTGATGGTCATGCTTATATCAAATATGCAAAATCCGGAAATAAAGCAAAGAATGAGTGCAGAAAGGCAAAAGAAGTTTTGAGCAAAAGATAGCACCAGAGTCAAAGGCAAACCCTAAAGTATTTTTCCGCTATGCCCAGAGCAAACTAAAAACTAAAGACTCTGTGTGTGATCTTAGAAATGTTGATGGATCGCTTACACCTTCTGATGGTGAGAAAGCTGAAATCTCCAGATAATAATTTCTTCACATCAGTATTCACACATGAAGACAAATCATGCCTGTCTAGCTTCAGCCACAGACATAGCAATACAGTTTTAGATAATATCAACATTACCAAGGATATGATTATAAAAAATCTAAATGGAATCAATATAAGCAAGTCTGCTGGCCCAGATGGTGTATACCAACGTGTGCAAAAGAAACTCAAGAGTCTTATTTCCTACACCCTACAAGACGTTTTTACAAATTCATTAAAACACAGTATCTTGCCATCTGCTTGGAAACTAGCCCATGTCACACTATTATTAAAAAAGGTAATAGACAATCGGCGAATAACTATAGGCCTATTAGCCTAACATCAGTTATCTGTAAAATTTTAGAATCAATAATAAAAGACTTCATTATGAACCATCTTGAATCAAACAGTTTGATATCATCATGCCAGCGTGGATTTGTCAAGGGTCGCTCATGTATTACCCAACTTATTGCTGTCCTTGACACATGGACAGAGAACGTGGATTGTAATAAGCCCATTAATGGCCTCTACTTAGAGTTTTCCATAGCTTTTGACTCTGTACCACATCAAAGACTTTTAATTAAACTGGACCATTACGGCATTCAAGGTACTATTTTAAATTGGATCAGAGAATTTCTGTGTGATAGACATCAATTAGTTGTTGTCAATGGGACAAAATCTGGTGACGCACCCGTTCTTAGTGGTGTTCCAGAGGGTAGTGTCCTTGGGCCAATACCATTCATTTGTTATGGCATTGACTTGCCTGAGACTGTACATTCACCGATCCACATACTTGCTGATGACACTAAAATCCACAGAGTAATTCATTCTGATGATGATGCATCCAGTCTGCAGGATGATTTTTGGAAAATCGAAAATTGGTGTCTCACATGGCAAATTCTGTTACACTCAGATAAGGGTTGTGTGATGAATTTAGGGGAAAACAGTGCAAAATACCCATATTATTCAAATAGATCTGGCTGATGTGTAAAACTAAACGAAACCAACACTGAAAAAGATTTGCCTATAATTAACATAGACTGTTAGTTCAAATTTAGTGAACATTGTGCAATCCAAGCTAAGAGAGCAAATAAAATGTTAGGGCTAGTACGAAGACCGTATAAATACATAGATGGACCAACTCTTGTTAAATTGTATACATCACTTGTTACACCTATCCTTGAATACGGTAATGGTGCCTGGTCGCCCTTATGCAATATGGATTGTGCTATGCTAGAAGCAGTACAGCGAAGAGCCACGACAATGGTACCAGCACTAAAAGACCATACCTATTTACACAGACTTCAACTTTTAAATCTCCCATCTCTATATTACCGGCGTTCGAGAGGGGATATAATAGTAACTTATAAGTATCTTCACAAGACTTACAATATCCAATGTCAATATCTCAAATTAGATCGAAATCCCAATACACGGGTCACAATCTAAAGTTCGAAAAGAAACAATCAAATAAATCAATAAGGCAACACCTTTTCTCAAATCATATTATCAAGAGTTGGAATAACTTACCAGAATTTGTAATAAATGCGCCTAGTCTAAATTGTTTTAAGAACAGACTAGATAAATTCTGGAGTAATTTTTGGTTTATTAAAAATGCATATACTGCCATAGCCGTGCTGGAGTCAGAGTACAATAGGCGTAAAAGCCTAGGATTGAATTGTGGCAGGTGCATCCACTGATAGTCCCATATGAATCGTCAGTGTGTTAGTATATCAGACATGTGAAAGCTGGTCGGCCAAACCTTGACTTTGTCTTGGTGTGGTGGTCCAGTGGAAAGATGCCTGGTTGCTGATGCTATGCGGAGTTGCAGAATGGTGGTCCAATCCCTCCGACCGGGAGATGGTGATCAACAAATTAAACTAATGGGTGCATGACTGTCGGCTAAGTTAGCACATGGAAATTGAAGCCGCACATTGCCAGTGCGTCAATAAAATAAAAATACATATACTGCCTGAGCCGTGCTGGAGTCAGAGTACAATAGGGGTAAAAGCCTAAGATTGAATTGTGGCAGGTGTACCCACAGATAGTCCCATATGAATCGTCAGTGTATCAGTATATCAGACATATGAAAGCTGGACGGCCAAACCTTGATTTTGTCTTGGTGCGATGGTCCAGTGGAAAGATGCCTGGTTGCTGATGCTATGCAGAGTTGCAGGATGGTGGTTCGACCCCCCGACCGGGAGATGGTGATCAACAAATTAAACTAATGGGTCCATGACTGTCGGCTAAGTTAGCACATGGAAATTGAAGCCGCACGTTGCCAGTGCGTCAATAAAATAGAAATACATACATACATACATACATAGTTACATCGAGTTTACTGTCGTCTAGGTTTTAGTTAGCCTGTGACAGGTCTTCGATGTCTTCATCTTCCAGTACCTGTTTCACAGACATAAACTATGCTGCTGTAAACAGTGCCTACTTACAAACCTAAATAAGTCCTATTTAGGATCCACCTAATGCTTAAAGCCTATTAAAGGTAGTATGAGATAATTATAAGTAAGTATAAGTATATCTATTTGTTTATAGATCTTGTGCTTCATCATCATTTTCATATACATCGTTTTCAGTTTGGTTTTTTACATAGCTGTAGAATGCCTTAGTAATGATGATACAATGATACAATGAAAGGGCATCTGACAGCAGGCCTCAGGCCTCTAACGTCAGGTATATCAGTTTCACATCAGTCAACTAGTATCATCATCATCATCATCATCATCACCATCATCATTGTAACGATATATCTACCATAGTCATATACTTAGTAAGCTGTAGGAGTGTTCTACTCCAACGTTACACACTACAATAATTGGATAGTTAGATCTTGTTAGCACAGATCACATTCTTTAACAATCTAGTAGTACTAATATATATCCATATTGTAGAACCTAGATTGGAATATGGTGTCAGGACTTGACGAACTCATGCTACATTGTGATTTGCATGATCTAGCTGTTATGTCTAAAACCATGTTGGCAGCTGGGGAAAAGGTTGTTTGTTTCAATGTGGTTCATTATTGCATCACGTACAAATGTTTCTAAAAGTTTGCAAAGTGAGCAAGTTAGATTGATGGATCTGTAGTTGCTTGGATTACTTTTTGGGCCTTTTTTATAAATCAACAGACATTAGTCATCTTCCAAATCTCAGGTATTACGCCTTCCTCTAAAGATTTGTTAAATAGTATGCTAAAGGGTACACTGATCTCTTTTGCTAGTTCAATCAAAATTCATATGGGTATCCCATCTGGTCTATGACTTTTATTTGGGTTTAGTTTTTTAGTTTGGCTCCAATTGTCTCTGGGTTTCAAGAAATATCTGGTAAAACAGCGTTTGTGATATTGGGGATATTATCTGGCATTGTGTTTGGGTTCTCCTCTGTAAATACGCTTGCAAAATAGATGTTCAAAACCTCTGCCTTTTTTATGTCATTTGTACACACTTTATCGTTTGAATATTTAAGCTGGTCTACTGTTTCTTTGAGAGTTGTTTTGCTTTTGACATTTTTCCAAAAGGACTTGGGTGTTTTTTTGCCTTCTGTTGCTATATTTCGTTCAAATGGCTGTTTGGCTTGTTTGATACATGATGTAGAATTATTCCTTGCTATTTTTTATTGGTTATAATCGTCAGAACTCTTTGTTTTCTTGTATATTTTGTACAGTTTGTTTTTTGCTTTAAGGGTGTATGTGGCACTGGAAGTAATCCATAAGTGTTTCCTGTTATTCGACTTGTTTGTTTTTGGGATGTGTTGATTTAGTATTGTGGCTAAGATGTTGTAAATAAAGTTCCATGCTTCTGGTGTATGAAGCTTCTGCAAATTTGTCCAGTGATTGTTGCTGACTTCCATGCACATGTCGTTGTGTCTACCTTTATTCAGCAAATGTTTGGGCAAATTTGATTCACTTGAAACATTAAATATATAGGTGTGAAGGTTTATTTGTAAGACATCGTGATCGCGTTTTTCTAGAGGAGCTAGATGAATTATATCATTGACAATGTTTGTACGGTTTCCCAAAATGAGATCTAAGATATTTGGTTTCTGGTCTATCCTGTGCCTTGTTGGTTTTAATACAAACTGGTGGAGAAAATTGTTTCTTATGGTATTGATAAAGTAGTCACTATCATGAGTACATGAGAGACCAGAAGACCAGTTGGTATCTGGGAAGCTAAAGTCTTCTGTAATCAAAAAGTGGTCTCGTTTTAGTTTACTAGTGTTGTTTATTAGGGTCATGGGATTTTAATTATCGTTTCTATCACTGTTGGGACTCTGATAAATGCATCCTACTAAAACATTTTCTTTGTCCTGGGTGGTCCATGTACACCAAACCGACTCCTTGAACGAATCACCACTTAGTGTCTCGCAGGGTTGGGCTCCCCTAGCTGGATTATTACTAAGAAATAAATCATAGTTATCTAGTTGCAGTTTGCTTAATTTGGTGTTTGTGCTGGGATCTTGGTATTTAGGGAAAACTTCAGTGATACATATAACGACTGGAGAGGTTTCATGAACTATTGCTTTGAGTTCTTCATTTCTTTTATTCAGCAGAGTATCTGCATTTGTGTAGAGGCATATGTTTCTTGGTAGAGTTTTCAGTGCAGTGGATGTCTTCCCCGCTAATATATACCTACTATTACTGCTCCTTCCAATATTGTCATCTTTTTGGAGATTTTGATTTGACTGAGGAATCGGTTTGTTCATATTTGTTTTGTGGCGTTTAGAAGTAGCATTCAGTTTTGTGTATGCTTTATTTAGATTTATCCTGTTATATTCCAACAGTTCCATTTCTGTAGAGTGGGGTTGTTCTTCTGCTAAAGGTGGAAAACGGTTTATTGATGATGCATTTACTGTATTTTGGGGTTTACAGATGACTGGATTTTTTGTGAACTTTGGTAGTACTATGAGTTGGTCGAAAGCTGAGTGTTTATATGTGACTGGTAATTTACCTGATAGATCGCAGGATTGTAAATCTAGCGATATTTGAGCCTGTCAGCTGGTCCTAGCATTCATAACTTAATACTAATCTCCACTAATGTATATTATTTACAATAGTATATGTTTGGGTCATAACTCATTCCGGAATTTAGAGATAACCCAGAGTAGTATTTACAAAACCTGTTTATAGATGAGCCAGTGTGCTATCAGTATTGAAATAGAATTGAGAATACATGTATGTTTCGCTTAAAGTTGAAGTGCATAGGGTGAATTTAACATAGTTTGTCCAATCGGTGTTTAAAAGAATTAATTGAAGGTGCGCTGATGACATATTCAGAGAGTTTATTCCAATGATCATTGCACCATAATGGGAAGGAGTGTTTCCTTATGTCTAGTATGTGTCTAACTTTCTTGCTTTTAGGCTATGGCCTCTTGTACTGGTATTTGTGTTGTGAAGTTCAATGAAGTTCCTTGGTCATATTTGTTATTAGGATGTTTAGCCTTTAAATCTCTATCATAATGTTACATACTCTTCGAAATACCAATTGGCAATTTCAAAGTTTGTAGGCGTTCACTGTATGATAGATGACGAAGCCCAGGAACGAGTTTGGTGGCACGTCTTTGAACATTTTCTACAGCATTTATGTGTTTTTCAAATGTGGGGCCCAGACAACATTATAGTATATTCAATATGTGGTCTAAGGAGGGCCTTGAATAGGTGGATAAAATTATATTTATCTATATAGATAAACGTATGTCGGATTAATCCCATTGTTTGATTTGCTTTGTTTATCTTTTCATTTATATTCTGGGCGAAATTGAGCTTTTCATCGATTATGACATCAATAGCTTTTTCAGCAGGGGAGTATGTTAAAGGGGGAGAAAGATGCCATCTTCATGCCGGTCACCTCCGTAAGTACCAACTTTGTTGGGAAACTAAGTCATCAAGGATTGCGGGCTGACATCCACATACAGAGGCAACTCTGATTATGTCTAACTTTCTTCAAACAAGAAACTGAGCTCGACATCCTCAGATGGCACGATTGTAGCGCAGACCGCCCTGTCGGGTACAATCCAGCCAAGTATATCTGGGTACGGAACATCCCGGTCTGGGATGCTCCAAGCTCGCCCTCGTGGGTAGCCTAAGGCACGCATGTATAGCCATGTAAAAGAGGAACAAAATAGTAGAGTTCGTGAAATCTCCCGATGGGCATGCGCGGTCAAAAGAGGTAGCCAGCATACACACGTTAGCGTGTGGAGACTGGCAGCTTATGCATACAGTTACCTGTATTACGGCGATTCCGTAATATCTGACGGTTCCCCATGGTTTTGGCATGAATCAATACCAGAATTTGACAGGGAATTTAAAACTGTGAACAGAATTAAAATCGTTTCACATCTGGCGGAGATATCACGAAATAGAAACGGACTATTTTGAGCTGCAACTAAGCAGAGACATCGCTAGAGCGCCTGCTTGGTAGGGTGAAGGCCAGGAACTATTTAGCCGTCTACCATAACTCGCACGCAAGGCACACATTGATTGGCCGAGTCTCGCTGGAGCTACATCACCATTCAGTATAAAAGGAGCTCTGAAAGTCAGAAACAAGCAGAAGGGAGGCGGTTTCGGTCCGAGCGGGAGCAATCTCATTTCTGCGTACTGTGTAGAGCTCGTATTCTG
Source organism: Chaetoderma sp. LZ-2023a (assembly GCA_034401795.1). NCBI lineage: Eukaryota > Metazoa > Mollusca > Caudofoveata > Chaetodermatida > Chaetodermatidae > Chaetoderma > Chaetoderma sp. LZ-2023a. The sequence goes on from CM067367.1 coordinate 86,884,929, forward strand.
CAATCTACACCAACACAGCTTATTTCAGTCAGGTTCCCTCTCAGGACACCCGCGCTCCGCACTGCACTAAGTTTATGGATGCTCCTGGTAGATCAACAGGGGCAAAAAATTCAAATTAAAAGAAGGTTTCCCATTCCACCACCAACACCAGAGGAACATTCACTGTGGTGTAAGCTTTTTGGCCGTTACCAACAACATTTTTTGAGTATGTAAAAACAAGTGGTGTTCATAATGTCTCACCAGACTGGCCGTGCTACGTTAAAACGGTGGTAGAGAACAATCGACACATCCAGCGTCACTAAATTAATGTTTTGACTGCAGTCCAAACAAGAACAATCATTTATGCGCCACAAGAACAATATATCAGCGATCCAACAGACCATGATCACGCATTTAAAAAATTCATTGAGGTATTATCAAATCTAGTTGAATTATATCGGTCATTTCACCCATTGAATGTTCGGGAATGTTACACGAGCTACAGACCTCAGTGTAAGTTAGAGAAGTACTATGGTGATTCGATTATGATAGAATCCTAGCATGGTCAGGTCAGTCCAACATAGTGCTCAGCAGCCATATCGCTGTAGGCCATTAAGGCAGCAAATGAGCTAAAACAAGAGCTAAAGCCAGCAAAGATAGGACTTGATATCACTTCACAATGTACCTTTGTTTGTAGACTTTGGCTTGTAGACACTCATTCATACGAGTCTGCATTCTCTGCATATACACCTAGTCTAGAGCTTAACAGAAGATCTGGTACCATTATGGCCCACTCTAATATTTAACCAAAATGCTGCAAAGAAAAGACCATACCTAGTGAGATTATGACTACACGGCTGCGTGCTGTTTTATGTGAAGACGGGACGAGCGATTCCAGAAGGATTCCCACGTCGCCGTCTTATGTAATTCTCAATATGCTGAATTAGTAGTTGCTGCTTTTATTTACGTGGGCCTTCTTCCATGCCTAGCCTCATATTTAGTTTTTAGAGACAAGAACTATTTAGGCCGCAAATGGCTGGCGTTTACCTAGCCTTTAGATATGGCTGTCATTGAGAATGGATGCCCTACGACATCAATACTGAAGACAGCATGCATACATGTTACTTTGCAAGACCTCCGAACTGGGTAAAAATCTGAACATCTCACCCCGTAACCACATAAAACATCTGTCGAACTAACCAATAGTTTCCCAGGGTCGGATCAGTCCATGGTGCGGATAGGGACATCCAAACAATTAAGAAGCCATAAGGCTTAGTGGAACATGAAGAGAGACAATAACTTAGAAATATGAGGCCCTTTAGGTATGTTGGCCAATCTTACACAACCTTGCCGGAGTGCGGGGCTAAATTATCGCAACTACCGGAAAAGAGGCGTACACCACGCGTCTCCTAACGAAGAGATTGTCTCTAATCATATTAAACCTATCTTATCGAGTTGAATAGAAAAGGGTTTTAGTCGGTAGCATGCCAGGCTAAACAGAGTTATAGCATGGACAGCGACCTCAGTGAAAAATTGTTGGTGGCGGGAGAAAGTGCTGCATATATAAATGTTGCTGTATAGTCTTTCCTACGTGCATTGCAGTCCTATATTTTTCTATAAATAAACAAAAAATATAAACTGATGGCCACTTGCCATATATAAACTAAACGGAACAATCAATACAACGTGAAATGATCAGAACAATATATATATATATATATATATATATATATATATATAGTACAGGTTGAGGAACCTACTATTGTAGCTCACCGGGTAGTGTCGAGCCGTTCCGGTGTATCATGTCGACTCGGCGCGCCGCAAGTGCACGACAAGTGATGAAGCTGGTTAGCATCCGGTCTCGGGGTGATGGACCTTGTACGAGACTGCCCTGTGGGAAACAAAAACCGGCTCCTAAGGCCGGTGGAACTCAATCGTTCCGGTGGGGCCGTGCGACCATTGTCGTGACCAGTAAACACAACTGTCTCATCCCACGAGTTTGTGTCACCGGTATGCCTGTCCAAAGTAATTTCGTGATTTATGGACTTACAAGATTTGATTTGGTGTCCTAAATATATAAGTCTATACAATGAGTTTACCTAAACAATTAAAAATATGCTAGATAAAACTACAATAAGAGCATACAAAAATACGAGACATAGAGACAGGTAGATGAACTTCTAAACATGGGGCTCCCAGAGGTACCACACAGAGCTGTAGGTCTGCAGAGGTATCCCCGCAAAGGAGGCTCCCGTACATGAGATGTAACTATTTAACTTAATATAAGTTATTATACCTCTAAGCTGAAAAGAAGAAGGATATATCAGACGAAAAGTGATGTGCCTCACGCGGGCACTACTCCTAGTGCTAGTTTGGGTGACGAGTATTATCCTGGCATGGACCGTCGCCACTGAATCCTTGCGAGAGGCAAGTGCCTTGCGCAGTCCTCCATCTGGGGAAGGTGTCGCCACTGCTTAAAGCGGGAGAAGAATAGTAGGCAAAAATGGGCCCACTCTAATATTTCAATCAAAAATGATTTAGAGAGAAAAGACCATACCTAGTGAGATTATGACTATAGAGGTGCGTACTGTTTTCCCAATGGATTCCCTCGTTACCGTCTTATGTGATTCTTGGTATGCTGAATTGGTAGTTGCCGCTTTATTTATGCGGGCCTTCCGATTGGCTTAATTCCTGTTGGTTGTTTTCAGAGCAACTGGCTGATATCTACCTAGCTATTAGACACGGCTGTCACAGAGAACAGATGCCCTAAGACATCAATACTAAAGACAGCGCTCATACATGTTACGTAGCAAGATCTCTGAACTGGATAAGAATCCGGACATCCCGCCCCGTAGCCACATAAAACATTACAAGACATGGGTTACATTTCACGAAAGCATTATTAGACCATTGTTCTATCGTTATGGTGGGGGTTAGAGAGACAAATACCCACTGTAAATGTCCTTCCCGTAAGGGCGGAGCAGATATAAATATCATGCCCATACATTTTAATGGAATTCGGTGGATGTACGTATCTCGCCATTCACCGGGTCCTATGGAACTAACCGTTTTACCTATCATTTAGGTTTATATACAAGTTGCCCAGTTTTGCACTGCGACGCGGGAGGATTGTCAGTAAATAAAATACTAATTAATACACGTGTTTTCGCAGTGCTTTCCTACATTGGCTTAAAGTGATAATTGCTAAGTATCCGAAGATACACGGGAATGTGTATGTGACACCACACCCTAGCCACTCAATAGTTTCCCAGAGTCGGATCAGCCCATGATGCGGATAGGGACATCCAAACAATTAAGAAGCCACAAGGCTGAGTGGAGCACGAAGAGAGACAAAATCTTACTTGAGTCTTACCGGAGTGCGGGGCTAGATTATCACACTACCGGAAGAGAAGAAGAATATATTACAGAGTATGTAATGAAGACAGTGTCTCTAATCTTTTTGAACCTATCCTATTGAGTTGAATAGAAAAGGTTAATCGGTAGCTAAACAGAGTTATAACACGGACAGCGACCTCAGCGAAAAAAATGTTGTGGCGGGAGAAAGTGCTGCATATATAAGTGTTGCTGTATAGTGTTTCCTACGTGCACTGCAGTCCTATATTTTCTATGAATCAGCAAAACATATGAACGGATGGCCACTGGCCATATATATATATACATAATCTAACCAGAACAAACAATACGGTGTCAAATGATTAAGATATATGTATTAGTACAGGTTAACGAACCTACTATAGTGCGGTTAACAACACATTAAGGAAAATGAGAATAATTATCAACAAATACAGAAATTATAACTATCGGTCCTAAGCCCGTTACGGTTCTTTTTAGTCATCGGGGCCGTTTTTGCGGATACAATATAATTATCAAAACCTATATAGAGAAGTAATTAAACTGTGAAGTATAGTTACTTGAACACTTGGTAGTCATTCCTAAGTTAGGCTACCGTGTTACTGAAATTGATACGTTGATCCGTAGTCGACATGAAATGACGCGCTCTCCAGAAACTGGAAAGTTCCCCCAGGTTGGGTCCCGCGAGCTGTTTTCCGCAAACAAGACTTCCGCAAGAACACTCATGGTGGGAGGGATACATCGCTCAGCACTGTAAGCCTAATAGAATGTCTAACGAGCAGTCAGTAAAAGATACGATAGTACTATATGGTGAAGAACGTTTCCATACACCGATGGCACGGATGGAAGGTGTAAACAACCCATCACTAGTTGGGGTTGTCAAAGGCAAACGAAGATACAAAACAAAGCTTCACAGTGCTGGGTGCGTCAACCAGCTCCGAAGACGCACCGGGCAGAGTTTACTTGCTGCGGTCGAAAGTCGAACGGACCGACACGATGTGTGCGGCGGCGATTGAAATACTACTTTTAGGCGTGGCCGGCAGATCCGGCGAGTAATCCATCAAAGAACATCCTGCCTCTACATCTGTAGACTCACATATTCAGGCCGGAAAGGCTTCACCACAAATTTGTGTTCCGAATGTAGCTGTTGGTATTCGTGAACAATGATCAGAAGTTCCAAATTACTCCCGTAAATGGGGGAGTTACAAAATTGTTTTAGTTCAGTGGGTTGGAGAACTGCATGCTACGGGATAAAAACCCGACACATAGCGAAGGAAGACGCGTATTGTCTGTCGTGCTTGTAGTAGCTGGTACAGAGCCAACCTGTTCGGCCTCTGGCCGAGGATGCTCTCGATCACTGGATCGCTCCTCCTTTTATACTCCTCCTGATGTCACAGCGCAGGCTCTATCCAATCATCGTTCGAGCAACAGCCAATCAGCGAGCAGCTAGTAATAGCCTAGTCGAACGTTCTAGAACATTCTAGAGGTTTTTGCGTCCACGTGGTTATGACGTCATGGCAATATTTTGAAGATAATCAAGAAGAGTTTTTCCTGGATAACTTAGGCATTTCTCAACCGATTTTGAAATGGTTTACATATTTAGAAAGCCCGTTGAATTCTGGTCTTGAGTGATGCCAGATTTAACGGGAACAGGCATTCAATAAGGATTACAGGGTACCATCTCGGTACACTAAAAGCGCCATCCTATCTAGGTCGTAACTAGGCGCTCCATATAAACAGCGTCCTGGCGCGCGCATGCGCATCATGAGCTTTAATTAACGTAATAGTTTTTTGACACACTCTCTCTCCCATAGGCCTATATATGCTTATAGCTCTACCCAGAGGGGCGTGTTCAAGAAACGAATCCAGGACTGGCAGCGCGATTTCTTCGGCCACTACGAGTGCGGATGTAGTGGTTGCAGTTTTGTGGCTGGTTACGGATGCGGGTGCTGCCGGAGTGGATTCTGCGGAGGATTTATGCTTCTTACTCCGTTTCTGGACTGGTGTGGATGTGGTGACTGGAGGTGGCATAGTGCTCCCTGACGCGGCTGCAGGTAGTATTTCACGTTTGGCTGCCGGTATATTGGCCAAGGTAGCCGCAGGAGGACGATGACTAACAGGATGTCTACGGGTAGTATTCTTCATGCGGCCCATCGGCTCGGTTGGGAGAACTTTAACTGGAAACCGAGATTCAAAACGTGTGGCTAAAATGGCACGATCCTCGTTTTCTTCCCCAGGAATTAATGTCACTTCTAACACACGGTGATGATGACGGAGCGCATGGGCTACTCCGTAGCAGTTAGTGGTATAGAGAAACTGACACGCTACGCAGAAGGCTGTCTGGAAGAGCTGATCCTTATTAACATGAAGTGTGCGGTCGGAATTTCTCGTAAAAGTTCTGGTACACGGTTCTCCGCAAGCTAATAACGAGCTGCACAGGAATCTTTTTGAAACTGGTACCGATTCTTCTTCAGACGAATCCGACAATGCTAAATCTTTGAGGAGTGACATCTCGTTCCCGCATGGTAGTTGGCTGCGGGAACCTTATTTAAAACCTAAAGCCCTATTTCTTCATTTCTAACTTTCCAGGCCAAGTATTGTAATAGAACTAATGATAAAAAAAAGAACAGCAGAATTTAGTTTTCGACACGAAAGAAGCCCAATGCTATTTGTTCTTCCCTGGTGTTGAGTTTTGATGGGAAGACGAAGTTTCAGAGCGCGCTTCCTCCTTCTATACTATTTGGTGACGTCATAGACGGCAGATGATTACACCTGGAAGTTTTGACAGGTGATTCGGTCAGCCCTATATGGAAAGTTTCTCCTTTTTCTATTCTGATCGTCACTGGATTAATTCTTCCCATTTAAAGGGAGTACATTTAATTATAAGATGAATGGCTCACTAACTTAGTCTTATTTTAGCGCATTTAAAATTCTCCTATCAAAACAGGGTACTACTTATTCCCGAGGCCCATCACCTTTTAATTAGCATGATGCAGTTTTTACAGATTGGCTGCCTATAAACTTGCCTATTTTAATTTTAGGCTGGAGCGCCAGATGGGGTGTGTGGGGGCCTGGTGACGTCCACCGTAATTACCCCGACTCACCCTCGCCACTCCTCCATCACGCCGTGGTAGTCACGTATATGGGTGGCTCTTTGGTTTAAAGCGTTTGATCCAATTTACTGGAAATAGTAGTAAAAGTCACGTGGCCCTTGGAAACACGTGGTTGATCAGAAACATACGCGCTGTTTACGGCGATGGCCGAGATACTGTTGCTGAGGTGTAGTCTTTTATTGATGCGAGATATGGAAATATATATGTGTTATACCAAGATTTCGTCTTATAGTTGTCTGTAAAAGGTAGTTCTCAGCCCATGTGGATTATGGACTGGAATGCAGAGAAGAGAATTTTTTTAATTCCCTTTGTAATTATACTGTTAGATTTTTTATGCCGCTTTACCGGCCCGTGCGCTAATGATTTGTAGCACGGTAGAGCAGTTGTGTCCTTAATCAAAAATATAACAGTAAAGCTGTAGGTAATTTGATGTGTGGTTTAAACAGATCTATTCAGGCGGCAGATCAATGTTACTGATCCCGACAAGATAGCTGCATTTTCCAAGCAGTAGGGCTGCCAAGCATTCTCCTCAATGGGTAGAACTAGCTCCGTCCCTGCCTAGACCGGACACATTAATACCACTCAATAATGGTTAAATTACAGTACAACTCGAAAGTGGGTGCCACAGTTATTACAAATTACAATGCCATCATTCGGAGATTGTGAATACAGTCAACCTGAGTGTCTGAGTTTCTGACATGTTGGTGATTTGAATCTGATTTGCGTGGCTGGCTATCTGTGGATGATACTTGCGCTGTGGTGAAGGTGACGTGTTTATGGCCGCCAGGTGCGGGAAAGGGGAAGGAGAGGTGGCATGAATGTCGACTTTTTCGAACCTTGAGGGTATTTTACTCTGTAATGGCCGAGCCCATGGGCGGGACAGAGTTACTTTAGAGCACAGATGACCTGTCGGATGCTGTCGTAACTTTGATTAATCCATTGTCGAATTCAACTTTTCGGTAGCAAGATCCTACTTGTGACTGACGACAATGCGGGCATCTTGCTCTCTTAATAATATCGACTGTTATTACGTGTAGATGATGTATGTAGATTTAGCTGTTTTCGTACGACGTCGGGAAAAGGGAAAAAGGGAGGACCGTTGGACAAATGTTCCTCCCGTGATGCGCACTGTAGATGGCTGTAGTGCATTCCTTATATCCATATGGTTAGTTCTCCCGTACTGGATAAGAAGGCGTGTGCGGGAGATTTGTCGGCTGCTGTCTGTTGATGATAATGCTGTTGTCGGGATGTCCGAGCTGCTGTATGATGCCAATGTTATAAGTGAAGTGGGTGCATTCCAGTTTTCCACGGCGGTGAATGCCATGTCTGTTGTTATTGCGGGAAGTTGGGGTTTGCGGGAGATATTATTTCTCCCATAATTTGTGCAGGAGGAATTTGTTGCGGGAATGTTATGTCTCTATCGGGAATTAATTAATACCGGTAGGTGCTTCTAAATGGTGTTGTTGCCGATGTTGAATGTCTCTGTTATGCTGAGTATAACCGAGCAGGTATGTGATGTACGCGTAATGACGACTTGCCGTATCCAGCCTTGAGGGCAGGTGTGTTCTGTATGTGATGACGTTCTGTCTGTGATGTGATGTCCTGACTGCTCACGGGGGAGTATGGTAGGCCAGATGGAGGGGGTAGCCTGTGGAGAGGGGGATGTGGTCATCTCCCGTTACATGACGGTTTGTGTCCTGTCATAATTTTTAGACACCGGGAAAATTCGAGCCTAGAGTCTGCTGAACAGGCTGCTTCCCATCCCACCGCAGGGGGTAGTGTTGGTCGGTGCGGTGCGGGATGCCACCTCCTCTGTTGCAGCAGTCTCTCTCATATCTGAAGATTGATGGTCTACAGATGACGAGTGGAGTGTGAAATAGACTGAGCCGGTGTTGTCCGAACTTGGTGTATGGATAAGGGATGCGAATTGGAGTGATGGCTGGGTGGGACTCCTGGAGAGGGTGTTCTTTGGAGGGAGTGTGGTTTCGCGTTTTTGGGAATTGGTTGGGTACACCTTGTACAGTTTTGTGGTTCTAGACACGCCAAGGCGTCATCCAGTCTCTTCACTTCCATGCTATTCACCATATTTTCCACCCCACAGGAAGCATGGCTTGGGTCAGCCTCAGCTTCTGCTTGTGGTACTCTATGATGAGGGGCATAGCATTAAGTGGGTGGGGAATGGGAAGAGATCGGATGAACAACTTTTCCATCGGGTCCCTTGGACAAAACAAACACAAAATTCTTCAGATACGACTTCCCAGATCGAGTACACCCACACTGAGGAGGGAGAGGGCGCATATGTATCTCGTCATCGTCATCAGCGTTAGCTGCTTGTTCACCCACTTTCTGGCTTGGTAGAAGTGGGGCTGAACTGGCACCACGGTGCTGTGCGCTAACCGTGGGAATACTAATTTCCATAGAAATATCTGTCTGGGTACCGGTGTCATGAGAAACGCCCAGTCCGAGCTCTGGTGCTGGGTCGTCACTGACACAAGGTTTACGCCGATTGAACTGGATGACTGAGGTCAGGCCATCCGAAGCACGGATACGGTAGGTCACGTCCGACGTCTTACCTACTACCACATAGGGGCCTTTCCACTGGTAACTCAGTTTACTTGGCACGTGTGCAGACTGTCGTGAATCGTGTACCCAAACCATCCTTCCTGCTTCATATACGGATCTCCATGCACCCTCCGGTCGTGCCATGTCTTTTGCCACCGGTGTGCAGTAGATAAGGTTTCTCTCACTAACTTGTGGGCTTGTTCTATCCTTTGCCGCAGGAGTTCAACATAGAGAGATGGTGAATTTTTCTCTCCTGGTATTCGAGGCAGGGCCAGATCCAGGGGTAAGGCTAATTCATGGCCTAACATTAACCGAGCAGGGGTGTAACCCATGCTGGAATGCACTGAAGTGCGGTAAGCCATGAGTACATATGGGAGCCGTAGGTCCTAAATCTCTACAATCAAGGCGTGTTTCTTTAGTAAGCATCTCCGCGAGAGTTCTGTTGAATCTCTCTACCATCCCATCACTCCGGGGGTGGTATGGAGTCGTCCTTGTCTTGACGATATGGAACAATTTGCAGAGCTCTGATATGAGCCGGCTCTCAAAATTACTTCCTTGATCGGAGTGGAACTCATAAGGCATACCAAAGTGGCAGAACACATTGCTGGCCAAGACCTCCATTACGGTTGATGCCTCTTGGTCCGGCAAAGCAAATGATTCTACCCAATTCGTAAAATAATCTTGTAATACGAGGATGTATTTATTTCCATCATCCGTCGTATTCAAGGGTCCGAGCACATCGATAGCCACTCGCTCCCACAGTGCACCAACAATCTTAATTTGAGATGGTGCTATATGGTGTTGGCCAACAGCGTGTCTTTGGCATAGGATACATTTGGCAACCCATGCCTTAGCACTATTGCGAATCCCGATCCAGTGGAATCTCAATTTGATATGGGAAACAGTCCTTTTCACGGCCAAATGCCCGGCGTTATCATGTAGTTGTTTCAATATGAGTTCATGATAACTTTCCAGGACTACCAAACGATTATTAATATATAGAACGTTATTTATTAATTGACATCCTTTGAACCAGTGGTAATAATATTTTGCCGTGGTAGATAGAGGTGTTACCGATTCCTTAGGAGGACGTACCCCTTCCTGGATCCACGCGTATATATTTCGTGTCTGTATGTCTGTTGTTTGGTGGTGTGCGATTTTCTCCGGATTCCACTCTGCTCACCTCAATTCGTGGAACTCCGGAGATGGCTGTGTTGACTGTGTCATGGTGGCAGCTTCTTCGTGTTCAGGTTCCACGCCGATTCTATTGAGGGCGTCGGCGTTCCCATGCAATTTGCCGGGACAGTGAACAACGTTAAAGTTACAGGCCTGCAGGGATTCCTGCCATCTCACTACCTGGCCCTCTGGATTTTTCAAGTTCCCGAACCACCGTAGTGAGTCATGGTCTGTACGGAGTGTAAAAGGGCACCCGTACAGAAAGTGTTTATAATACTTGACGAAATGTACCGCCGCTAATAGTTCTCGTTTGGTGGTTGTGTATCTTCTCTCCGTTTTATTCAGAGTACGCGAACCATAGCCCAATACCTGCTCCATTCCATCCTCTGTGACCTGAGATAGAACCGCGCCGATAGTGTAAGCTGAGCAGTGTCTAAGATGAAATCGAGGTTTGGATTAGGATGAGCAAGAATCGGGGCGGTTGTCAAGAGTTCCTTCAGCGCCCTGAAGGAGCCTTCACACTTACTTGTCCACTCAAATGGTCGATCTTTCTCGGTGATCTTGTAGAGGGGTGAAGCAATCTCGCTGAAATGTCGGATGTAACGCCGATAGTACTGGCATAGGCCAAGAAAACTCTGTGTTTCTGTAAGTGAAGAGGGCTGAGGCCACTCTGCTACTGCCTTAGTATTTGACGGCTGAGTAGCCACTCCATCACCGAATATGACGTGTCCCAGGAACTCAATGCTCTGTCTAAAGAGATGACATTTCTTCGGTTTGAGTTCAAATTGGCCGTGCGGAATCGTGGAAGCACGGTGTCCAAATTTATTAGGGTTTGCTCAAACGTGTGTCCGAAGACTATTACGTCATCGATGTAACAGAGACAGATTTCTCATTGCATGGAAAAGGCCATCCCTACAAATGAATGCGGTCTTTTTCATGTCAGCTTCATCCATGACTACTTTCCAGTAGCCGCTAGCCAAGTCAAGGTACAAAACCACTTGGCTCCAGACAAGGAATCCCAGGCCTGATCTATCCGAGGCAACGGATAAGCGTCCTTAACCCTAAGATCATTAAGGCGTCGGTGGTCGATACAAAACTGCAAGGTTCCATCCTTTTTGCCAGCTAGTACTATTGGGCTAGCCCATGAAGATGCTGAGGGTTCAATAATACCAGTCCAAAACATGTCGTTCACTTGTTGGTGTGCTTCTGCTTCTTTATGAACGGGAAGACATCGTACCGGTTGTCGTACAGGGCAATTATTGCCCGTATCGATGGAGTGTCGTACGAGATGAGTCTCTCCGAGATCCATGTCTCCGGAGGAGAAACTATCGTGATATTTATGTAGTAATTTCCGAATTTCACGTTTCTGTGATTGCAGTAATCCAACTCTGGCACGTAGATACAAATCATGTAAATGTTCGTGTAAATCATCAGTCATATGTGGTGTTGTGTCAGTGGGTGTAGATGATTCCAATGGTTCCAGAGTGATGGGATATGCGGTACCATTGAACACTCTAAAAGGTATATTTTCCTTATTAGTAGTGTCTACTATTATTCGGGGCCTTGCGCATTGTGAAGCGATCATATAATCAGGATCGGGTTCCAGCATGGCGATGTGCATGTTGCTTCCTAACTGTGGTGCGGTGGCCCATATGATTTGTTCCTGTCCCGGCTCAACTGTGGCTGTACTGGATAATATTACAGCACACGTGTCGTATAATGACGCCGCCGGGCCAGGAGGTATTCGTCGGCTGTGTATGTCGAGTTCCTATTGTTTGCAATGTATGATGTCTTCGCTGGCACTGAGGAAATCAGAGCCAAGTAGGGCATCGTTATGAATAGAGGCGATGACAACTCGCTGTATGAATTGCATTTCCTCTATTTGGATAACTAAATTGACTACACCGGCTAGGGGCACATCAGCTCCCATAGCCGTATGTAGGTAAATGTTTGTAGGCTTAAGGGAAGGCTTCTTATGAGATGGGATGCTCTCATATAAGCGCTGGTTAAACACTGTGACTGAAACACGAGTGTCGACCATGCCACTGGTGGAAACACCACTAAACAGACAGGCTCATTTGTACATTACTTTGCGGTGTACCATTGGAAGAGTTTCCAATGATGCCGTCTGCGACAATGGTGTCGGAGTGGAATCACTCTGTATGTACTCTGACTGTCTCCGAATGGCTTCTCGTAATGTTGTGGATGGCTGAGTGAGGAAAGGGCCAGTTCGTCATCGCCACTGCTGTGAGGGCTGAGGTGAAGGCGGAGCTTGGGGTAGCAATGGTGATGGAGTTGTTGCTATTTCTGGGTATGCTGTATTGGTGTAAACAGTGGTGTGCACGGGATGACAGATGAGCTCCACCTGCGCAAGCCATTTCTTACAATGCTTCCTGGGATGTTTTGGTGAAGCACCGAAGAAACAGTGATGCAGCCAGGGCCGTGTTTTTCCCTGTTTACGGCTGCGCTTGTGAATCCATGATGCGGAGCGGACCGCTTCTCCTGAGTCGCTGCTTTCTGTAGATGCAGGAGATGATGCTGGATGGGGTGGTGTTCTGCATATTACCAAAGGACACCGAGAATTTAGTGTCTTGGTGGCGGGACGTGGTGCTTGCAAAAACGTTGTTTCAGCGGAGGTGCTACAACCTACCACTGTCGTTTTACAGAGGAAAGAAGGCTTGTTATGTGCGGAGAAAGAGGGGGATGGCAATGCTGTGGATGGGGGAGGCAATGTAGGCATTGACATGTGTGAAGCCATGCATTTGGGTGTCGGTGTAAAAGCTGAGTTCGGTGGATGGTTGTTGGTCACTGAACGTTGTTGTATGAAGGCCGAAGTTGAGCTGGGAGGCGGATACAGGCACTGAGGTGGCTCTAGGTAATTCGGTGCCCTCAGGAGTTTGACGGCTTCTCTGGTTGCGGTGTGCTGCGGTCAAGAGTAGGCGTGGTGGAAGGTCGGTTAGGACATGGCTCCCTCCTATGTCCTGGCTGACCACATCCGAAACAAGTGTTCGGTGGCGGTGCGGTGCTGGTGGTGTTTGTTGTGCTAAACTGTGTGGTGGCGAGATTGGTGCTAAGTGTCGTACCTAAATTTGTTAGTGCGGAGATCTGTTTATTGATCTCGTCCATCCGTTCCTTCATGTTGCCGTTGTTATTGTTGCGCTGGTTCCTGGGCCTGGGGGCCCCGTTATGTTTTCCTCCATGGGCGCGCCTCCTTCCTCCAGGCACTTGATCCTGATTGGAATTCTGTATAGCTGGTGGTGGTGTCGTCTGTGTGGTTAGTGTCGATGAACTGGGGGGAACATTAGAGGGTGGGGCGATATCTGCACCCTCTATCTCATTGATAGGATGGACTTGGCATCGGCTACTCTTTTCCCGCCCCAGAAAGTTTTCTATACAAACCGCGGTCGCCGTTAATTGGGCCAAACTACCGTGGTCGCCTAGAAATAATTTTTCTTTCAGGGCGGGTTCACCGCTCAATGCATCGATAAAAGTGTTGAGATGCAGATGGATCATGGCTTCTGTGTTGGTGCTTGGATATGTGAGGGTGACTAGCCTTCTGATTCGGATAGCTAACTCAGGATGAGTTTCTCCCGTGCGTCGTCAGAGATTCTTGAGTTGAAGATAACTAGTGTCTCTGAGAGCTGTCGCCAAATCGCTCCGTCAATGCTCGTTCCAATTGTGTGTAGGTGGGTGTGTAGTCAGTTCCAAGATCCGCAAGAACTTGAAGGGCTTTCCCGGAAAGCTTTGCGACGAGATATTCACCCATTTGTTGATCGTTCCAGCGATTTGTCCGACTCATGATCTCGAACTGTATTTTATAATTGGTCCAGACATTCTCCCCACTAAATTCGGATGGGAGGATGACTCGGCCAAGACCACGGGAGGAATGAAGTGGCTGAAATCCGGGTGGTGTGGGTATCTGACAATCTGATGGGTATTGTGAGGCTGGTCATTGTGCAGGTGGTGGTGGTGGTGGTGGTGTTAGTATTTCCCGTCGATGCCGATGCCGAGGAGCAAGGACACGTGTACTCCAATTTAATCCGCCCCGGTTGTAGAGCCATATACCGGCATGGGTCTATGGACGGGATGCGAAATGTTTTGAAGATTACGTGGACGTTCTCCCCGAGGTGGGGACTGATATTCCTCATATGGTGGTGGTGCAGTCGGCTGACGGTTGTGATGTGTAGCGTGACTGATGTACCGGTGAAACGCTAGTGCCGATTCCTCCCGATAATACCGCGGGGTTCCCATTGAGCATAGCGTTGTGCTAGAAGGGGGGGGGGGGGCGGTGTGGGAGGTTGTCTGTAATGTGGATTATCACCCGGCCATATGGTCTCCATAGACGACACGGGTGAATGATAGTAGTCTGAAGGATTATTGAGATGCACATAATCAGGTCTTTGTCGGAGTCATCCACGATTTGGCCCTGATGGTGGTGGCCTGTCGCGGACGTCCGATATAGTTCTGAACTCCGTTCCCACCTGTGAGGCATCCCGAAAGGTGCCGTCACTGACAGGCAAAAACAGGTTATACTGCGGGGTTGTTGATTCCGCAGAATTTCTGGCATAGTCTGTGAGCATGTGAGCTGAAAATCCATCATATGACGCTACCTCTTGATCGAGGGAGCCGTCGCTGAATGGAGGAGGTATTGAGCTAAGCTCACCGTATGGTGTGGGCATGAGTTCGCTGCATGTAAGTACTGATGTTCTTCGAGCCCCACATCAGGCGCCACTTGTAGCTCACGGGGTAGTGTCGGGCCGTTCTGGTGTATCATGTCGGCTCGCCACGCCGCAAGTGCATGACGAATGATGATGCTGGTTAGCATCCGGTGTTGGGGTGACAGATCCTGTACGAGACTGCCCTGCGGGTAACAAAAACTGGCTCCTAAGCCTGGTGCAACTCAATCGTTCCGGTGGGGCCGTGCGACCATTGTCGCGAACATTAAATACAACTGTCTCATCCCAAGAATTTGTGTCACCAGTATGCCTGTCCATAGCAATTTTGTGATCTATGGACTTACAAGATTTGATATGGTGACCTAAAAATTTAAGTCTATACAATGATTTTACCTAAACAACTATGAGTATGCTAGATAAAACTAAATAAGAGCATACGAAAATATGAGACATAGAGACAGCCAGATAAACTTTTAAACATGGGGCTCCCGGAGGTACCACACAGACTCGTAGGTCCGCAGAAGTATCCCCGCAAGGGAGACTCCCGTACACGAGACTTAACTAATTAACTTAATATAAGTTATTTTACCTCTAAGCTGAAAGGAAGAAGATTATCTCGGACGAAAGGTTGTGTGCCTCACGCGGCCACTACTCCTAGTGCTAATTTGGTTGAGGAGTATTATCCTCATGTGGACCATCGTCGCTGAATCCTTGCGAGAGGCAAGTGCCTTGTGCGGGCCTCCGTCTTGGGAAGGTGTCGCCACTGCTTAAAGCGGGAGAAGAGTAGTAGGCGAAAATGGGCCCACTCTAATATTTCAACCAAAAATGCTTGAAAAAGAAAAGACCATACCTAGTGAGATTATGACTATAGGGTTGCGTGCGAAGGAATCCCACGTCACCGCCTTATGTGATTCTTAGTATGCTGAATTAGTAGTCGCTGCTTTATTTATGTGGGCCTTCTGCTTTGCTTCCACTTGCTTTTAGTTTTTAGAAACAAGAACTATTTTAGGCCGCAAATGGCAGGTGTCTACCTAGCTGTTAGACACGGCTGTCATTGAGAACGGATGCCCTAAGACATCAATACTGACGATAGCACTCATACATGTTACTTAGTAACATCTCCGAACTGGATAAGAATCCGAACATCTCGCTCCTTAACCACATAAAACGTCACAAGACACTGGTTACTTTTCACAAAAGCATTTTTAGGCAACTGATCTATCGTTAGGGTAGGGGTAAGAGAGACGATTACCCACCATAAATGTCCTTTCCGTGAGGGCGTGGCAGATCCAAATATCATGCCCAGACATTTTTATTGAATTTGGTGGGGATATGCATCTCGCCCGTCACCGGTTCCTATGAAACTAACCGTTTAACCTGTCATTAGGTTTATGTACAAGTTGCCCAATTTTGCACTGCGGTGCGGGAGGATTGTTCAGCAAATAAAATAATAATTAATATATGTTTTCGCAGTGCTTTCCTACATTGGCAAAAGTGCTAACTACTAAGTATCCTAAGATACGGAGGGAATGTGTGTGATACCACACCCTGGCCATCACTGCTCGGAAACCCCAACAGTTTCCCAGGGTCGGATCAGCCCATGGTTCGGATAGGAGCATCCAACAATTAAGAAGCCACAAGGCTGCGTGAAGTATGAAGAGAGACAAAATCTTAGAGTTATGAGTCTTACCGGAGTGCAGGGCTAGATTATCGCACTGCCGGAAAAGAAGAATATACTACAGTTTTCTTAGCGAAGAAAGTGTCTCTAATCATATTAAACCTATCCTATCGAGCTGAATGGAAAAGGTTTTAGTCAGTAGCATGCCAGGCTAAACCGAGTTATAGCACGGACAGCGACCTCAGTGAACAATTGTTGGTGGCGGGAGAAAGTACTACATATATAAGTGTTGCTGTATAGTGTTTCCGACGTGCACTGCAGTCTGATATTTTCTACAAATAAACAAAACATATGAACTGATGGCTACTGGCCATATATATATATATATATATATATATATATATATATATATATATATATATATATATATATATATATATATATATAAACTAAGCAGAACAATTAATAGAGTATTAAATGATCAGATTTATATATCTTAATACAGGTTAACGAACCTACTACGGTGCAGTTAGTGAAAACACCCTACAGAAAATGAGAATGACTATAAACATATACAGAAATTATAACTAGCGGTCCTAAGACCGGTACGGTACTTTTTAGTCATCGGGACCATTTATACGGATACAATATCCTTAAAAGAGTACATTTAGCGGAATAATTAAAATGTGAAGTATAGTTACTTGAATACTCGGTAGCCATTCTTAAGCTAGGCTATCGTGTTACTGAAATTGATGCGTCATTCCTTAGTTGACGTGACTTGATGCATTCTCTGGAAGCTGGAAAGTTCCCGCAGGTCGGTTCCCGCAAGTTGGTTCCGCAAACAGGACTCCCGCAAAAACACTCATGGTGGGAGTACATCGCTCAGCAGTGTAAGCCCAATGGAATGTCTAACGAGTAGTCAGCAAGAGATACAATAGCATTACTGCTGTGAAGAAAGTTCCTGTACACCGATGGCATGGATGGAAGTTGACAACAACCCGATCACAAGGGGGGGGGGGGGGGGTTGTCAGATGCAAATGAAGAAACAAAACAAAGCGTAACAGTGCTGGGTACGTCAGCCAGCTCTGAAGACGCACCAGGCAGAGTTCACTTGCTGTGGTCGAAAGTTAGAAGAACCTACACGACATTTGTGCGGTGACAGTTGAAATACCACTTTTAGGCATGGCCGGCAGATCCGGCGAGTCATCCATCAAAGAACATCCTGCCTCTACATCTGTAGAATCACATATTCAGGCCATAAAGGCCTCACCGGAAGTTCGTGTTCTGAAGTAGATATTGATATTCGTGAACGATAGTTAGAAAGTTCCAAATTGCTCCCGCAAGTAGGGAGTTACAAAATTGTATTTAGGGCGGTGGGTTGGCACTGCTAGCTACGGAAAAGAACCCGTCAGAAACCAAAGTTATATGTGTAATATCTGTCGCTCAATAGTAGCTAGTACAGTTCCAACCTGTTCGGCCCCTGGCCGAGGATGCTCTCGATCTCTGGATCACGTCTCCTTTTACACTCCTCGTGACGTCACAGGCGCAGGCTCCAACCAATCATCGTTCGGGCAACAGCCAATCAGCGCGTAGCTAATAATAGTGCAGTCGAATGTTCTAGAACATTCTAGAAGTTCTGAGTCAACGTGGTTATGACGTCACTGCAATATTTTGACGATAATCAGGAAGAGTTTTCCGTGGATAACTCAGCCATTTCTTAACTGATGTTGAAATGGTTTACAGATTTCAAAAGCCAGTCGAATTCTGGTCTTGATTAATGCCAGATTTAGCGGGAACAGATAATCAAAAAGGATTACAGAGTACCATCTCGGTACACTGAAAGCGCCATCCTATCTTGGTCGTACACTACGTGCTCCATCAAAAATAGCATCCAAGCGTGCGCATGCGCACTAGGCACTTTAACGAACGTAGTCGGGTTTTTTACAATGCGATCTCTCCCATAGGCCCATATATGCCTATGGCTCTACCCAGGGACGGTGTTCAGGGAACGAATCCAGGACGGCCGGTACCTGACCAGTCGATCCCAACTACAGAATCGTTTGACAGTAGAATGAGCACAATAATACCTAATATAGAGCTGGCTGGTGTCCTTTCTACATGGTGTCGTTGGAGGTACAACATAGATCCTTGAATCCACAGAGGTATCCCCGCAAGAGAAGCATCCGCATTAGAGATCACTGAGTAACTCAATATAAGTTAATATACCCCTAACATACACAGAGAGAACAATGTTGCTGCTAGAGGAAAATCCCTCACGCGGGTCTCCGTCACCGAATGTTTCATGATGGTGTGAGCGGAAGGTGCCTCGTGCGGCCTCCGTCATAGGAATTCTCGCTGTTGCGAGAGGCAAGTGCCTTTCGTCACAGGAAAATGCCTTCGACGCTGAAGTGGAGGAAAAGAGTTGGCAAAAAGGGCCACTCTTTTGTTCAACAGAATATGCTAAGTGCTGAAAATCCTAGTGACGCTACCGTTAAGGTGTTGCATGCTGGTTTATGTGAAGATGGGACAAACAATTTTCGAAAAATACTCAGGTCACTGTCTTAGGTAGTTTCCGAAGATACTGTATTGGTGGATGCCGCTTTATTTATGTGGGCCTTCTGCTACAGTCTAACCTACCATTTGGTTGTTCGAAATGGAAACTAGCTTTGGCCGCAAGTGGCAGGGATTCCTACCTATCTTTAGATACAGATGTCTATTGGGCGCAGATGCTCAGCTTCCTGTGGGTCGCTTTGGAATAGCATCTACCTCCAAGGACAGCATGCGTACCTGTTACGACCCAAGGCATCCAAATTCAATGGAAATCTGGCTACCTTGCTCTGCAACCACATAACACATCACGTGGACGATGGCTACATTTCACACAAGCAAGTTTGATCACTTAACATGTCTTTATGGTGTGGGTAGAGAGACGGATATCCATCGCGAGCATCCCTCCCGTGAGGGCATGACGAGCTCCAATGCTTCATCCAGACACTCCAACGAATTGGATGGAGATCCACATCTCATCCATCACCGTGTGCTATGGATCAACAGTTGACCTGTCATTAGGGTTGAATTCCAATATGCCCAGATATGCACTGTGGGCCAGTAAATAAACTAACTATCTCATAATTATAACTATATGTCTTCGCAGTGCTTCCTTCATTGGCAAGGTTATCTAGCTAACAAGTATCCAAAGATACAGGGGAGATGTTAGTAAATCAGCACTTTAACCATCACCGCTCGGAAATCTCTGATAGTTTCCCAGGGTCGGATCAGATCAACATGCAGATCGGGAATCCAAACAATTATAAAGCCATATGGCTGGTGGATTGTGGAAAGAGACACTGACTTAATATATGTGAGACTCTATAGGTAATTGGCCAATTTGACACAACCTTGCTGGAGTGAGGGGCTACATTACCACAACAGCCGGAAAAGAGGTGTACACTACATGTCTCTAAATGAAGAAATTGTCCCTAACCACTTTAACCTATCCTATCGAGTTGAATAATAAGGTTTAGTCAGTAACATGCCGGGCTCAATCAATTAGAGCACTGCCAGCGACCTCAGTGTAAATTTGATGATTGCGAGAATAAGTGATGCGGATATAAATGTTGGTGTATAGTATCTCCTAGCGTAGTGCAGTCCAAAGTTTTCTACAATTAGCCAAAGCATATTAACTGGATGGCTATCTGCCATATAAACTAACCAATGCAATAAGTAGATTGTAATTAAATTAAGTAACTAAGTGTCATGGACTGATATCTTGAGAACGGCTCTCCAAGTGTGATACCAGCGATCGAAGAGAAGAAGAAGAAGATAGACTGATAAACTTAGATGGTGCGGCTAGTTGAGAGCACCACAGTAAACAAGAATAATATTCACAGTAATAAAGAAATTATAAATTGCAGTCCTAAGACCAGGAAGGTACCTATTAGTCATCAGTACCAAATACGGAAATAATAATTAGATGTACAATAGTATAGTTACTTGAGTACCTAATAGTCATCAGTACGGAACAGGCTAATATGTTACTGAAATTGAGGCGCTACATATTCATAGCACGAGTCGACACATTCTCTGGAGCTGGCGAGATTTCTGCAGGTGATTCCCGCAGCTGGTCTCCGCAGGTTGGCTCCGCCAGCGGACCCCTCCAGACAGGGTAGATACGGTACACACTCAAGACAGTGAAACAGAGCAGTGAAACGATGTCTATTAGATAGTCCCAGCAACTGGTATATAATGTATATGGTAGTGAGAAAGTTATCCATCTGGCGACGGAAATAGTAAAGTTGTAGGTTGTCCATTAACAAGGAGGGCGATATACAATGTTAAGCAGTTACATAACTTGGCACATGGTGCAGGATGCATCGCATAGCTCTTGTGGCGCACCTAGCAAAGTCCACCAGACTGTGGTAAAATACTTACTTAAAACACACGTGACATGCAGTGCAGAATTTAGTGTCCACTTTCCAGCATGGTTGGCAGATCCGGCGAGTCATCCACCAAGAATCACCATAGCTCTACATCATGTAGGATTACATCCCGGGCCCGCATGGCTCACTCTCTGGAAAGCTCCCTAAGAAAGTCTGGATGCGGAAGGCCTAACTTTAAATTTAGTTTACTACCCCCGGATGGCTGTCCAGGAGTATCAAAAATTATGTGGAAGCCGAGGACGTCTTACCCCCGCAGATGTGCTGGGATCCGTAAGCCACCATTTGAAGTGAATATCACTGTAGGTCAGCAGTTACATCCGTCATCCTGGTGGTCCAGTCGTCCTGCGCGGGTCTGGCTTCCACACTGGCGATGCTCCTGATTCTCGATTTTTCACCCCTTTTATACTCGCTATGACGTCAGAGCTGCGAGCCTCAACCAACCAGCGGCCGAGCAGTAGCCCATCAGCGTGCAGCTAGGTCAGTGACGTATTTGCCATGTTCTAGAACATTCTAGAACTCTCCATGCATACACGTGGCTACGACGTCGAAGTAATATTTTGAACATAATTCAAGGCGGTTTTCCATGGATAACTCAGCCATTTCTGGGCCGATTTTAAAATGGTTTACAGTTCTAGAAGGCTCGCTTTATTCTGGTCCTGATTAATCCCAAGAGCAACGAGAACGGATGAATTATAAACATTTACGAGTACCCACTCGGTACACTATAGGCATTCACTCGCTTCCAATTCCGAGATGCGTTGTCAGGGAAGCTCTGACGCACGCGCATGCGCACCACATGTTTTCTCAGACATAGCCGATTTTTTTATGAGAAACCTCTCTCATAGGGCTTATGTACGCGTACTATAATACCCGGGTGGGGTGGGGGCATGCTCGGAGTAAATCCGGTGTGGCCGTTCCGTACCAAGCTTTGCTGGGATGGCCAGTACCCATCCAGTTGGTCTGTGCTACACATAACAGCATGGTGGCCACTGAATTTGCGTGAAGGTTACTTAATTGACTGGTTAATGTTGTTGCGATTAAATCGAGAGTGTTTCCTTCACGGGTTGGGAAAGCCGTACCATGCTAAATTCATCAAAGATGTCAATTAAGGCTTGACCATCTGAATCTGATAAAGAGGCACCAAGTTCTGTGCTGAGTTTGGTTTTCCAATCAATTTTCCTGTAGTTAAAGCCGCCGAGAATGTGGGTATTTGGAAGGTGGTTCGCTTTATATGTTTTGACCTGATCATGACTAGCTGATTTCTTAGTAGGATAATATGATCTCATTGTGCAACTGATTCCCTATGCCAACTGCTGATGTAATGGACTTTTCCATTTATTGACATTTATTGCCGATTTAATCCTCACCCCTCACCCCAGCCCCGCCATTTGTTGTCATCATCATCATCATCATCAATTTACAAGGCATAAGCCATTGGCTTGTTATTGCCTCAGTGCTAAACTGGTAGGGCAGGCAACCCTGGTCTGGATACAACACGTGTAGCTATCTTCATGTGTGCATGTTCATGTAGATGCACAGGCTGTTTCAAGATTAGTCCACTGTGATGTAATAATTGTATTATGACTTTGGGAATTGACGGCTCACATATGTTGTATAAGCATATGTGTAACAGCAACGTCCAAAGCCACACCACAATTAATTGTGTTCAGTCGAATTCAAATATTCTTTCTTTGAAAAAGATGTCTAGTTTGCCCTTGAATATTTCGACTGTGGTTGCTTCGACTATTGTTGTTGGCAGTGAATTCCAATGTGGTGCCACTCTATTTGCGAAGGAGTGCTTCCGAATATCTTTGCTGCTACGTTTTATGTTGAGCTTGAGCCTATGACCTCTGGTCCGTGTAACATTGGACAGTTCGAAAAAGTAGTTCTTATCAATATTATATAGATCTTTGATGAGTTTGAATGTTTCAATCAAATCTCCACGAAACCGTCTATATTTCAGTGACATTAGATTTAGGGCTTCAAGTCTTTCTGTGTAGCTATACTCTCTGATTTGTGGGACACGTTTTGTTGCTCTGCGTTGTACTCTTTCTAATAGCTGCGATTGCCTTTTCAGTCTTGGAGACCATGCTGAGTTGCAGTATTCAAGAATGGGTCACACAAGTGATTTGTATAGTAGCGTGAAAGTAGATTGATCAATGTTGGTAAATGTTCTCTTGATTAGTCCTATTGTACTGTTTGCCTTGGATACAATGTTCCCTATATGTATGTCAAGAGAGGTTTCTGTCGACATGAACCCCCAAATCTTTTTCTACATCTGATGTTGATACAGGATGTGGATCAGGTGTATCTGTCATATAGTATTTGATTTGAGGGTTATTTCTGCCGAAGTGCATGACATGCGTTTTGTCTGTGTTGAAAGATAGTTGCCATGTCTGCGACCATTTACATACTTTATTTATGTTTTCCTGAATCTGACTGGTAGCTGGGTTGCCGTACATCTTTTATCATCTGCAAATATTTTGCAGTGGCAGGTTAATCGATCAGGTAGGTCATTTATATATATCAGAAAAAGTATAGGTCCTAGAACACTTCCTTGTGGCACGCCGCTGGTCACCTCAATCCAGTCCGATGATGCATCATTAATTCTAACTCTCTGGCTCCTGTTGCTTAAGTAGTTCCCTATCCATTTTACTAAATTTTCGCCAATACCATAGCTTCTCAGTTTTGTTTGGAGTCGTTGGTGTGGCACAGTATCGAAAGCTTTTGAAAAGTCTAAATATATTGCATCGACAGGTTCGTTTGAGTCAAGCATGGCTGTTAAATCCTCCAGGTATTCTAGTAGTTGAGTTTTACATGATCTTTTACGTCTAAATCCATGCTGACATTTGGTAAATAGATTAGCCGTTTCCAGGAAATTTACAATACTGTCTCTTATAAAAGATTCTAGGACCTTGCATAATGTAGAAGTGAGACTGATTGGTCTGTAGTTGCTTGGGTCATTCTTGGAGCCTTTTTTGTGTATGCAGCATACATTTGCCATTTTCCAGATGTCGGGTAAAATGCCTTCTTCAAGAGACTTGTTGAAAATTATGCATAGTGGTGTACTAATTTCTTTAGCAGCTTCTTTTAGTATTCTCACTGGTATTTCATCCGGGCCATTGCTTTTGTTGGGGTTGAGTCCTTTTAGTTTATTTTCGATGGCAATAGGTGTTATTAATATGTCTTTTAGTATGGTACCATTGTTTCTGGGGTTAATGATTGGTGTAGAAGGAAGATTTTCTGGAGTGAACATGTTTGAGAAAAATGTGTTGAGAATGTTTGCTTTTTCTGTATCATCTGTGGTCATGGTGTCATTTGCAGGGTTACGTAGCTTGCTAATTGATTCACGTAGAACTGTTTTACTCTTGACATAGTTCCAAAAGGCTTTAGGATTTTTCTTACTTTCAGTTGCCACTTTACGTTCAAATGTCTGTTTTGATTTTCTGATGCATGCTGTTGCTTTGTTTCTAGCAATTTTGTAGAGTGTGTATTCTGTAGTTTTCTTAGTTTCATTGTATCTTTTGTATGCACGCTTTTTGCTATTGAGTGAATCTGTTGCCGCCCGATCAATCCAGAGGTGCTTTTTCTTGCCATGGTTTTTTGTTTTAGGTATTTACTGTTCTTTCACTGTGTTCAATGTTTTGTGTAGGAAGTTCCAAGCTTCCGATGCATTAAGTTGGTGTAGATGATTCCAGTCAGTCGTTCCTAAGTCTCTTCACAGTTCGTTATATCGTCCTTTGTTCAACAGTAGTTTTGGCTTAGCTATTTGTTTGCTTGTGCTTAAGATGTCAGGATGTAGTGATATTTGTAGAATGTCATGATCACTTTTACCTAGCGGCGGTAGGTGAGTTATTTCATGGACGATGTTTTCGTTGTTTGTTAAAACTAGATCCAAAAGATTTGAAGTCTGATTTATTCTATGTCGAGTCCATTGTTATTTGATTGTAAATGTTTTGGCAATTGATTTGTGCTAATTTCTGCCTGGGAATGTACATGCAGTTCAGTATTTGTGTTTGTATTGCTGTTGATAGTGTCTATGTATGGCTCATCATCTGGAGTGGCTATGGACTCGTTGTGTAATAAACTGAAATGGTTTGATAGTTGTATTGGTACTTGTTTATATATGACTGGCCGTGTACCGGATTGATCGCAAGATGGTAAAACTAGCACCTCCATGTCCTTCCATTTTGAAAATCCTGTAAAAGGTAATAATTTATGTAATCTTGGATGTTAGTGGATAGGAGATTTATTCCTGATTTGTTGGGATGGACATTGTCCCAGAATAACTCACCATATACTTGGCCCTCTTCGCTGCTGAAAATAAAAGAATGGTTAATGAAAGTCACAGCGAGCCACACCGCTAGGGATTCTAATCGTGTGTTGAACTAACTGACCAGATCATTTTCATATGGTTCGTTTGGGCATGGAAGCAGTGATGATACAAATACCTGTGTTTCGGGTGACTGGCGACGGATTGTTTGTATGAGTGTAGTGTAGTCCTCTATCATTCTGTCAAGGCTCTTACGACCGATATCATTTGTTCCTACATGTACCACAATCCCATCGTATCATTCATCGGCTACAGATTTCTCGATTTGGTATGTGATTTCGCTTATACGCGCGCCGCTGAAGGACCTAATTTTGATGTCGGTATCATCGGATGACATATATCGCCCGCTTAGTTTTTTAAAAGTTGAGCTTCCAATTAGAAGAACATTATTCTTCTACTTATCATTGGAATGTCCACTTTGTTGTTGTGGTGAAAGCCTATTGCTTGGGTGCCGTTGTTTGTGTGCAGTGCTAGAGTGCTGCTGGTATGAACTGAGTGTTTGGTGTTGTTTGTGTGCAGTGCTGGGGTGTTGCTGGTATGAACTGAGTGTTTGGTGTTGTTTGTGTGCAGCACTGGGGTGTTGGTTGGATTGAGTTTTTGATGGTTATCTGACTGTAGCCTGTGGTTGTTGTTATGGCGGTGTGTGTATGATGTACCTGCGACTACCTCATTGTATTGCCGCACACCTGGTTTGGCCTGGCTCCTATGGTCTCTTCCTTGAGACTCACTGAGTGCTTGTGGCATGGCTGGTATACGTGGTTCAGTGTGGTGATTTTGATGGATGTTGTTCTGTTGTGCTTGTTGTTTGGCTGGTTTACGTGGTGCAGTGTTGTAATTTTGATGGATGTTATTCTGATGTTGTGTACTTCTGTGTGTCTGTAGGTGAATGCTATTTGTTTGTTTGCCTGATCTGTCTGATTGTAATTCACGTACCTGGGATTGCAAAATGTACTGTCCCTCTCTAAGTCTAAGCTCACTGATCTGCTTTATTAGTGTGTTTAGCAGATCTGGAGTTTCGTCACATTTGGCAGAGGCCAAGAGTGTTGTGGATTCCACAACTCTCTTAGCCTCTGCCAAATGCGATGAAACCCCAGTTGATGCAGTTTTACCTGTAAATGAGACAGTAGGCGTTTCGTTGGGTGGGCTTGTTGAAAACATGTCTGTGATGGCATCATCGCTTGGGTCAGGGATGTTACTCTGGTCACTTACCGCTGATGAGGACTCACCACATTCAGAGGCCAGCAGGAAGGAATCATTTGCCGCAGTTGGTTCGAATTTCTGTTGTCGCTGTGACTTTGTGATTATATTTACCTCGTAGTCTACCTGCTGGATGTTTACATACCATGCCAAGAAATCGGTGATATGTTGGTTTAAATGTGTACACTTGGAACAGGTGTACCTGCGACGTGTCGATGTTAGAGTGTTGAGCATGTAGGGAGGAAGTAGGGTGCAAGCATAGTGGTACCAATTTTTGCAGTCAAACCACTGTAGCATGAACTTACTATTTGCCTCGAGACAAATGCATTGGCTACTTACCTCAGCCCCATGCAAGGGGCTGGGCTCTGTGTTCACGGTAGGTACTGCTGTCTCGACTGTTGGTGTTGCTGTTTGCTCCGTGCTGCCACCTGGAATAGGAGTACTCGTTAGGTCAAATGGACTTGGTTGGGTCGTGTTTGGGATTGTTTGTTCAGCTATGGGCACTACTGAATTTCCGTTTTCACCACTGGATGTTGGATTGTTCATAGCTGGATGACCTGCTGGGATTTGGATGTTAGGTGCTGGGATTTTTGGTTTATCAAACCTGATACCGTTACATTTATCACATAACATGTCATCACACTGTCTGTTTTCAACAGACATGCTCCTCCGATTGCAGTCACGGCAGATCTCTCCAGGCATGATGTGCGTTGGTTTCCTGAGAACAAGAGCTGGTGTACACAAAATGGGGTTAGTGGTAAAAATGTAGAGATTACTATGTGTTATATATTCAATTTAGAGAATAAATAACCTTGAACTACTATAACATGAAATAAAGATCTTTGAATTTGAACTCGAATCGATATTTAAACTGGGAACAGACAATGTCTGACTTCGTTGGGTGTAACTCAGTCCTAATAAGGACTTTCACAGTTAGAAGTGGGATGAGTTGTACAACTGACCACTATTTTACAGTGTTAATTGTTATTGAATTACGAAAACTGGTTACAAATTTGATTTAACCAAAAAAAAAAAACCTCTTAAAGGTAATGAATAGATGTGTGTAAGGTGTCCGCCATAACAATAGGCACTGCCTTGGGCGGACAACCTGGTATGATTTGTGAATTCGTTTACCTTGGAATTATTGAATAAATAATCTTGAATCTTGAATCTAGATGATGATGATGGCGACGTCCGCATTTAGCGATCCGCAATTTCTCTTTTATTGATTAAAAAAGTAAATTACAGACGAGAATTGAAAGGATTAACAAAACAAGGATTATTTTGATAAATATGTGAATTTTGTGGTGTTGATATTCTCTAAATAATGTAATCAATTCAGATTTCAGTGTCATTTCTATACCTAGAATATATCTACTTATTACCAGTTTTCGTAATAAATTTAACATTGACAAAAATGTCATTTGTGCTTTCATGGACTTGGATTCTTTCTCACCTCCTGTTTAGTAGAATCTCCGACACTTAGAGCGCTACTGCTCAGTGAAGTCCACATACATATCACAACAATCACCATTTTGAATGTATTTATAGAGATAGTGCAGATAAAAAAAGGGGGAAAGGACCAGCCAAGTAACTACAGGCCGATTGGTCTCACCTCATGTATAGGGAAAATCTTAGAAAGATTACTCAGAAATCAAATTGTTTCCCACCTAGAGAACAACTATTTAATAAACCAATCACAACATGGGTTTAGGAAAGGCCTATCTACACTAACAAACCTACTTTGCCTTTTTGATAAAGTTACTACCCAATTAGACAATGGACACCCAGTTGACATAATATACTTAGACTTTGCTAAGCCATTTGACAAAGTCCCGCATCAGAGGCTGTGCAAGAAAATTAAATCTCACGGAATAGACGGGGAGATACTCCAATGGATTCAAATTGGTTATCAGATAGGAAACATCGTGTGGTAATAAACGGACAGAAATCTAACTGGACAAGTGTAAAAAGTGGAGTGCCCCAGGGATCGGTCCTTGGGCCAATTTTATTTATGATCTATATAAACGACATAGACGAAAACATTACAAGCCAAATTGGCAAATTTGCTCATGATACTAAATTAGGTAAAGAAATTCTGAACAAAGAAAGTACACTTAAACTCCAAGCAGATCTCCCACAGAATTTTTAGCTTGTCTCAAGAATGGCAGATGCTCTTTAACTTAGATAAATGGAGTGTTTTACATTTAGGACACAATAACGTGTGCTATAGCTATAAAATGGGAAGCAACACACTAGTAAAAAGCATTGAAGAAAAAGATTTGGGAATAACGATTCAGCAATCAATGAAAGTGTCAAGACAATGTGAAGTAGCATCAAGAAAAGCAAACCAAGCCCTAGGCCTGATATATCGTACAATAAAATATAAATCCTGACCTGTTATTCTCCAGCTTTACAAATCCCTCGTAAGACCTCACTTAAACTACTGTATCCCCTTTTGGTGCCCACACCTACAAAAATACATAGACTTACTGGAGCGGGTACAACACAGGATGACACCCATGATCCCAGGTTTAGCAAGTATACCGTATGAAACACATCTCCAGAAAATAAATCTTACAACATTGAAAACCAGGAGAATCCGAGCTGACATGATAGAAGTCTATAAAAAATTTTCTAACCAGGACCATATTAAGCCAAATGAATTCTTCACAATGCCATCTACACACACTAGGCGACATGCACTTAAACTTTACAAACAACCCTGTTGACTTGATCTACGCAAGTATTTCTTCACAAATAGAGTTGTTAATGTATGGAATTCTCTACCAACAGAAGCAATTAACGCTCCAACATTAAACACATTCAAAAACAACGTAGACTCATTCTTCAAGTTACTGGGTTTTATATAGACCTACGGTCATCTAAGGCCACCCATAAAAATGATTTTGTTTCCTGCAAACCGGGTGTAGAAAAGATTTCAGTAGGGAGGGAGGAAATTTATTTATTTTTAATTATTAATTTATTTTAAAGCGGTCATAAATATTTGGTTTCCAGATATTTGACCAGATATCAATTAAATATGGTTGTAATTGCCAAATTTGTTATGTTTTTCATGTCACAATTAGCAAAATGGATTCATATTGCATACACATGGCATTAAAACATTGTAATTTATATAGTTTGATAAATGTATGCATGTTTTAACATTTATGCTGGGTAGAAAAAAAAATTCTTTTATTCCCGGCCGGGTGAAAACAAAGACAAATTTCACCAGGGAGGTTTACAGGAAACGAAACTGTTTTTTATTTTTGCCTAACTCCTAAAAATTGGAGTGATAACAACATACTGGGTCTGTTTGCTTATGGTGTGCATGTTGGCCCAGTCACTTCTTCTACACTGAAGTATTTGACTGCAATCACTGGTAAGATAAACACACCTTTCCCACATTAACATCATTATGCCAGGATTACTCTAAATCAACGCTCAGAGCAAAACTGTTTGCATGTAAAGCTGTCACCAAGCAGCTGACCGGCATTGAGTTACTATTGCACTAAAATACACTGCTATTTAAGCCATTCCTATGATAAACTAAAATCAATATATTACCGGGTATTTCAAGTTCTTGTGTCCCGTTAAATATATACAGTTTTTCATGAGATATAAGATGCCTGTTGATTTCTGCTCAATTTACCAGGCCTGCAATGTTACCCAGCTGCAATGCTACCCAGCGTGCAATGCCCTGACTCCATAATCGTTGTTGAACTATTGGACGCCATATTCGTTTTGTCTATTGTCTGCACAAGCCAGGATTTCTCGAACAAAACCAACCTGCTTGCACGTGCAAATAGTTGAACAGAAATCAACAGGCATCTCATATCTCGTGCAAAAGTCTATTTAACGGGACACAAGAACTTTAAGTCATATACCATTCGAAAGCGTATTCAATTGCCTAAATATTAATGCATCATTTTTAATATTTTTGTAAAATATTCACTGAATTATTTGCCTATACATATAAAAGACACCATTATACCTAGATTCATTAAATCAAGCGGACAATAGGGGCTATATTAAAATTACTAATAAGTGTATTTTTACAAAACTATAAAAATGAATACAGATATGAATAGAAAATTGGCTAAGCTTTCCAATGATGTGTGACTTCAATAATATGAAATTAGTTCTTTATATAACCTGCATAAAGTGCGTAGTATCTGATTCCAATAGTAAAGTAATGCTGTTTGCGAGTCAGCTATCACGTTTACCAGCCGGAAGTGGTATGCGCAAAGCATTCTGGGAAAGTGGTTTCCCAAAATATGCTAATGTGGGAAAGATCTATTGTGCCTGCCCACCCGATTATAATTTATAGGCTTCAGTAGCTTTTGATTATTGATAGACTACCTATTTTGAATTTGTACATATTCTAATATGAAAATAGGCATTGCCTATAAGCGAAAGCAGACATCATTTATTGTCCCCCGACGGCCGTCAACGGGGACACTAGTAATAGGCGGTGTCCGTGTGTGTGTCCGTCCGTCCATCTGTCTGTCACACTTTAGGTTTCCACTCTATAACTTTAGTTAGCCTGCATGGATTTATTTCAAATTTGGTATAGTGATTCCTTATGATGAGGCATCAGTAGGGATTGCGTTTCAGCGATGCACGTCCAGATGTGATGGAGTTATCCCCCTTGAATGACATAGAATTCAAGGAAAATTTGGTTTCTGTTCATTTCCTTTAGCTAGCCTGCATGGATTTATTTCAAATTTGGTATAGTGATTCCTTATGACGAGGCCTCGGTGGGGATTGCGTTTCAGCGACGCACGTCCATATGTGATGGAGTTATCCCCTTGAATGACATAGAATTCAAGGAAAATTTGGTTTCTGTTCAATACCTTTAGCTAGCCTGCATGGATTTATTTCAAATTTGGTATAGTAATTCCTTATGACGAGGCCTCAGTGGGGATTGCGTTTCAGCGACGCGCGCCCAGATGTGATGAAGTTATCCCACTTGAATGACATAGAATTCAAGGAAAATTTGGTTTCCGTTCAATACCTTTAGCTAGCCTGCATGGATTTATTTCAAATTTGGTATAGTGATTCCTTATGATGAGGCCTCGGTGGGGATTGCATTTCAGCGATGCGCGTCCAGATATGATGGCGTTATCCCCCTTGAATGACATTGAATTCAAGGAAAATTTGGTTTCCATTCAATACCTTTACCTAGCCTGCATGGATTTATTTCAAATTTGGTATAGTGATTCCTTCTGACGAGGCCTCGGTGGGGATTGCGTTTCAGCGACGCGTCTCCAGATGTGATGGAGTTATCCCCCTTGAATGACGGAATTCAAGGAAAATTCGGTTTCCGTTCAATACCTTTAGCTAGCCTGCATAGATTTATTTCAGATTTGGTATAGTGATTCCTTATGACGAGGCCTCGGTGGGGATTGCGTTTCAGTGACGCGTGTCCAGATGTGATGGAGTTATCACCCCTTGAATGACATAGAATTCAAGGAAAATTTGGTTTCCGTTCAATACCTTTAGCTAGCCTCCATGGATTTATTGCAAATTTGGTATAGTGATTCCTTATGACGAGGCCTCAGTGGGGATTGCGTTTCAGCGACGCGCGCCCAGATGTGATGAAGTTATCCCCCTTGAATGATATAGAATTCAAGTAAAATTTGGTTTCCGTTCAATACCTTTAGCTAGCCTGCACGGATTTATTTCAAATTTGGTATAGTGATTCCTTATGACGAGGCCTCGGTGGGGATTGCATTTCAGCAATGCACGTCCAGATGTGATGGAGTTATCCCCGTTGAATGATATAGAATTCAAAGAAAATTTGGTTTCCATTCAATAACTTTACATAGTGTGCATGGATTAACTTCAAATTTGGTATATAGTGATTCCTTATGATGAGGCCTCGGTGGGGATTGCGTTTCAGTGATGTGCATCTTGATGTGATGGAGTTATCCCCCTTGAATAACATAGAATTCAAGGAAAATATGTAGTGTTGTAGCCACCATAGATTCACATGCATATACACACACGCAATTTTGTAAAGGCAGGAATCTAAAAAATTTGTTTTGCTAACAACAGCCGTCGGGGGACATGTGATCAGTACTGATCTTCTTGTTATGTTAATAAATAGGATGAATATGTATATGGTCAAAATGTCCTAAATATGTATGTCCATGTATAGTACATTTGAAGCTAAATTTTCATCACGCTTGGAGGGCATTCTGGAAAATTCAGTCCACAATATTCACAACAATACTTAGGCCAATTTGTCAGGATACCCGCCAACTAGGGCTGGGCGGTTTGACCTAAAAGAAAACCGGTGACGGTATCACTAATTAAACCGGTATTAACGAAATACCGGTTTAAGGGGTTAGAATGATGATAGAAAATAATTTGAAATATGAAAATACACCGTTTTCATTAGCTCCAGTACATGTATTTTGCGATTTGACAACTGACGTAAATTGCCACGAAATTAGAACGGTAACTACGTACGACTGCTCACTTCGACGCTATCTATCTCAAAATAGTAGTTAAAATAACTAAAGTCTGGTTCATGTGGTCGTGAAAATAACACTAACTACTAAAATTTTCAACACTGTTATTAGGTAACTATTTTCGAACCCGGTTATGAGAGCGAGTTTAGGCTCCTAGTAGAGTACTGCACATACGGTTAGAGTATGTATAACCACCTACAGTATGATCTAGTCTAGTAAGTCATGTGTTTGTATTCGAGTACTCAGTATTCAGTAATACTCCTCAATAAACTGTCATTCAAGCGGGTGAATGTCATTCAGCACGTAGCTAAAGAGTAGTCATTTCCCGGAAATCGAGCCTCAAGAATTCTCACAAAAAATGTGTGTTGACTATTTTTCGAGGTTCATATAATAAAGAGATTATGATAATTTGACAACATAAACGCAATGATTCGTGAATCTAACTTAAATCTACTTAAATCAACACTCCGTACTTGAAGATATACGAAGACGAAAAAGGACGTAAAACAAAACAATGTGATTATAACGCCAATCGAGCAGAAAAGTCACGTGAAAAAAAATACTACAAATTTCATTCATAAAATCGATAATAATTTGTTAACAACCAATCACATTATGCCTGCTCGTATTTGAGAGGCTAAGATGTGTATTTTAAAATACTCCGCCAACATAAGAAGCGACTTAATCGTTTTCATTTCTCGGGCATTCAAGCAATTTGACTCGTATGTCTTAGTCCGTGATGGATCATTTTATGTTTGTCAAGATCTAAGGGAAATAATGATTTGTTTGGATTGGGAGTTCATTGTATAGCGTCGTTGCTTTCGCAGCGCGTTTCTTGATTTTTTTTTGTATCATTTTCGTAATGGTTTCTAAACCGTCGCCATAAATGAATGTGAGATGGTGTGAAACCGGTATACCGCCCAGCCCTACCGCCAACATAGTTGAATCTTTTACGTACAACACTTAGTAGTCCAAGTCTGCTCTGTCTCAACCAACCCCTGTGACAGATATTTGGACAGACTGAGAGCAATTTATGTTGGAGAAATCCGCTTGTAGTACGTAACTTTTCGCCTTGAAAATCACGCAACTTCGCCCGAGCAAATTCGACCCCCGGGATAATTAAATTAAACTGGAAAGCCAGTGACAGATCTAGATCATGTCGGCTTTGTTTTTTAGGTAAGATATTCAATTATTTATGCTGTATTCGTTATTCTCGTTTTACATCTGTGTTTGGCTGGTCCAGTGACTGAGTGGACCAGTGTGTGCTCGATGTTAAAATTGAGATTTTGAAATGTTTTGAAAATAATTTGACTACGATTTGTTACTTTCATATAAATGTAGCAATAACAAATTCATTTCAATAAAATAATCTTTTTGAGTATCTTGAGATTAATTTTACTCTGACATAACTGACTGCATTTTCTTTCAATAAAATCACCTTCAAAACATCTAATTTGAAATGACACAACAGCTAAATATCTCTATTATTTGAATCTGCCTGCCATATCAAAATTCCTAAAGGTTTAACTTGAGTCAATCATTAATGCATTGTCCTTTAACAGCACACTTTAATGTGAATTTAATGTGAGGAGGATAGCATCATGGTGTAGCCACAACAATGCGTTGGTTATCAGAAGAAACAATATTTAAAATACATATATGACTTTATTTGAAGTTGTAATCAACTCTGTTGTTATTGATTTTCTATTGTAATGGTTATGTAGACAAATATTGTAGATCCCTGTTCCTGATAACCAACTTCTTTTTGCTGATAACAAACAATTTTGCAGGAAACAAATTATTTTGCTGGTAACACTACTTATTTTGCTGATAACAAACACTTGCTAGAAACAACACATATTTTGCTGGTAACAATACGTATTTTGCTGATAACAAAGACTTGCTAGAAATAACCAATATTTTGCTGGTAATAAACACATTCTTTTAGAGATTAAACAAATAGGATTTGATTTCATAAACCAGTTTATGTCAGTCCTCGCTATGTGGATTATTCTATTCTCTAGAAGATCATAGAAGATAGTATCTGGTGTGCGTTGATGAATGAAGATGGAGGTAGACTTGCTATTCATTTAAGCTTACAGAGAAAAGAACTGTTGTTGTTGTTGTTGTTGTTGTTGTTGTTGTTAACACACACCTTCAGTGTGTCTATGATTTGATTTGAGTTGCTTTCAAGTTTTATGTTGTTTTTAATCCATTCTATTTGAAATGGAAAAAAGTCAATGCTTACTTATATCATCCATGTTTTCAGATGAGCCCATTATAAAACATGCTGAATATTTTGAAAACAAGTCAACTAATATTTTTTGCTTTTTTATGTAGCAATTATTTTCAGTTAAAATGTTTTCAATATAATCAGTCATGTCAGTAGGAAAATTATAGCTGTATTATAACTACAGTCATCTAAGTGTATACTGTGAATTAGATTAACTTCTATTCTTCTAACTTTCAAGGGGTGTATTGCTAAGATAGAAACAATGTAAAGTACTATTATTAGCTCACCTGGCCTGAAAACCCAAGTGAGCTTATGTCGTGGCGCCCGTCAGTCGTGTGTCTGTTGTCTGTCCGTCGTCCGTCAACTCTTCCTTTAAAATGACTTCTCAAGAACCCCTAGAATGATTTCAATTATATTTGGCAGGAAGCATCCTTAGGGCATAGGGATCCAAGTTTGTTCAAACGAAGCCGATCAGCCAATTTGGCTGGTGGCCATCTTGGATTTTGGCAGATTTTTAGAAACGTCTTTAAAAATCTCCGAAACCGCTTGAGGGATTGAAGGAAACCTCATGAAATATGATCCAGGGCAAGAGCTCAACGAAGTTTGTTCAGGAGAACTTGATCTTGTCAAATGGTTCGGCGGCCATCTTGGTTGACCTAGTTTTAGCGAAAATGACTTCTCCAGAACCCCTGAAGGGATCAGGCCGAAATTTGGCAGATATGATTAGGGCCAGTAAAGTTTGTTCAAGAGAAGTTTATCCGTCAAAAAACATGGCCGCCGTGGGCCAATCAAAATATAGCATGTTTGGCGGCCATATTGGATTTTTTTATTTGATGGACTTTGAGGCTGGAATTGTTTTTATATAGGTTTTTGGGTATTCTGATTTGAAATTTGCAATTTTCGAAACTGTCAGATAAATGGTTTGGCGACCATCTTGGATCATTTTCCGGCCAAAAGCTCCTATACTAAAGCAATGGGAAATTTAAAATGTCTTCTTTTCGAGAACTGCTGGGACGATTTCAATTATATTTGGTAGGAAGCATCCTTAAGGCATAGAGATTCAAATTTGTTCAAATGAACCCGATTGGCCAATTTGGTCGACAGCCATCTTGGATTTCTACCGATTTTTAGAAATGTCTTTGAAAATCTTCTCCAAAACCGCTTGAGGGATCGATTCAGAAGTCACGAAATATGATCTAGGTAAGAGCTGAACAAAGTTTGTTCAAGGGAACTTGATTGACCAAATTGGTCAGTGGCCATCTTGGATGACCTAGTTTTCGCAAAAACAACTTCTTCCCCAGAACTGCTGAAGCGATCAGGCTGAAATTGGTGATATATGATTAGGGACTAAGCGCCATTAATGTTTGTTCAAGAGAAGTTAATCCATTAAAAAACATGGCCGTGGTGGGCCAATCAAAATATAACGTGTTTGGCGGCCATATTGGACTTTTTTATTTGATGGATTTTGAGGCCGAAATTGGTTTTATATGGGTTTTTTGGGTATTCTGATCTCAAATTTGCAATTTTCGAACCTGTCGGATTAAGGGGGGGGGAGTGGTGGGTTTCCATCTTGGATCATTTTCCCGCCAAAAGCTCTCATACTAAAGCAATGGGAAATTCTGCTCATCCATCCAATTTTCAATGTCCTCACCCCTCCTATCAGTAGAATGATAGCCCCATAACTGAGAATGACTGTTGAGGTCACCAGCAATGATAGTTGAATCTGGGTGAATTGGGATTTTTCTGAGATTCAATGGTTGATTATTAGGGCAGTAATAGTTGACAACAGTGATAGGATGTTTCTCTGGAATTATCTTGATTGCGAGAATTTCAGTGGCATTTAGGTTATTCCGGACCAGGGTTATGACTCCTCCTTTATGTCTTCCATCCCTGTCAGATCTGAAGCACTGAAATCCTCTTATACAGAATCTTCTGTTGGCATTCAGATGAGTTTCTTGGATACGCGCAACATCTACGCCTTTCTTCTTGAGAATTTGGCTAAGCTCCGTTTTCTTATTAGAAACTCCTTCAGCATTCCATTGGATGATAGTCAGCGGTTTGCTTACTTGTACTTTAGGTTGGACAACCTTCTTCCTTTTTCTCCAATGTCTACGAACTTTACCACCAGTAGCTTGGGTGGACCCCTTCGAGGCTGGGGGGACCCGGTGCTGCACATGGCTGGCGGGAACTCACACGGCGAGCACCATGACGGATATTCATAATATTAACTGTCATGAAAGATGAGTTGTTTAGTGCTATGGTTGGCCACTCACTCCAAATACCTGGCTTGGTACCCAGATAAAGTGTTACACCCCTGCGCCCGACCCA
The DNA here is from genome assembly GCA_034401795.1 of Chaetoderma sp. LZ-2023a. Taxonomy (NCBI): domain Eukaryota; kingdom Metazoa; phylum Mollusca; class Caudofoveata; order Chaetodermatida; family Chaetodermatidae; genus Chaetoderma; species Chaetoderma sp. LZ-2023a. The sequence goes on from CM067367.1 coordinate 86,922,437, forward strand.
AGATCAGAGATCTTAGATCTACTTTGAGGCCTAGCACTTGTAGCAGGGGGCTGTCATATTGTTTATAGGCACTTGTTCTCAGTAGTTTTTACTGGGATGCGTATATTCGAAGTAGTAGCTAAGATGTTAAGTTTTAACAGTCTGTAGTTTTTTTTAGAGAAAAGCTTATGGTGGTGAGATGGCTGTGTGCCTTTTTCTTACCTTCATGAATCTGCCAGGATTTGCTGGAGGGCGATTGCCCCCAGCTCGTTGTCCCAGATGTCATCCTCGTCCAGGGTGGAAGTATCCAGGCAGTCGTTTTCGATGTCTGCCTGGTAGTCTTCTTCTGCTGTTGGTCCGGAGACACCGCTGTCCAGGCTATTTCTCCCCGGGCTGAAGATAGGTGATGGTGTTGATGGACCTTCTGTGTTGCTGTCTTGTTCTGGGCTGGAGAGTGGTGCGGAGTAAGCGTGAATTTCAGATACGTATTAAAGAATATTTAAGGGACATTGTGAATGGCAAAGACACACCAGTAGCCAACCATTTTAATCTCCCGAACCATAACATCCCTTCAGTCGACTACAGAATCATTGAAGTGCTCCATCACGATCCTGATACACTGGAAGCCACATCTATCCGCAAGGAATGCGAGAAATTCTGGATCCACCTGCTAGCTACACAGCATGGACCCAATTGGGATTAATCACGCTGATTGGTGACAATCTCTACCTGAAAGTAGTATAATAAATACATTTGACTAAATGGTTCAGCGGCCATCTTGGATGACCTCGTTTTCGCAAAAACGACTCCTTCCCCAGAAGCGATCACGCCAAAATTTGTGATATACCGGTATGATTAAGGACTAAGGGCCATTAAAGTTTGTTCAATAGAAGTTGATCCGTCAAAAAAACTGGCCGCTTTAAAATCTCTTTAAAAATCTTCCCCAAAACCGCTTGGGGGATCAATTCAAAACGCATGAAATATCATCTAGGACAAGAGCTGCACCAAGTTTGGTTCAAGGGAACTTGATTGGCCAAATGGTTTGGTGGCCATCTTGGATAACCTAATTTTTGCTAAAAATGACTCCAGAACCACTGAGCGGATTGAGCCGAAATTTGAGAGACATGATTAGGCACTGAGTGCCATTAAAGATTTTTCAAGGGAAGGCGCTACATCAGAAACATGGCAGCAGGGAATATTTTGTTGGAAAAAAATTGTGTAGCAGTAACTGCTAAACAAATCAAATAATGCATAGCAGTTCTTAGCACTTGCATAGCAAACAAACTGTGTTGAAACTGGTTGGTGTTCCAACGGGGAAACGTTTCAAAACATATTTGCATGATCAAAAACTTTGTCTACACACACTATGAGCAAGTGAATCCAAAAACAACCGAAAAGCATAATTTTCCAATTTCACAAAACGTTTTCCCTATGGAATGCAGGACTGGTTCCAATGTAGCAGTCATTGATACATATACCATACCGGGAGCTAGTCAATATTTTCAAGCCGAGAGAATTCATGATTTTTTATCATGTATTGGTACTTCGATCATGTTGTTCAAGCCACAAACAGAATAAATATGGAATGTAGTCTTTGCTAATATGGTTTCGAAATAATGTAGATGGAGATCAGAGTTAAAATGTGTAATATAACCAGAGCTCGAAATTAGCGAAAAGTTGACCTAGTTTACACAAATTGCACATAAGTGACATGAACAGATGGTTGAATAATTAATATTGGACTTCTGAGAATGTTATTGAGGATAGTTTATCAGACTTCAGGTCTACAGTAGCCAGTATTGTTTTTTGTCAGTATAACATATGTCGGATTCAGAATATGCATATACTGGCTCTGGCCAAGGTCAGGGAGTATAGGAAACCTATTGCAGATTTGGCAATTACATTGATTGGAAGCTGTTGCTGCTTAAGGCAGCAACACATCTCAGTCAAATTATTTTCAAAAAGATCAATAATGTACCTCCCATGAATACTGATTTCATTGACTAGGGTTAGCATATATTTTGTAACGTACCAACCTACAGGGAATATTTTGTTGGAAAAAAATTGCGTTGCAGTCACTGCTAAACAAATCGAATAATGCATAGCAGTTCATAGCACTTGCATAGCAAACAAACTGTGTTGAAACTGGCTGGTGTTCCAATGGGGAAACCTTTCAAAACATGTTTGCATGATCAAAAACAGCTTTTTTCGTCTACACACGCTATGAGCAAGTGAATCCGAAAACAACCGAAAAGTATAATTTTCCGATTTCGCAAAATATTTTCCCTATAGAATGCATAACATATGTCAGATTCAGAATATGCATGTACTACTCTGGCCAAGGTCAGGGAGTATAGGAAACCTAAAATAATACGTATTGGCAGATTTGTCAATTACATTGATTGGAAGCTGTTGCTGCTTAAGGCAGCAACACATCCCAGTCAAATTATTTTCAAAAAAATCATTAATGTACGTCCCATGAATACTGTGATTTCATTGACTATGGTTAACATATATTTTGTAACTTACCAACCTACATCACATATCCCTTTGAACGGGTAGGCTAAACAAAGTACACATCATTCAATACAATGTAAGAAGGTTGAATAGTGTTAGTGCTTAACTGGAAGCTGTTACAGGCTATGGCAGCTGTGAGCAACAGGTCCCCCTTAAAAACTTGCAACATATTCAACAGCTTATTAAGATGAAATTGAGTTTCTGCGATACTATGACTTCAGTTGAAAGAGCTAACAATTTTTATTTAAAAATTACTAATGGTTGTTTTCTCTGGCTTAAATAGTGAATGATAAAGTTTTACTGTGATCAGCGTGTATCAATCGGCTCACGTGTTACTAGTTTTACTACGAATACTACACGGTCTATATATATATATACTACTACGTCATTCTTAAAATTACCGCGTAAAACATTGTTTATTTTCTTTACCGTCGGTAGTTTCCTTGTGATTCATTGGTTGCTCTCTATATGGTTATATTTATTAACCAATAATCTTGCGAGAAAGTATGTTCCCGACTTTGGAGAAGAGTACTCGAGAACACTCTCGTGCATGCGTCGATCTTGGCGACATGCCATTCTAAATCTGTCGCTTACACGAATCAAGTGCGATACGCCGCCATAACATGGCTAACTATACTGTGTCGGCCTTGATTTTGGGATGTGCTAACAGGAGTTTAGCATTCGCGATGATATAACATTGTCTAAATCGACCAGAATCAGCCTAGATAAACTTGTATTTTAAAATTTTATCATAACGCTAACTAATGACGAGGCAATGATCAATAGCCATAACCCCCTATAGGAGAATTTAGATTTACAAGAGAGTCTGTTACGAGCAATATGTTGACGACCATGAATACCCCGTGATACATATTGCGAGTTTCCGACTCAAACTAAAAACTGACGTCTGTAACAGTTTATTATTATACCAGAAGAAGGAAGCCGCTAACGCATGCGCACATCACTAGCTTTTAGAATTGTGATCTATAGAGCGCTTACTGAACTCACTTCAATGGCGGTCATTTGTCCCATAGTGAAAGAAGGTATGAAGATATGTGCTCTATAGCTATATATGTCTATGGACTATATCGGAAATCAGTCTCCAACGCATGCGCATCTCACTTCCTTACTAAATTTGACAATCGTTTTGCAACTTTTTGCGACTTTTTATCAAAAATATTTCAAAATTAAGTGAATTGACTGAATTTTACATCAAAATTATGTATCGCAGCAAATAGCTATGCGAGGTTGTAAATGTGTAGCAAAATATTCCCTGGGCAGAAGTGGACCAATCAAAAGTAGCGTGTCTGCCGGCAATATTGGACTTGCAAAAATGTCCACAAACTCATTTAGAAGACTACTCCTAAACCACCCACTAACAATTGTGACAAAAATGCATAATGCTCCAGGTGAGTAACACAGGCCTCTTTTGGCCTCTTGTTTCTCAAATGTACACCAGTATTTCTTTTAATGCGTCTGTAAGAGTTCAATTTTTGACATGGGGTGGTTACAGGTTAAGTATCAATTAATTGAATAATCTCAATTATTTCTTTGAAATAATCACAATTTAAAAAATTGCATAATCGTGCAAGCCTACCGGAAACCACGACATATGATGGCTGTTTCCGGATAACAGCCAAGTATATTGATATTGCAATTGAAGGAAGGAATTACTGACAGCTCGCAGCTATGCCGCTCAGTGAAGTCCAGTCTGCATATTTCTGACCACCCCAGGCTTCAGCTATAATGTCATAGAGACACTGACAGCAGAGCTGACATCTACTACATATATTAACACTATCAGAGCGTATTCACAACTGGGCTCCCGATACAGGGCCTGGCCATCAGAGTGAATTCTTTTACGGGACCAATGGCTTTATTTCTTCTCCGAAGAACGTGTCATGTGAATGACGTATGGAACAGAGCAGCATCAGCAGGCTTTTTACAGGTTAATTGCATGTCTGAAAGCAGGATTAAACCCGGCTCGTTGGGTTGGAATTTCATGCATGTGCCGCAGAGCGGTTTAACTGACCTCGCCAATGCGATGAAAACGGTAACCGAAATGCTACAGCTCTTAGTAACTTTTCATGACTTGCAACTATACACATCAACAAAATAGCCAAAAAAGCAAATGCAATCATATATTTTCTCCGCCGCAACTTGAAGTTTTCTCCAGAAAAATGCAGGAAAATGGCAAACCTCTCAATGGTCAGATCAAAACTGGAATACAGCTCAGTTGTCTGGGACCTGCATACACAATCTGGTATAGACACAATTGAACAGATCTAGCATCGTGGTGTCCACTTTAGTTGTCATAGCAACAAGTCCCGTGAACATGGATGTATCCAACAAATGATGAATAGACTGAAAATAAAACCCTACAGGAACGCAGAAAAGAGAACATATTTGTATTGTTATACAAAGTTGCAAATGACGCTGTCCCTGTAATTCCTACCTGACTCAAATCTGAGGGAAGCGCCTCATACGGAAAGACAGTATGAAGGCTTCACATATGTAAACCCTGCTGAGCATTCATGCACAAACAACTCACAATAATTTGTGGTCGCCTCCAGCACCATGCCTGTGTACAGGAACTCATTCTTCATAAAACACTTATTGATTGGAACCAGCTAGATGACTCAACCATCCAAGCAACAACAGTGGATGACTTTCGGGCCAGATTACTGCTGGACTGAATCAAGGGCATGTGCGTGCTCTCCCCCATTGAAATTCTATGCCAAACATTTGAATTCTTCAAGGAATACCTTTCGGATTCAGGTTCATAACGCAGGTGGTGTTATGACATCATCCATCACAATGTAGGGCTAAGGTTTAACAGGTTTCTGTTTCTAACAACCGTTTTTGTTCATTCTCGTATACATGTTGTTTTGGTGGCATCATCAAATGATCAAAGCATGTCTCATATGAAATCATTAAACCATATAAATTAGGCTTGTCTATACGTGACTGCAATTTAGCTTTGCCGCTAGCATGCTTATATGTATTTCTTTAAAGAAATAGTTACCCCCATTTAATTTACCAAAGTATTCATCTCTATTCGCTACAATTGATAAAATCTAGCTAGCATGCTTATATGTATTTCTTTAAAGAAATAGTTACCCCCATTTAATTTACCAAAGTATTCATCTCTATTCGCTACAATTGATAAAATCTAGCTAGCATGCTTATATGTATTTCTTTAAAGAAATAGTTACCCCCATTTAATTTACCAAAGTATTCATCTCTATTCGCTACAATTGATAAAATCATTATAACGTCATAATTATATGCTTCACCTGTGTCATGGCCTGACCAATGGTGTATTTGATTGTAAACCTCCTCCACAGGGCTTCCACTAATTTCTAAATTGGGTAATGCTATTGGGAGTCCAAGCAAGAAACATCAAAGTCTAAAATGGTTAAAATGCATGTAATTTTTGTAAAGCCATTGTTAGCTCACCTGGCCTGAAAGGCCAAGTGAGCTTATGTCACGGCGACCGTCCATCTGTCCGTCAACTTTTCCTTTAAACGACTTCTCAAGAACCACTGGGATGATTTCAATTATATTTGGCCGGAAGCATCCTTAAGACATAGGGATCCAAGTTTGTTCAAACAAAGCGGATCGGCCAACTTGGCTGGCGGCCATCTTGAATTTCGGCCGATTTTAGGAAACGTCTTTAAAAATCTTCTCCGAAACCTCTGGGGGGGATTAATGCAAAACTCATGAAATGTGATCCAGGGCAAGAGCTGAACCAAGTTTGTTCAAGGGAATTTGATTGGTCAAATGGTTCGGCGGCCATGTTGGTTGACCTAGTTTTAGCGAAAACGACTTCTCCAGAACCGCTGAATGGATGGGGTCGAAATTTGGTAGATTTGATTAGGGACTAATGGCCATTATGGTTTGTTCAAGGGACGTTGAACCGTCAAAAAACATGGCCGCAATGGGCCAATCAAAATATAGCGTGTTTGGCGATTTTGAGGCCGAAATAGGTTTTATATGTGTTTTTGGGTATTCCGATCTCAAATTTGTAATTTTCGAAAGGGTTGGATAAACGGTTTGGCAGCCATCTTCCAATCATTTTCCTGCCGTAAGCTTCCATACTAATGCAATGGGAAACTTAAAATAACTTCTTCTCGCGAACTACTCGGACAATTTCAATTATAGTTGGCAGAAAGCATCCTTAGGTCATACAGATTCAAGTTTGTTTAAATGAAGCTGATTGGCCAATTGGGCTGGCGACCATCTTGGATTTCGGCCGATTTTTAGAAACGTCTTTAAAGTTTGTTCAAGAGAAGTTGATACATGAAGAAACATGGCCTCTTTTTCTTGTTACAAGTCTGCTCAACTCATTAGAGTTCTACTTATTGTTAATGAACATTCTAGTTGAAATGCCTATGGTTAAGGTGAGCGATACAGGCCCCCCCTGGGCCTCCTGTTTTTAGAAATGTCAGGGCCAAAAAATAGGAAGCTTGGTATGTTTTCGGGGAGTCCAAACATGAACTTTGGGATTTGGGAGTAAATGAGTCCTGGACTTCCACTAGTGGAAGCCGTGCTCCTCCAGTACGTACGATCTGCTGTTTTTGATGAATAAAAATGAGCTCTGGTAGTTTGATGAATGTTGTCACACTACCTGTGTTTCTGTCAACCTTTCTGTTGCTTTCCGGGTATCGTTCCCACTGAGCATTAGACTTCCTTATGAGTCCTCTGTCCCATTAGTAGATGTACCCTAAGATAGTTTTTATATTGCGATTTGTGTGGCTTAATTCTGTTGAGTAGACTCTTACCTGCGTTAGTTTTCTCTTGTGTCCAGAGATGCGTACCATTTTACGTCAGCACCATTGCTCGATTGCTTATATTTTTCTACAGTCTGCTGAAGATAGAAGCCATGATTCCCAGCCATAGGGTGTGAGAGAATTTAATTATTTACCAGCCAAATCTTGTTTGGTCGTGAGATGCTGTAGTTCTTCCAAATCTTTGAGAGGTTACTTATATTTGTGTATGTGCTATTGCCAAGCATTGTCTGATTGCATTGTTACCATCATGATGACAGTCATTATAGATGCATGCAGGGTTGGCAATTTCCCGGGAAATATGGGAAATACTCAGGCAAGTTTATATATTTAGCCGCGTGGTTGTTTATCATGCTTAATCCGTTAACTCTCAAACCAGGCCAAGAACTGCTTCTGCAGTGATCTTGAGACATCTCTATTGACAGACCAAAAGAAGACTATTTTTGAAAATTTACCACTGAATGACTGGCTCGATAACCCAGCCAGTCAGTCTTCTCTTGGTCTGCAAGTGGACATTTATTTTCAATGTGAAAATTTTAATTTCCTTGAAAAATTTAAGGGGTTGAGAAAACACTGTGTGGCTACTCGGTCATTAGTAAATATGATCTAGATGTATAGGTTACGCCGTATATGATTGTGTGTTGCTAACAAATAAAATAACACAAGTGATATTTGCATAAGCTGCAAACCTACATGTGTGCATAAAGTACATAGTCTTAACCCTTTAATCATCAAATTTATTCAAGAAAATTTCAACTTCCTCAAAGAAAATGTCAATTTGCAGACCAGGAGAATACTATTTTTTTAAATACCACTTGAATGACTGGCTCGGTTATCGAGCCAGCCATTCCAGTAGTAAATTTAAAAAAATACTTCTTGGTCTGCAAATTGACATTTCTCAAGACCACTGCGGAAGCCATTTTTGGCTGATATGAGTGTTAAACGGCTAAAGCAACATTAATATCATTACAATTTTGATTGAGATACTGTATGACTGATTTTTTTACAGTAAATCACTGTTCATATATCTCTTTAAAACAGTACAATTACATACCCAATTTATGATAGTCTAATGTGTACATAGGCCCTAAGGGCTTTACCCATTGCTGGGTACTTGCTTAACCCTTTAGAACTCAAGCCACAATGGTTTCTACAATGCTCTTAATAAATGACCATTTACAGACCAAGAGAAGACTGAAAATTTACCACTGGAATGGCTGGCTTGATAACTGAGCCAGTCATTCAAGTGATAAATTTTCAATAATTGTATTCTCTTGGCCTGCAAATGGACATTCATTCGAGCAATTATTTTGATTTTCTTGACAAAATTTTGACATTAACACTTTCAGGATGAAGCGGGCCGAAACTGGCCTCTGCAGTGGTCTTGAGGAATGTCCATTTACAGGCCAAGAAGACCATTTTGGAAATTTACCACTGGAATGACTGGCTCTGTAACCGAGCCAGTTATTCCGGTGGTAAATTTTCAAAAATAGTCTTCTCTTGGCCTGTAAATAGCCATTTATTAAGAACAAATTTTTTTATTCTTGACCAAGTTTTGCCATTAAATGCTTCAAAGAAGATATCTCACCTTTCCAGTCATGTCCGATACAACCGAAGAAGCGGCTAACAGCCATGTAAAGCGAATGGATTGAGATCGTAAATATGTACAACTGTAAGAGAAGCATTGGAGGCAGAATGTAATAATCACCAGCAACCAGTTGTAAATTTTCAAAGATAGGCTCTTGGTCTGTGAATTAATAATTTAAAGAGAAAATTGAAATTTGCTTGAACAAACGAGTGTTAAATGGTTAAATAACTAATTCACTCTTTGTGATGACATTATCTCCATGTGAGTTCTAGGATGACGGAATAATTTTCATTCTGAAGTTGCAGAAATTTTTAAATTGTAATTACTATTAAAACCTGGAATCTACAGAATATGTTGAAAATAATGTGAAGGTGATTGTTTACTGTCCGTGATATTATAGCATGTAATAGTCTAAACTATTAGTCTATAATCATGTATAACAGAATGAAATGTGTTGGTCATCTCAATCATAAATTTGATCTCCAATTATAACCATTTAACCCTCAAATTTGTTCAAGAAAATTTTAATTTTCGAACCAGTCATTCCAATGGTAAATTTTCAAAAATTTGGACATTTCTCAAGACAGCTGCAGAAACCATTTTTGGCTGATATGAGTGTTAAAGGTTTAAACACCTTTCTGTCTTTCCATTTTGAGAGCAATATCACACCTGTATATGAGCTGAGTGTGAAATGGGAGTGGTCATTGACATTCCATCTCATCGTTAATGAATACATGTACATAAAAATTTTAAATTCCGGGCTTGGAAAGTCATGGAATATCAGTGGGTTTTTTTATCATAAGTCATGGAAAAGTAATGAAAAATGCTAATCATGTAAAACAAAAGGAAATCTGTTGGCGTAAATCACCTCTATGCAATACAAGGTACGGCAATAGCTTATCAAAACAAGGCTGTGGCTTGGTTGTTGCAAGAGGCAATATTCAGACATTTTGCAGAATAACTCAAATCTTATTTTTGGAAATGTTGGAGCTACATGTACATCATAAACACAAATCTAGATATTAATTCTTGGAAGTCATGGAATTTGTTAATTTTCGTCAGGAGAAGTCATGGAATTTCAAACACAGAAGGGTGTACAAATCCTGCTCTTAGAAGTTGACTTTGATATAAGCTCATGGAAGGGATTTCCAGAGATGTCTAAAAAATTTACAATACACCTATCTGGATTTAACCCGTAACCACCCTAGCCGACTAAAAACATCTGCTTTGGTCTTGAGAAATGTTCATCTGCATACCAAGTGAAGACTATTTTTGAAAATTTATCACTGGAGTGACTTACTCGATAATCAAGCCAGTCAGTTCAATGGTAAATTTTCAAAAATAGTCTTCACTTCATTAGCTTATGGACATTTTCTATGAGAAACTTGAAATCTTCTTGACCAAATTGAGGATTAAAGGGCTAACCTAGAATACAGCTTGTCTGTCAGGGGAGACAATTCTTCATTGTAAAATAGCTTATTAGTGTTAAATTATCTCCCCTATAACACTCAATATATGCACACATTAGATGAGGAATATATGTATTAAATCATATTTTGCTTATTTTGTCAGCTAACATCCATAATCCTTTGTCAACCTGACCATGCACAGTGCATTAACCCCTTAATGGCCAATTTGGTCAAGAAAATCCAAGTATTTGCTTATTGAATGTTCATTTGCAGGTCAAGAATGGACTAAATTTGAAACTTTACCACTGGAATGACTGGCTCGGTTATGGAGCCAGTCATTCCAGTGGTAAATTAAAAAAATTGTCTTCTTGGCCTGTAAATGGACATTCCTCAAGATCACTGCTGAGGTCAGTTTTGGTCGGCTTGACCATTAAATGGTTAAGAATTTTGATGACTGATAAGCCCTTGAAACTTAATAATATAAGGATCTATTTCTAGCTAAGCCTCTGCACGTGTTGGAATCGATGTATTTATAATTTGAATCCTAATTTCCTAGCATCCCACATTCAAGGTAACTATAGCTGTAGGTAATCTGTTTAAACTAATTTGACCGGATACTGTTTAGGCCCGTGTGATTCTTGTTTTGAGTGATCGCGATCGATTATTTAAGAATAATCGTGTTACTCGATTAATCAGCTTGGGTATACAAATTATCATGACATAACAACAAAAGGATATCAAAGTACAAATGTTACTATGGTGTTTAGAAAAGTACATTTGCAGATCAAGCGAAGACTATTTTTGAAAATGTATCACTGGAATGCCTAGCTCGATTCGCGATCCAGTCATTCAAGTGATACATTTTCAAAAATAGTCAAGTGTTCCCTTGGCATGCAAATGACCCAAATTCCAATTTTTGTGACAGATCTTAAAAAAGTTATTGAAAGGTTGGAATTGAAATATTTTATGCAGTGGAAATTATTTACGATTATTCGATTATATAATTTTTAATCATAGAAATTCACGATTTAAAAAATATCGCGATTTTCGATTTAATCACGTAATCGTGCAAGTCTAGTACGGTTGCTGGATATTAAATTGTAAATTCATCAAAGACAATTCTCATACACTTCATGCATGACGGCTTTCCCAATTTTCCCGACAAAGTTAAATGTAATAATGATTGTGATATCAACTAACTATTGACATAATTTAATGACATCAGATGCTTGAGTGACAGGTCAGATCTCTCCATTATTTATGAGAGCATTGAACTGAGGTCAAGTTCTGCCAAGGAAATTGCTCAGTGGGATATATAAGTACATTTAAACGTTTTTTAAAGTCGAATTCTTCATGATGTCAGAAATATTCTGCAAATCTCCCTCCCTGTCATTGGAACCATGGGTGGTCTCCTTCACTGCTTATATTTTTTCACGGGTCCTGGAAGCGGGCCCATCCTTTGAACTGTTTGGTTTTCCATAACTGTACATATTCTATAAAATCCCACAGGTCCTTTTTTGTCCCAATAAATTGAATTTTGTATCGAGCCAGTTACATTCCAGTGATAAATTTTCATAAATAGTCTTCTCTTGGTCTGCAAATGGATATTGCTCAAGGCCACTGCAAAAGCCATTTTTTACTGCTATGAGCTAAAGGGTTAAGCTGGCCTCGGTACATGTAGCCATGTAAATACTGGGGTACACGTAGTTGCTTAGCGGCAGTGAACACTCTGATAGAAATGGACACCTGGCATACATTGTACCTACAAAATAGGGACCCTTTAAATGCCATTCAAAGAAATCGCTGCTAGGATTAGTAGGATAGTAAACTTTTAATTCTCAAATTTGTTCAAGAAAATTAAAATGTTGTCGTATAAAATGTCCATTTGCAGATCAAGAGATTATTTTTTTAGAATTTACTATTGTAATTACTGTCTTGGTTAGCAGCCCGGCCATTCCAGTAGTAAATTTTTTTAAACAGTTCTCCTGACCTGCAAATGGACATTTCACAAGACAATTGTAGCGGTTAATTTAGGCTTCCTTGACCATTAACTCTGTAACCCTTACATGGACAAACCCTGGGAGAAATATATTTTTTGCCTAAGGCAGCAGTGGCTTCCAGTCAAATTAATTTCAAAATATTCACCAGTTTTCCTGTGTGTTTGCCTTGAACATGTGATATATGGGGAATTCATCGGTGAAGGGGTTTATCATTACCAATTGGAAATGACAGATTATTTATGTTTCTTTCTGTCTGCAGAGATCAAATAAGCGGTGGAGTGACTGTCAACATGCCACGAGCTCGTAATTACGTCACCGTGGATGATGCCGTTGTAATTTACAACTGTACACCACTATGTCACCGCTTACGCTGGCACAGCTGCCGTACAGCGTGGCTTGTTAAGGACTGCTGTGGTATCGTTTGTGTGGTGATTACGTGGTTGCTCATATTCTATGCAGTGTTTGTCGTCACATTCGTCATGCTCCTGCCGACTGAATCTATTCTGTATGGCACATTGCATGGGTTGCTTTTCAACACGTGTGCATTTTTAGCGATTGCGTCACATTTACGGACCATGCTTACTGATCCTGTGAGTATGGAAATCAGATATTGATTATTTTAGTTAATTGATTTTTTTTTTAAACAGTCCTTTAAGTAAACTTGTCTTATCTGATCAGCTTAAAAAATACATCATAGTCTTCTGTTGGTCAGCTAATGGGCAGTAACTAAGCCGAAAAGTGTTGATTGTCTCTACCATTTTATGGCCAAGCCGACCAAATGTGACCTCTGCATGGCACCGGAAAAGCAAGATAAAGGTAGCAATTTGAGGCGCTGTTAACACAAATGGTAATTCATGGCCACTGAATGTCCTGTAAAAGGGTTTTATTTGTTCGCTGTTTGTAGTGGAGTAATGCGTGTACAGTATATGTATAAATACCAGTCATGCCAGTCTATTTAACTTTGACAGGAATTAACTTTTCTAGAGTATCAATTTATTATCTGACCTCGTATGACGTCATAATCAACTCAGCGCACGTATGATGACGTCACAATCATTACGTCGCAAAGGGTTCCATATCGACTGTCACCAAATCTCAAATACTCCGACATGTGTGAATTGTATGTCTTTGTAATTCTTTGCTATATTTAATGAACATGCTGTTGACTATTTTGAAACTAATTTGACTGGGCGCTGTTGCTGCCTTTAGCAGCAGCAGCACCCAGTCAAATTGGTTTCAAAATATTCAACAACTTAAATGTGTAGTTTTTTGGAAATAGATAGTCAGGGTGTTCAGAGATTGATCGATCGATCCCAACACGAGCGAGGTGTGGGTGGAGCTTAGCTAGGGATGGGCGGGGCATAGCTAAAAACCGGAAAGGTCCATTAGCTTGCCATAAAAGATCTGAGATAATTTTTTTTGGAAATAATGACCTCTGAGGTGCATGATATATTTAATTTTAATGATGAGCAGAACAAGGAAAGCTGTAAATCGGGCCTTCACAATGCAATGATAGAATTGTAAAGTCGTGCCGATATTGTATTTATTGTACATTAAAATGTAATTTGAAAAAGATGCTGAAAGTCTGGGAATTTTGGTTTGTATTTAATGATTTTGAAAGGTATGTAAGTAAAGCTAAAAATAACTTGACATGTTTCCAAAACAAAATAAACCAAACTGTTGAATATTTTGGACTTAGTTTTATTGGACGCCGTTGCTGATGACTTCCAATCACATTAAGTCCCAAACATTCAACAGAACATTGTTATATTGTGTTCAAAATTGTACTAACTAACATGTTTCTGTTTTGGAAATATTCTAACTTATTTATTAGCTGTACAGGCCTGCACAAATGGAAAATGTGTGCAACCCATATTTGAGTTATGCAAATCTATCTTGGCTAACCAATTTGGGCTTGCGCTACCTTTTTACATATATTTATGTATAAAGTAAAGAAAACTGGCGTAACCCCAAAAAAGTGTTGCGCTAAACATATTTGCCTAACCATTGAACGAAAAATGGGTCACACAATTTGTGCAGGCCTGCTCTACTGTAAGAGAGTATAAATAGATTATAGTTTTTTATAGTGGCCAAATTAAGAGGAGCCAAGCGCATGATGGAAAATGTCTGAACTCCTGAGAGTACAATTCTCTTTTAACATTGGCGAGTTAGAATTAGAATAAACGTTTTAAGTGGCCAAGTTAAGAGGAGCTACATGTAGTTAAACGACGAAAAATGCCAGAACTCCCGAGAGCATAATTCGCTTTTAATGTTGGCGAGTTATTCGATCAATAACATATACTAGATAGCCACATACGTACCTGTAAATCAATCAGATCATTGAAGACATCGTCTGAAATCAGCTTTTTGCACATCGTATACACGGTTCTGATTTGCGCCTCGTGACCTTTCTTTCCTTCCAATAGCTAACGATCATATTCTATATTTAACACTAACACTGATTTGTGTAAACTCTTTCGCACCATAACAGCGATCTCGGCTGCTTTGTGATCAGGAGACGCGATAAGACGATCCAACATTTCTAATTGAAAAGGATTTGCGTTGTTTTAAATATTATTTCACTGAGCAAAATGGCAATTTTCTTGATCTATTGCAGTAAGGAGTAATTAAGAGGTATATTTAAAAAATATTTACGCAGTATAAATTATTCACGATTATTCGATTATTTAATTTTTAATCATATAAATTCACAATTAAAAAAATAATCACGACTCAATTTAATCACATATCACGGAAGCAAAGCTTGTATGTGTATATCTACATGTGTGCTTATATTTCAGGGTGCTATTCCCCGAGGTAATGCTACAAAGGAGAATCTGATGAAGATGGGTCTGAAAGAAGGCCAGATCGTATTTAAATGTCCAAAATGTGTCAGTATCAAACCAGACAGAGCACATCACTGCAGGTAAGATACAATATATAGAGTGGCGACTCCTATTTGTATTCATGTCAGTGGAAGGGTCCGGTTTCTCAGTCAATCCTATGATGTCATAATCAACTATGTGACATGTACACTGATGTCATAATCAATTACCTCTGTAGCTGTAAGTTCATCACGAATGCATAACTGATGACAGACTAAGTATTGTTGTATGAATTGTATGTCTCTCCTATTTATTAAACTTGCTGTTGAATATTTTGGAACTAATTTGACTCAGCAATGTTGCTGCCATAGGCAGCAGCAGTACCCAGTCAAATTAGTTTCAAATTATTCAGCAGCTTACCTGTATAGTTTCATGGAAATTGATAGGCAGGGAATTCAGGATCGGTTGATCCTAACACGGGCAACGTGTAGGTGGAGCTTAACTAGGGATGGGTGGGGCATAGCTAAAACTGGAAAGGTCAATTGGGATACATTAATATATTGTAACATGTAGTTACTTTGAAATATAGATTTTTGGAACTACGTAATTCAAATTTCAAAGTTGTACATCTGACGTCATAAGCAGATACGTTACATGTTAGGTGATGTCCCAATCAAAACTAAATTGCGCCATTGCAAATACCTATGCTTTCACCAATTCTGATGTTCTGCTCCACCCTACCTCACCTGCATATGGTGGTGGAGCTTAATGTAATCATTTTCTCGCAATCTGCAATCTTATAGGTACATGTAACTAACATACCACATTTGGTTTGAATTCCACCTATTTGGACTTTCTGCCCTCGCTTCCACCCTTCCCCCACCTCCTATGGTGGTGGAGCATAATGTATACGTCCGCAATCATGTACAGGTAGCTCACATAATAATTTTGAGTGGATTGCACCAAACCATTTCAGAGGAGACAGCCAGACAGACATGATGGAGACAAGGATGGATGTGATTGCAATATCCACTCAATTTGTTCAATTGTTCAAAATGTGTGGGGATAATTGTGTAACTCCATCACGAAAATTGAAGTGTCCTGATTGCATGTAATATTACCTGGAAATCTACATTCGCGTAATTTTTTATTCAAAGTTTCAAAGCGATTGCAACATGCATAAAAACTGTGTGGAGCATAGCTACAAATGGGTCCATATATTGCCATTAACCCTTTGTTGCTGACACTGGCCAAAACCAGCCTATGTAGTAGTCCTTTTGCAGACCAAGAGAAGACTATCTTAGAAAATTTTCCACTGGAATGACTGGCTCGATAGCCGAGCCAGGCATTCCAGTGGTAAATTTCCAAAAATCATTTTCTCTTGGCCTGCAAATGAAAATACAATAAGCAAATGTTTAGATTTTCTTGACCAAATTTGGCCATTACATGGTTTAACCATTTAACCCTTACAGACCACAAACAATCAATTTATGATGTTACAAATATTCTGTTAAATAATTAGAAAGTAATTTTCCTGTGAGTTCTAGTTAAATTAGTTTCAAAATATTAAACGTCTTTTCCTGTTTAGTTGTCTTGAAGTTTAGGCAGGTAGCTGCCTGTTCCAGGGGGTCGATAATTAAAATTTGCTTTGAACAAGTGTGATATGCTACAGTTACAAGTTACAACAACCTTTTGTCTGAAATGTCAGAAAATTATATTATTTGCGAGTAAGAACAAAAATATGGAATGTACACTTGAATATGATACGGTACATGTATTTTGCCATGTTTGCGGTACGTGTATATGCTTTATTTGTTTACCATCACCCGTAATCGGGTCTGTGTGTGCATCTATCTAGCTGTATAAACTAAAAAAATACAACTGATCGGATTTGGCTCAAATTTTAAGAAAACGAATGAACTGGTCGTGATCCGGATAAAAGAACCGTGTTCCGGATTGGATCAAATTCTGGATCTAAGGAAATCTTGGAAACAACTCGTCTGATATGGCCCAAATTGTAATACAAGAAATGATGTGACCATACACTAGGATGCCACAACTTTGCACGTGGTCTGAAAAACAATCCGGAAAATTAAAAATAAGCCAGAAAATCTGGAAAATCTGAAAACTTATTACAATGTGACAAAAGTGAGAGGCGAGGGTCTGCAATCTGTGATTGTTCTTCACTAACTAAGTACTTTGATTTTACATACCATAGGCCTAACATTAACAATGCCTGCTACATGTATTTCTCTTGCTGTATTTTTAGTGTGTGTCGTAGGTGTATACGGAAAATGGACCATCATTGTCCGTGGGTAAACAACTGCATCGGGGAAACTAATCAAAAATATTTTGTATTATTTAATGTAAGTATTAGCTTGAACAGTGGCGTATTTATAATATATTATATCAAAGTGTCAGATACATTCATGAACCATTTCATTGGTGAAAGCCACTATCTCATCATACAAGTGTAATGTTGAATAGTCAAATTATATTCAAAATATTCAATACATGTAGGCAAGGTTTAGAATTAAGCAGAAGGAAGAAGGAGCCACTAGCCAGCAGGACTCGTGATCACTAGATTCTACAGTACACTTCACAAATATTGTAAAATGTCACAGGGACAAAAACGGAACAAAAGCAGAACAAAAACGGAATATTTCCAAAATGACAACACATCAAAGAGGACTGCCACCAAATGGACTTTCCCAGTTTTAGCTATGCCCCGCCCATCCCTAGTTAAGCTCCACCCACACTTCGTCTGTGTTGGGATCGATCGATCCCCGAATGCCCTGACTATCAATTTCCAGAAAACTATAAATGCAATCTGTTGAATATTTTGAAACTAATTTAACTGGCTGCTAACACAGCTGCCTATGGCAACAACAGTGCCCAGTCAAATTAGTTTCAAAATATTCGACAGACTATTTATTAACCCTTTAATTGTCAGATTTGGTCAAGAAAATTAAAATATTTTCTTGTTGAATGTCCATTTACAGGCCAAGAGAAAACTATTTTTTTTAATGTATCACTGGAATACCGAGCCAGTCATTCTAGTGGCAGTGGTAAATTAAAAAAATTGTACTCTTGGCCTGTAACTGGACATTCCACAAGACCAAAACAGAGGCAGGTTTTGGCCATTAAAGGGTTAAATCGTAAAGCCATGCAGTTCATACAACCTGATGGACTATTAAGCATTTATGATGGACTAAATCAAGTCATTCATGACGTAATGATTATAACGTCAGCCTACACATCACTTAGTTGATTATGACGTCATATGATTGACTACGGAAATGGATTCATACATTAATTGGTCTAGTGACATTATTGTTTAAGAATTATATCGTTCTGATATCGTATGTTTTGTATTAAAGAAAATATAACTGTCGAAAAATCAAATTTATATCCATCAGTGTGGATAGAAAGGACAGAGGGGCAAGAACAATTACTCTTTGTTGGAAATATGATCATCACTTAAACTCAACCTAAGCGACTCTCATCACTAGCAAACCAGTTTAACATTTGTAGTGAATGCATTACTGGACCAAAACCCCCAATACTACAACGCTGACCGCAATCATCAATTTAAGAAAGTTATGCGTTTGATTTTAGTTGTTCTTGAACAAGTTTCTTGTTGGCGCATAAATAACTCATTTATTGTGTGCTCACGAAATCTTTTTGGTCCTACTTTTGTTTCGCTTTTGTTAGCTTTACTGTACTAGACCTAGTAACTATTTACTAGCTTTTATTTGGCAGATATCACGATTACTTTTAGCCCGTATACTGGAAAATATTGGTCTTAGGTTTTCGTCCTGTCTGTCCATCCTGAAAATCTGGCCACTCCCACCGTTTGAGAGAGAATGGATTGAACACTCAAATGTTAAAGGGACTATACCTGATAGAGGTATAAATTTAATATATGGAACCAAGTCCGTAAAACGAGTTCCAGTGAGTCAATACTCCCATTTTAACGTCAATTCTTATATATACGACTACTCAATATCCAAGAAGATTATAAAAATATAAAAAATGTAAACACAAATCTGACGGTCGCCTGCATCTCTGTTTCGCAAAGAAACCAGAGTATTCGCTACTTAGCAGTGGTTTGCGTTTCATCACTGGTCTTGTATAAACAAAAAAAATTATTATGCAACTTATTTGATAGAATTTCTTGCGGTTTCACTCCTCCCAGCGTGTAGCTGTTTGATTTTACCGATCGCAGATCGCCATGGCGCTAGTATTTTGTCTGTCGCTGGTGAACTGTCTAGACATATTTAAGATTTTCTGAGATCTTTCCAATTGGATTGGTTCATAAATATAATGCTTCCCTATATTTGAAAACTTGTACGTGCACACAAATTTCCAGAAAAACAACAAATAATAACACATGTGTGACGGGTGTCTGAATGTATGTATAAAAATTAGTATTTACTACTAATGCACTTGGACCATTATATTACAGCAAACATACACAAATTTTCCAAATTTATTAATATCTCGGAGGTAATGATGCATCTTTAAACATTTCATTGGTCCATCTGAAAACGAGCTATTGAGCAAGATATTCCATTGGTAAAATTTCAAAAATAGTCTCCTTGACCTGCAAATGGAACTTTCTCAAGTCCAGTGAAAATGTGGGTTTTGACTGATGACCATTAAGTGGTCAAGGAACCTATTTTTGTCCCACTCAACAATTATGCTTCTCTTACAGTTGTACATATTTACGATCTCAATCCATTCGCTTTACATGGCTGTTAGCCACTTCTTCGGTTGTATCGGACATGACTGGAAAGGTGAGATATCTTCTTTGAAGCATTTAATGGCAAAATTTGGTCAAGAATATAAAAATTTGTTCTTAATAAATGGCTATTTACAGGCCAAGAGAAGACTATTTTTGAAAATTTTCCACTGGAATAACTGGCTCAGTTACAGAGCCAGTCATTCCAGTGGTAAATTTCCAAAATGGTCTTCTTGGCCTGTAAATGGACATTCCTCAAGACCACTGCAGAGGCCAGTTTCGGCCCGCTTCATCCTGAAAGTGTTAATGTCAAAATTTTGTCAAAATAATTGCTCGAATGAATGTCCATTTGCAGGCCAAAAGAATACAAATATTGAAAATTTAGCACTTGAATGACTGGCTCGGTTATCAAGCCAGCCATTCCAGTGGTGAATTTTCAAAAATAGTGTTCTCTAGGCCTGCAAAATAGCCATTCCTTAAGACCATTGCAGAGGCCAGTTTTGGCCGGGTTCATTATGATGAAAAATATTAACCTGTTGTACTCGACTGTCTCCTTTGTTCACTCACATGGGTGTCTTTGTTTATTAACAAGATAACTAAATTTAACAGTAAAATTTACAATGACGGCTATCTTTTGGCCTGCAAATGGATAATTCTTTAGACTACTGCGAAGAAAGACCGAATCTTTTGGCTTAATCAGTGTCCATTTGCATACCAAGAGACAACCACTTTTGAAAACAGACCACTGGAATGACTGGCTCAATTATGAAGGTGTCTGGTAGATTTTCAAAAGTATTCTGTTGGCCTGCAAGTGGACACTGACCAAGTAAAAATCACAAAGCTTTGGCAAACCGATCAGTCGACTGACCACGGTATGCTGGTTATGTGTAGTAACAATGATAAGGCTCCCAGTCTATGATGCAGCATCGCAAATCCACATGCTTTTAGCAATGTTGACCTTTTTGACTAGACTTGTGCGATTATTGTTTTGCGTGATCACGAACAATTATTTAAGAATAATCGTGATTGCTCAATTGATCAGCTTGGGTAAAAATAGCATATATCAATGAGGAATGTTTCAATGTTGTTGAGAAAAGCCTATTTTCAGACCAAGAGATGACTTTTCGAGCCAGTCATTCCAGTAATACATTTTCAAAAATAGTCTCTTGGCCTGCAAATGGGCCTACATTCATTGAACAAAATGGCAATTTTCGTGACTGATCACACTAAAAAGTAATTAAAAGGTATGATTTAAAATATTTTTATGTAGTAGAAACTATTCACGATTATTTGATTATATAATTTCGAGTCATTTAAATTCACAATTTAAAAAATAGTCGCAATTTTTGTAATCGCACGGGTATACTTTTGACCCTGTCCACCCAGTTGTGGAGCTCAGTATTACTAACCTACGTCATTAGTGTGTGACTATTACGACATTGCACTAGTTTGGTATGAAACAATAATTGATCTACAATTGAATATACAGTTGCTAATTGATAAATATCCTGTATCACCTTTTGGAAATATATCATTTACAATGTAGATAAAAGCTAATTAGGTAAGAGATTATTCCCACTTGTATCAACGTACAAATATACCCCTTTATTGGTCAAGCCGGCCCAAACTAGCCTCTACAGTGGTCTTGAGAAACTGTCCGATGTAAATTTGCAGGCCAAAGATTATTTATGAAAATTTCCCACTGGAATTACTGTCTCGGTTACTTAATGAGTCATTTCAGTGGTGTATTTTTTAAATGTAATCTTTTAATGTGCAAAAAGGCACTGGCTAAGCAGAACCAAAAAACCCTGAATTTTCTTGACGGTTTTCCGTTTACAGATCAAGCCAGCCTGTGAGCCAAAACGGGTCTGCACAGGTCTTGAGAAATTTTAGTGGTAAATTTTCAAAAATCACATTTTCTGGGCTTGCAAAAATTATAATTTTCTTGAGAAATCTTGATCAATAATGGGTTAATTCATATATAAGTATAATTTAGAGGTGCTGCTGATACATGCAGGGTTATCGAATGTAATGAATATCCGTTTATTTTCTTAGGTTGTGATGGCTTTTCTCGTCCAGCTACGACCATTTTTCTGATATTTCTTATTTTTGAGGGGCTTTTATTTGGCATCTTCACCGCCATTATGTTTGGCACTCAGCTACAAGCTATCTGTGGTGACGAAACGGTGAGTAGACATGCGAATACAAAAGAGGAAATAAACTCATCTGTAGCTCGATCCAGAATGGAGGGATCAAATCTGTCACAGAAGTATTTGATATTATAATCAATGAACCCTTCCAGTTTTAGCTATGCCCCACCCATCTCTATTTAAGCTCCACCCACACCTTGCTCATGCTGTGATTGATCGATCCCTGAACTCCCTGACTATCAATTTCCAGAAAACTATACAGATAAGCTGTTAAATATTTTGAAACTAATTTGACTGGGCGCGGAATAGCACCAAGTCAAATTAGTTAAAAAATATTCAGCCAAATCTTTATTAAATAGTAGACATATGCAGTTCGTACAACATATGCTGGATGGATAGAGTTGAAAGGTCAATTACATCATGAGTTAGCTGATGTCGCAATGATGATGATGTAGGCGCCATCACGAAAATCCATACGTTTGCCACAAGGTTTACGGATTGTATGTCTGTGATCAATTTACAATCTAATAAAGATTCATATGGCAGCAACATCTCCCAGTCAAAATTAGTTTCCAAATATTCAAGACCTTACCCGTATAGTTACCTTGAAATTTAGATTCTCAAAATTCAGGTTTCAAACTTTAAAATCGATTCCAACACTTGTCAAAAGGTGGGTGGAACTTATCTAGAGATGGGCGACGTGTAGCTAGAAATATATGGTGTGTCCATTTGATCCAGATCCGAATCTGTATCCTGTTCAAGGTTGCAGATTTTGTGGTTATATTTTTTTGCACACTTCCCCCTAGATATGTGATAATATATTCTATTCTAACTTGTCTAAGGCATATATCTGTTATACATGTAGTATTAAATATTTGAGTGACAGATCAGATGCCAGAGCTATTTACCAGACCTGACCATTCCGCAGATCACCCACCTCATCAACACCACGTGAGATTGACGGCGTGAAGTGATACAGCGACATGTTGGATACACACATTATTAACCGATCTTAAACCTTTAAGCCTTCAATTTGTTCAAAAAAGCTTCAATTTTCTCAAAGAGAATGTAAATTTGCAGACCAAGAGAAGACTATTTTTGAAAATTGACCAATGGAATGACTGGCTCAGTTATCGAGCCAGTCATTCCAGTGGTAAAATTTCAAGAATACGCTTCTTGGTATGCAAATTTACATTTCTCAAGACCACTGTAAAAGCCTTTTTTGGCTGATATGAGTGTTAAAGGATTAATGGAGTATTTCAGTTTCTCAGTCGAATGTGGGTGGAGGGTAGTAGCTACAGATGGGTGGGGCTTAGCTAAAACTGGACTCCTCCATTGTTCAATTGAGTCTGATGAGTTTTACGCTATTGTTTCTGGATAAAATCTATTCTTTATTACCCTCACCCTGTAAAGGGAAGAGAGTATTGTGGTCTGTCTTGCTGTCTGTCCGTCCGCCTGTGTGTATATGTGTGTCTGTCTGTCCATCCACACCTGTATCGCAAAATCTACTCATCCGATTTGGCTCAAATTTTAACACAAGGAAGGAACTTGAGTTGGCTGCGCTCCGGATAAAGGAATCCGTATCGGATCAAATTCTGGATCTATGGATATCTCAGAAACTGCTGATCCGATTTTGCTCAAATTGTAATGCAAGAAACGTTGTAACCATACACTAGGATTTCACACCCGACTAACTCTGACTAACTATTGAAAATCCATAAAATATGAAAATCCGAAAACCTTTTTACATTGTGACAAAAAGGGGGTAGGGGTGGTAGTGATGGTTTGCAATCTCATAATGCTCTTGTTTTCTTTTGCTTTCTTTGAAATGAGCCAATTTCACTTGACTTAGTGCATGCACCTTCACATTCAGCTTTCCTGTATGAGTGCTTTTACAGTACAGTACTGCCAAACTGTAGATTGGAGAAGTTATTGGGTTGGTGGGCATCTATCGAGTTCCTGATTTAGGGTCTCATTCACGCCATATCTAGGCTGGTTTTATTTCAGTCTATTATTGGTAACTTCCCCAGTTTTTATACCAGTATCCATTTATACTCCTGGGTGGATAGAAGCAACGAAGAGTGAAGGAGATTGCCTATGTCTCCAGTGATCGCCAGCTGAACGACCAGAGATGTGGTCCAGGGATCGCCTAAGCTATCATCTCCACTTGTGGATTGGAGCTTTATAATTGAACATATATTCTGTGGCAGAGAGCCTAAGCTTTTTCTGATTGGTTGAAAAGTAAATCATGACCATTTTCATAGACTGGAGAAATGTGTTCATCAACATTTAGCTATTAACACTTTAATGGCTAAATTTGGTCAAGAAAAAATATAATGTTTTTTAATGTCCATTTGCAGCCCAAGAGAAGACTAATTTTGAAATTTTACCACTGAAATGACTGGCTCGATAACCGAGCCAGTCATTCCAGTGGTAAATTTTCAAAATATTCTGCAAATGTACATTTCTGATCAAATTTGATCATTATAAATTTATAATTATTTTGATTTTGTACTTTAGGGGATAGAGCAGTTGAAAAAAGAGACACGAGAGCATATATCTGTGTGGCATTCCATGAAATCTGTATTTGGACACCCGTTCAGCATAGGATGGTTTTCACCATTCGCAACACCAAAGACATTTATTAAGCCGGAGTTACCGTACGCATATGACGTCTGACATAGTGGGCTTTCAACACTGTATATATTGTTATTCAACCATTTTAACCCTGTATTATTACGAGTATAGTTTTATGGCAGCTAAATATCAAGGATTCTGATTATTTTGTAAACAATTTGACTGCAATTTATCAATTTATGTTAAATTGTTTATAAAATCATCGGCAGAATTGTAGCTAAAGCTTGTTTTATTTATCATTTGCGTCTGCAGCATGACAATTTGGTAAAAGATTTCTATACAACGATTATATCGTAGCTAAGTGCGTAATGTCATGTGACTGCTAATGTGTCATTCCCGTTAGTAACACTTTCGTGTCTACCGGCAACGAGGTATGACAGAGACTACAATATATTTAAAGTGTTATGTTGAGTACTTATAAACTAATTTGAATGGAAGCTGTTGCTGCATAAAGCAACAACAGCTTCTAGTCAAATTAATTTCAAAACCGTCAGAAGGTTAACATGGTAATTGCTTATGCGTTTGGACAGTGCTGTTTTTTTGTTTGTCTGCTTGTCTATTTGTCTGTTTATCCGCAGCATATCTCATTTATGCCAGTATTTATAATCACCAAGTTTGGCAACACATCCCAGGCAAATTAGTTTTAATATATTCAACAGAATGTTCTTTGTATTATAAAGAGTTTATTATTTCTTGTCTGTTATGTGTATAGGGTTAACACTGTGTGTCTGTAAGAGTTTTAACTTAACCCTTACCACTGGTGTAAAAAATTTTAAATTTTCAAATTAAATTAAAAGATGAACTGGTGTTCATTTTTCAACAAATTTGGTGGGAGACTGTGCTATCGTAGACAGCAACATCTTCCACCAAAATTGTTGGAAAATGTACACCTGTTTCTATGATACTGACACAATAAAAGATAGAATATTGACATCAGTGTGCTAAGGGTTAATGTTCGCAGAAATTTTAGGCTTAAAATTTTATTCATGTTTTGGAATTCATTGTTTTTTGACATTATGTTTCAGCAGCCGTAGAGCTGGTCAATATATAGCGATATGCTGTCTGTCACACCAGCAGTTTTCTTCAAAATTGCTTCCAAAATTTCAACCTTTCTTCTACTTATAGACACTGTAGCAATTAACTTTTATATCATCAACGTGATAATGATTAAATGTACATGTTTTTTAATTTATGTACCACAGTTTAAATAAATAAGCTGGATCTTAGCAATAAATCTTATGTATTTTATAATTTTTTAAATCTTTGAATTTTACTTTCTAATTGGTCATGCATTTTTGTCTAGCCTGCGAAGCAGAAAAAGCGAGACATAGGTATCACTTCCGACGGCAACGGCGTCAACATTACGGTTCTGCGTTTAGCAAAACTTCTCGGCTTATATTTCAGGATTGGTTAAGCCTATTGCAACTAAGCTTGGATACATGGTTATCTATAATTATAGGAAGCAGCATGATGATGTTGTGGTCACAAGGTCAAAGGTCAACGTCACTGTGACCTTAATACAGAACTGTTATTTCAACATTAAGTTTTTGTGTTTAGCAAAACTTATCAGCTTATATTTCATGATTGATTAAGCCTATTGCAACTAAACTTGGCTATGTGCTTGCCTATGCTGTAAGGAAGCAGCATTATGACACTGAGGTCACAAGGTCAAAGGGCAAGGTCACTGTGACATTGATACAAAACTGTTTTTTCAATGTTATGTTTTTGCGCTTAGCAAAACCTATTGGCTTATTTTCAGGATTAGTTAATCCTGTTGCAACTAAACTTAGATACATTGTTACCTATAATGTTAAGAAGCAGCATGCTGACACTGAAGTCACAATGTTGAAGGTCAAGGTCATTCTGACCTCTAAAAAACTCTGTTATTTTTTCATGTTTTTAGGCTTAGCAAATCTTATCATGTTATACCTCGGGATTGCTTAACCCTAATGAAACACAACTTGGGTACATGGTTGCTTATACCAAGAGGATACAGGATGGTGACATGGAGGTCACCAGGTCAAAGGTCAAACCCATTCTAATAATGCTATTTGACCTCTGCATTTTCAACCTTAAGTTTTTCCATTCAGCAAATCATTTACATTTCAGCATTAGTTAATCATATTGGAACCAAGCTTGAATACATGGTTACCTATAATGGTAGAAAGCAGCATAATAACACAGAGGTCACTTTGTCAATGCCACTGTGACAAACAGATGACAGGCGAGACATTTGATTCCGCGGAATTTTGTTTGTAAGTATGTAGCTGGTGCTTAGATATGCTATGCCATATAGATTGCATGGATACACTAGACATATGCAATGGAGACATTTATTAGGGCTTTAAAAAAAATCACATTTCTATGTTTTTGCAGTTTAAATATATTTTCTTTAATTCCTCGGTGAAGTTGTGATTTATGTATTTGTTTCTGTAGAGACATTGTGCAAATGCGGTAAAATGTTTCAAACATACCTCTATCTGCCTTATCAGTTGGACGGGACTTGAAGATATAAAAATATTGTTGCTCATTAAAAAAAAATTGTGAAATATTTGTTAAAACATTCCGTCAACCTTTGTAAAACATTGTCATATTTACTTAAGACAGAGTCAGACCTCTTGCGTCTAGCGCTATAGCGACACACAGTCGTAAACCATTTATGATTAATCCAGCCATATCCAGGCTCTGCATTGGTCTTGAGAAATGTCCATTTGCAGGCTAATGGATGCCTATTTTTTAAAAGTTGTGGAATTTACAGAAATGGCTTTCGGTTGTCCTGCAAATGGGTGTTTCTGAAGGCCACTGCAGGGGCTGTTTTGGCTCGCTTGGTCATTAAGGGGATAATGGTCAAGATAAGCCTAATTGTTGATGGCCAAGAGATTATTTTCCTAAATGTACTGCTAGAATGACTGAATTAATAATCTGGCTCGATAATCGAACCAGTCATTCCAGTGCTAAATTTTGAAAAAAATTATTTTCTCTTGGCCCACAAATGGACATTTCTCAAGACCAGTGCTCAGACCAGTTTTGGCCGGCTTGACCATACAATGGGTTAATAATATACATCAATTCACATATTCTAACCACTTAGATACAGTTACTACTGTAGAGCTCAGGAGTAACTTGTATTCAAAACAAAAACAGAAGCATGTTAGTTAGGAAGAAATGTTCTGTTGAATATTTTGAACATTGTTCGATTGGAAGACATTGCTGTAAGAAATGTTCTGTTGAATATTTTGAACATAATTCGATTGGAAGACGTTAGGCAACACTGTCTTCCAATCCAGTTATGTTCAAAGTATTCAACAGAACATTTTGTTTTGTTTTGGAGACATGTTAAGTTATTTCTGACCTGATGGATTATAATTGTTTGCAAAACCATTGCCTTTTAACCCTTTAATACTCATGTCAGCCAAAGCTGGCTACTACAGTGGTCTTGAGAAATGTCCATTTGCAGACCAAGAGAAAAGTATTTTTGAAAATTTACCACTGGAATGACTGGCTTGATAACCGAGCCAATCATTCCAGTGGGACATTTTCAAAAATTCTCTTCTCTTGGTCTGCAAATGGACATTTTTTATGAGAAAATTGAAATTTTCTTGAACAAATTCAGGGGTTAAAGGGTTGATAATTATGCTTTGCTTAAAGAATCTCAACATTATAACAATGAATCGTAGATAGAATTATTTGTTGACCCTGTAATGGAAAATGTCAATTTTCTCATATATAAATGCTCAATCTGTAAGCCAAGAGAAGACAATTTTTGAAAATTTGCCACTGGCATGATTGGCTCAGGTATCAAATATAGTCTTCTCTTAGCCTGCAAATGCATATTTTTAAGACAATTGCAGAAGCAGGTTTTGGCCAGCTTGCTTACTAGGTTAAAATCAAATATCATAAAGTTGCTTTGACAACGGCAGCTGTATTACTCGAAAGATGCTTACGGTTCAAACTTAAACTTTTATAATGATCTGACAATATCTTGTTATAAAACAGACATTTGTGCCCAAATTTCATATTTCCATGGTAACATAACATGGTGGGTTTCAAAATATATTCTTATACAAAGTTTGTTTTTATAGCAAAGTTTTTGTCAATAAATATTAAAATATTACTCATTATTTTACTCCATCAAAATAAAATTGTGTCATCTGACATTATAATCAAATATGTCACATTTTAGCTGATGAAAATGAGGTATCTCTGTCACGAAAATTGAAATGTCTGTCACGGAAATTGAAATGTCTGTCACGGAAATTGAAATGTCTGTCACAGAAATTGAAATGTCTGTCACAGAAATTGAAATGTCTGTCACGGAAATTGAAATGTCTGTCACGGAAATTGAAATGTCTGTCACGGAAATTGAAATGTCTGTCATGGAAATTGAAATGTCTGTCACGGAAGTGTATGAGTTGTATGGCTTTGATGAATTTCCAATTTCCATTTGCAGCAACATCCACCAGTCAGATTGGTTTCAAAATAACCAACAGATTACCTGTATAGTTACCTTGAAATTGAGATTCTGCGAAGTCAGGCTTCTGCGAAAAATCTAAATCCATCAATTAAAAAAAATCTAATAAAGTTGTCAAACCCTAAATTATCATTGTTCTATGGCGACCATGGTTTTGATGAATCAACTTCCATTGTTGCATGCATGTGCTTGTCTCTGTGCCTACAAGAGTGCATGTGTGTGTTTGTGTTTGGGCTTTATCTGGCGTTGGAGAGGGTGAGTGAGTATGTAAATCCCTATCAGCAGCATATTGCAGAATGATTCTGTTAATTTGGTGATGATTTAGACATTTTTGTTATACATCAGAACCTGTCTTAAGTGACAACCTCTTGGTGTGGTATAGGTTGACATATAAGATATACCTTTTGGTGCCAGAAATAGTAGTTCTTTAAAATAGGTGGTCATTGAATCACCTGTCTTAAAAAACCACCATCTTTTCACATCAAGAGTATACTTACAACCCTGATACTCTATGATATTTCCTAAATATCAACCTAGCTTCAATAATAATCAGAATTAAAAGGAAACCGCCCCAACTGGGCAGGTTACTCAACTGACAAATCAGCGGATGTGCGGCCCAAACTCGCGCATGCGCGGGGCTGTCTCGTCCTCTTCCTAAAATATTTACCTGCCATTGCAACACGCTTTCTAGCCTTGCTTTTGCTTTTGATCTTTTTGAAGCTTTGAGTTGTTTTGCAACTTGATTTTGACTAATATTAGTATGTCTGACGCTGCCAAGTCGCTGGAGGATGTTCCTGGTCCAAGCCATAAGGTGTACTTTAGTAAATTTACTGATAAAAAATGTGCGTGTTGACTCGGATGGTATTTCCGGGATTCGCGCTAGCTCATGGATACGTCTTTATTAAGCTAACTCTTTTTCGAGGAGGCCTATATATTAGCTAACGCATGTTGTGCTTTGTATTTTCAGACACATGAGCTGATTTCTGAAGTGTATCCTTTTATTTGAACAATATTTATACTTGGTTTTCTGGGTCCATCTAATTTATTATGCATTTGCAGAGGGAATTATTACCATAACAAGTAATTTTTCCGCATTCTCCCCCCACCACAGGGATTTTGGATTCAGGATCAGGTATTCCTGTTGTTGTTCATCAGACTTATTTTGGAGAGAGAAAATTTTCAGTCATTTTATTTCTAAATTTTTTTTTAGAGATTTTAAGACTGAGTGTTGAGTTATTTA
Source organism: Chaetoderma sp. LZ-2023a (assembly GCA_034401795.1). Lineage (NCBI taxonomy): Eukaryota > Metazoa > Mollusca > Caudofoveata > Chaetodermatida > Chaetodermatidae > Chaetoderma > Chaetoderma sp. LZ-2023a. The sequence goes on from CM067367.1 coordinate 86,952,787, forward strand.
TCTCTCTTGATGGTTTGCATAGGTTCATTATGTTTATAAAGTTCAACTACTAATGAATCTTTGTATTGGGCTGTGGAGTCTAAAATCGCCTCTCAAGTATTCAAGTTCAAATTCTAATGTCTCCCTTGTCTTCTTAAAGAAGATTAAGAAGTTTTTAGGATTTGTTTACCTTCAGTCAGGCCCATAATCTTTGGCCCTGGCTTATCTTTCATCTGATGATCAAAGTTTTCCTTATGGATCTTATTAGCCTTCTGGAATTGGTTTTTTGGTTCGTCATAACTAAAAACTAATTGTTTCCATTTGTGTCTTTTCAGAGTGTAATTGAGAACAAATGCCCTTCCTGCCACAGTTTCATGAAGGCCCGCTTTTTCCCGCATGACTGCACTAGGTGCAGTATGTACGGGCCCCTTCTAAATTGCCATGTGTGTGAGTCGCGGAGGTTTTGACTGATTTTTTAAATCAGCAGGAGAAAGACCGGACGGCAGCTGAGAAGAGGCGTCTGGAAAAAGAGTATGGTAAGAAAAGGAAGTCATTCATGCCAGACATGGAGGCCTTCCATCTTGAAATGATGGGAGAAATGAAGAAGACAATCACAGAGTATGGCGGCGTCCCAAAGCCTTGCACGGATGACCGTGCGGCTTTGGGCGAAGACCCGCAGCCTGGGTCCCAGTCTGACACGGGACCCTTGTGTGTTAGTGCCCTGCGCAACGCAAATTCCCCACTGCGGGATACGGAGGAAATTATGAGAGGAGCCATCTCGGCTCTCTTGCACGTTTCCCGGCTGCTACAGGGTAGTAGCAGCATCCGTGGCCCGCCAAGTAGTGTCAGCATCCATGGCCCGTCAAGCTTCTCTTTCAGTCCAGAGAGCCATCCAGGACAGCATTATCCTGGCTCTGGACTGCATGACGAGATCCGTAACCAGGAGTTTACGGGCGAGGCGCACATTTGCCCTTGACAATTTGTGCCCCTCGCAGGACCTGTACACTCGGCTTCTTCGGACGCTGATGGCAGGTCCAGGGTTGTTTAAGGTGAAGGATGCCTGCACCTCCACCTGCACCGTAGACCTGGTGAACAACTAGAGGGCGCTGTGAGAGCAGTTTGAAGTGCTCTGCAGGGAGCGTATTCGAGCAGCGCCCCCTGCCTTCCACCCTCAGCAGGATGGATAGAGGTGGTGGTGGCCCTGTCAGAGGCCAACCACCAACGCAGCATCAGCTACAGCAGCACCAGCGTAAGCCATCTAGGGGGGAGGGTGTGTGATGCACAGGCTCCTCCAGCACAACCCGCCAGGCAGCCCGCGTACCAAGGTGCGTGTGGCGCTGGTAGAGGAGTGCAGGGTTCTGGTCGTGGGAGCCGAACCTGATGGGTCGGCTCTCACAAAGATCACACCAGTGCTGCTAGAACAGCCACCAGAGACGGGGCTTCTCTTGCACTTCTCGGGTCCACCTCAATCTGTAGGTGCACCCGTAGAAAGCTGTCTGGCCTTCCACATGAAAGAGTGGGAGCGGGTTACTCGGGACTGCTCAGTTTTGCGATTGCTTTCAGTCGGTTACCATCCAGACTGGATTTCAAACCAGCCATCGCGCCTGTCTCTGGTTCCGATCTGGACTCAAAATTCGAGAGATCCAGATCAATGGTTGTGTATAGAGGAAGAAATTCAATCCCTCATACTAAAACACGCAATTCAACCCGCACAAAAATGTCCGGGTTATTATTCAACCTTGTTCCTAGTAACAAAAAAGCACTGGAGGGTGGAGCCCAATTCTCAACCTCAGACCTCTCAACAGGTTTATCCTCACACCAAGTTTCAAAATGGAAACTGTAAGAATGGTGTTAGCAGAATGATAGCGCGGCTAGCTCCGGTTTGTCTTCTTCGTTCAGACCTGTCTGTCCTGTAGGTGTCTTGAAAGTTTTTTGTTTTACCGGTTTGAAAGCTGTAACACATTGGGCCGATGTGGGTGGACTGTCCGTGAAGGATAGAACTGGCATGTCCATGAGGCCCCATCGCCCTGGGTGTTGGTTCCTTAGCCTGTGCCTGGGTGGCGCTTACCGCCAGTGTTTTTAGAGGGCTGTGAGCGTCCTGGGAGATGGAAAACTCTCTCAGTGTGGAGATCAGCTCCTGAAGGCACAAACTCAGAGTTATGTCCCTCAGCCAGGATAGACTATCCAAGGATTCTGGTCTTGCTGCTGGTGCTGTTTCCGGTAGTAAACATAGGCCGCCGTTAGTTAGAGAATCATCCTTTGACTGGCTAGCACACTTAGTATATCCCCACGGTTTGTGGTGGCATTGGTGCACACCTCTGCGGTTGAAATGTTACCGTTTTTGCTTAGGGTATTTGCACAGAATTTAGTTTTTTCCCGAGTCATTTGTGCTGGCTAATTGATGTGCCTTTCGATTGTTTCGTACTGCCAGGAGATGTTCTTTTAAAAGTAGTTCTTTGTGTATGTAGTCTGCGGGCTTTCGGTTATAAGCGTCCACAAGTAACGTTTTTGCTTTAGTGCTTTTGTTGGTTGCTGTGGAGCTGATGCTAGGGAGACTCGTCCTGAAGATGTATAGGTTATTAATTGGTTTTGTCTCACCTAGCATCGTTTTAGCATTTTCTGCAGTTTGTGCGTGCTGCCTCTGTAAGTGCGTCTTCGCATGCTCGTTTCGCGAAAAGTTGTTCCACATGTACAGCACTTCCACGTAATTTTGATCCCCTGGTGGTTCTGGCTTTCCTTTATGTGTCTAGTGTAGAGTTTTAGATTTGTAAATCCCTTTCTATGCAGGGTGCAATAGAAGGGTACTGTTTTGTACATTATAACGTTTTGATCACAGATATGTCTCTACAGATTTGAGAGAAAATTGTCACTACGGCCAAGGCCGTAACTTTGTCTGACGTCATAGTGAGCTGACGTCATTATGGTGTGTGCGGATGCTAATGGTGCATGTTTGGTTGTAGCAGGATAAGGACCCTCTAAGAAAACTTAAAAAGATGTGAGTGGGGGAGGACTTAGGGGGGGGAGAGGGAGGTTGTCTTATCCAATATGGTTGATGCCAATGGGATCCATGGTGTGAATCTGATGCATCCAATATGCCGCTTTAGTTTGTCTAATGGGTGTATTAGTATCAGAGTTGGGGTCGCCCCTCAATACCTGTATGACTATGTAGGAGATGTGGTTTGCAAGGTTAAAGTGTTTGGCCACTGGTGTGTCCTTTTTGTGCCCGATGTTTCTGAAGTGTTCTTGTATTCGGATTTTGAATTCTCTTTTGGTCTCCCCTACATACTGTTTGTGACAAAGGGTGCACGTGAGGAGATAGATCAAGTTCCTTGTGTTTCAGTTTCCAATGATTCTGGCAGAGAATATTTCTCCTGTGTGTGTACTGCGGAATCTCCTAGATTTGTCCATTTTGTAGCAAATCCCGCAATTGCGGGTGGGGCATGGGGTCAGTGGGTTTGTGCGTGTGTGTGTGTGTGTGGGTGGGGGGGGGGTTGTGGTTGTGAGGTGGAGGAGAGCTCTGACGGCCTAATCCTTGATGGTGGGATTTCTTCTGTACCCAAAGAGAGGTGGGTTAGAAAATATCTCCCTGCCCTTGGGGCTGCTGGTGAGAACTGGCCAGTATTGTTTGATGACCTTTTTGGTGTGCAAGGATGTTGGGTTGAAATCTGAAATGAAGATGTAGCGGTTGTGTGTGGTGTTATTAGATCCATTTTGTAGTTCTAGGAGTGATTGGTTGGTTTTTTGGGCGGCTTTGTTTTGTGCTTCCAGCAAGAGGTTTCTGGGATAGCCGCATTCTGTGTAATATTGTATTATAGCTGCGCTGTGATGCATGTAGTTGATGAAAGAGCTACAGATTCTGCATAGTCTCAGCATCTGGCCATATGGGCTGGCGTTTTTGCATGATTGTGGGTGCGTGGACGAGAAATGGAGGTAGCCATTTGTGTCTGTGGGTTTGGTGTATAGGGCGAATTGGATTATTTCGTGGTCTCTTCTGGATACTCTGATGTCCAAAAAGGTGACGTTGCTTTTCTGATATTTCCCATGTGAATTTGATGAACTTGTGGGCTGAGTTGAAGAAGGTAAGAAATTCTTCTAGTTTTTCTCTACCCTGGTCCCAGGTCATAAAAATGTCATCGATGTATCTGAGGTACATTCTCAGTTTGGATGGTACCTGAGTGAGGAGTTTTTCCTCTAGATCGGCCATAAAAATGCAGGCATATGTGCAACCTGCTTTGCTGCCTATAGCTGTGCCACCTATTTGGAGATAATGTTTCTCATTAATGACGAAGTTGTTCTTTTCTAAAACCAGTCTTAGAAGGCTGAGTAGCCCCCTGATGGTTAGGGGACCCTCTAGACCGTGTTGGCATAGGAATCTGCATACCGCCCGTAGGCCTTCCTTGTTTGGTATATTTGTCTATAGTGATGTGACATCCATAGTTACCAGGATGGTTCCGGGTTTGGTGGGTCCCATTGATTCCACTTTATTGATAAAGTCTGTTGTATCCTTGACATATGACTTTATGTGGTGAATGTTGGTTTTCATGTGTTCGTCCACGAAGCTGCTAATGAGTTCCGTAGGGCAGACATTGCCGCTGATGATGGGTCTGCCCGGTGTGGGGCTGCCAAGTTTGGTTTTGTGGATTTTGGGAAGCAGATAGAATTCTACCTAGAGTTAACTTTATGGCGAAAAACCAGTCTAAAATATCCTGGTCAGCCTATTGTTTTACCCGCTTTGACTAGGCTTGATCCTAATTCAAAGGCTTGGTGTCCTGTCCGTGCATTAACAAGTTATAAACAACGTACACAGGAATGGCCGACGGACTCTAGTGCTTTATGGTTATCTTACATTGAACCCCATGGGAGAGCTTCTAAAGATACCATTTCTAGGTGGCTTGTGGAATGCATCCAGCATTGCCACAAAGCCGCCACAGGAAAACAAGTTGACATGGCCAAGGCTCACAGTGTCCGTGGCGTAGTGACATCCACGGCTCTGTTTAACGGAGTGCCGGTGGATGACATTATGTCTGTAGCACAATGGCACTGTGAGTCTAGTTTTACAGCTCATTACCTCCGTGACACGTCAAATCTGCTTGCCTTATCGATTTTACATAAACGTTAAACTGTATATATTTTTGTAAATATTGTACATAAGGCTGTTGACTCACACACACTGCAATTTAGTGTGTGTGTGTGTGGGGTGGGGGGGGGAGGAATCCCCGCTTTTCCGTACTGTACCTATTATTGCTAGAGGTGATTAAAGGGAATCTTGTCAAAATAGGCTAGTCCTATATTTGGTGATGGTTATTTTTTGTCACGTTTATTTTACTTACTAAAATGTGATGGTTTGTGTTCTTTGTGGTTCCATCTGAGAGTATACGAAATGAAGCTTTCGTCCGAAGTCTTATAGTACTTTAGCACGAGTACATAGAGAGCATATAGGACATTGGGGTCATCGCTCCCTCTTTAAAAGGGTGGGGGTGGGGGGGGAGCAAATGTTAAACTATCATTACTCTCAACATCGGTCGTGTTATCCGATGTCCAAATCATTTCCTGATTGTGTTTACATACACAATTTCAGATGTTTTTGTGCTCCAAAAGTAAAAGAGCTTTCTCTTCCAGGGATGAGCCGGTCTTCTGACCTTCGCCTCCCTCCCGCCGAATTCTCTTACGAATTCTGGCTATATCATAGAGTATCAGGGTGGTAAGTATACTCTTGATGTGAAATAAACGAGATCACGGATTTCTTTTTCACTAGAGAGTTGATACTTACCACCCTTATACGATCCTGGCCTCCGCCCCACAGAGTCTCGGTCTTTCGGCGTTTTATGTTGCAATTATGTCAGCCAATATTTTGGAATAGAACGAGACAGCCCCGCGCATGTGCGAGTTTGGCCCGCACATCCGCTGATCTGTCAGTTGAGTAACCTGCCCAGTGGGGGCGGTTTCTTTTTAATTCTGAGTATTATTGAAGCTAGGTCGATATTTATGAAATATCATAGAGTATGAGGATGGTAAGTATCAACTCTCGTGAAAAAAGAAATCCGTGATTTCGTTTATTTGTTACCAAGTGGCAGGCACTCTTTAGCACAGGTTTAAATGTATTTGTTACCCTCACCTCTTAAGGGGAAGAGGGTATGGTGATCGGGTCTGTCTGTCCATCCATCCATCCGTCAGTCTAACTGTCTGTCATGCTGTCTGTCTGTCTGTCTGTCTGCTTGCCTGCCTGTGTGTCTAGAGCTGTGTCTCAAAATTTAATAATCCGATTTGAATCAAATTTTAAGAGGATTTGCAGAAGTTGGCCGTGATTCGGCTAAAAGCCAGATCCAGTTTGGATCAATTTCTGGATCTGTGGATATTTTGGAAACTAATGATCTGATTTGGCTTAAACTTGAACACAGGAAATTGTTTGGACATAAATGAGGACTCCATAACTTCGGCTGGGATCCGAAAAAATCTGGAAAATCCGAACAAATCTGCTCTTGTATGTATATAAAATTGTTGAAACCCAAATCCTGCTTTTTTACTAGTATATCATGTGATGAAAAAACCTTTTTGTATAATGATGGTTATAAATCTCCTGCTAACCTATGGTGACAATAGTTATGCATTGTGTCTCTGTATATATTGTGTCTGCTCAGAGATCAAACCCCACCATACATTTATAATATAAAGATTGAAAATTTATTAATAACGAATAATTGAATATAGAAATAGTATTATAATTGTTATTATTGTTATTATATATATAATATATATATATATATATATATATATAAATAAATAAAATAAAGAGTCCTTGTTATATGAGTGTCATTCATATTGATGGTAATATATATTGTTTCATTGACTCTGCGACAAATTATCATGTAATGGTCCTTTCCAGTATATCCGTTAATCATATGATGTCATAATCTTCTACATGATTTGTAGGATGATGTCATAATCAATCAATGACGTAATGCATGACATAGTTAAGTTCGTCTTGAATGGTGTCAAAATTTTAAATCTTCAAATTAAATTAAAACATGAACTGATGTTCATTTTTCAACAAATTTGATGGGAGATGGTGCTGTCACAGACAGTCGCAGACAGCAACATCTTCCACCAAAATTGTTGAAAAATGTACACCAGTTTCTTTGATATTGACGCAATAAAAGATAGAATATTGACATCAGAGTGGTAAGGGTTAATTGATAACGGACTAAGCATTATAATGTGCGAATTGTATGTCTATTATTGAATAAACTTGCTACAGCACCCAGTCAAATTAGTTTTAAAATATTCAACAGCTTCCTGTATAGCTTTCTGGAAATTGAGATTCAGAGAGTGCATTGATCACTCGATCCCAATGCTAGAACAGCGTGGCTGGAGCTTAGCTATAGATGGGCGGGGAATAGCTAAAACTGGATTCCTCCATTGATAGAGGATCTTGAATGAGGTCCCATTTAATATCACTGTTAACCGAATTGGGAATCCTCAATTTGCACAAGGTTTCTGGATCTATGCATGTCTCTTGGATCTGAAAAATCTTTGCAATGTGACATAAACGGAAGGGCGAGTGTGCAATCTCTGTTCTTGTTACACATGTGGTCAGCGTTGTTATATTGGCATGATTTCTCCGATGTGTGATATACGTGTGTTAAACATACTTATTGTCTCACCAATGGAGCAGAACACAGCACATAGGAATCACTAATCGATAGATCGGATGCCACTTCTTCTTCCTGTCTTCTTTTCGATCGCTGGTATCACACTTAGAGAGCTGTTCTCAAGATGAAATCTGTGGTTTTCTGCAGTTTTTCCACAGGCCCATACAGCTTTTCAAGGAAAGAGGTTGACAAAGGCCAGATCTCTTCTCTCAGCAGCTGATACGTACTGCAACATTGAAGTATGTGCTCTGTGGTCTGTTCTGCTTCTCCACAAGGACAAGCGGGAGATGTCGTAAGGTGGAACCGCGTGTACATGTGTTGGTTTAGTCTGTTGTGTCCAGTTCTGAGACGAAAAATGGTCACTTGCTCTGGCCTCGAGAGATGATGGTAGGCATCTTCTGATTGAGGTGTTCTATAGAGTGACTTGATGATAGTCTTCATCTCTGTATGGGTAATAATGTTTTCTGTCTGATTCTCTTCTGCACCCATTACATCACATGTAGCCAGTAAACATTTGATGATGTCACAATCAAAATGCTTAATGAATGACGTATGTAGGTCCGTTATGAATATCGAATAGTCTATCAAATGTATGAGTTCTATGTCTTTGATGGATTTACTATTTAATAAACATTCTGTTGAATCTTTTGAAACTGATTTGACTCCGCTCTGTTGCTGTCTAATAGGCCGTCAAGTGTACGAATTGTATGTCTTTGATGGGTTTACTATTTAATAAACATACTGTTGAATATTTTGAAACTGATTTGACTGGTTTTCTGTGGCTGCAACAGAACACAGTCAAATCAGTTTCAAAATTTTCAACAGGTTACCTTGAAATTGGGATTTTGGGCATTCAGGGTTCAACGTACATAAAGCGATAACAACATGCACAAAACATTGGAGGAGCTTAACTAGCAATGGGCGTGGCATAGTTAGAAATGTATCCCTCTATGATTGACATGGCTTGTATCAGCAATAATAGTGGTATTTATCCTTATGTTTGACCACTTGAACCTGAATAACCAAATACAAAAACTTATTTACAAATTAATCAATATTCTATTGAATATTTTGAAACTAATTGGACTGGGAGCTGTTGCTGCCTATGCTTCATCGAAATTGAAGGTTGCCACTTTAATATTTAAGAAATCAAAAATATGCAAATATATTTTATTTTAATTAAATTATACAACAGCATCATTTGTCATCCTTGACCTGCTTTGACCTTCCCTTAATGCTTTATTCCTCGAATTTGTTCAAGAAAATTTCAATTTTTTCATAGAAAATGCCCCTTTGCAAACCAAAAGGAGACTTATTGAGCCAGTCATTCCAGTGTTACATTAAAAAAATAGTTTTCTCTTGGCCTGCAATTGGACATTTCTCACAACCATTTCAGAAGCCATTTTTGGCTGATACGAGTGTTAACTGGTTATAGATGTGGTCCAGTCGTCAATATTGCCAGACAAATATGACATTTGGTCGGTTCTGGATGTCTGACATTTTTCGCGCCCTGCTTTTAGGGTCCATATTTTTTAGTCATTCTCAGCTTTCCACAAGCGCTTTATGCTCATGTGGGTCTGTGATTGATAGGCGGGTGCCTTGCTTTATGCAGGCGAGACATTGCATGCTTCAGTGATCTTGTTCATACTTTTTAACATAAAAAATAAAAAATCTTGACCTCAAACTAATTAACTTTTGTCTTATTAAATTCGAGCTAGGTCCAAGATTGTCTCAGTATTGCCATCATATATCATTAGCTCCTTTAATGTTAAAATTTGTTTACAAATTTGAATTTTCTTAATAAAAAATGACCCAACCCTAAGAATCCACCATGCCCTCAGGCAATCTGCGGCCGATTGTGCTCCTCAACAGCATACAGAAGATCCTATCTAATGTTACTCTATGCCACATCCGAGACAAGATCAATGACTTCACTGGATCATGTCAAAGTGGCATTAAATAGTGACATAGCTGCACAGACATTGTATAGGCTCAACGTATGCTTGCTTGTGTCAGTGTGTCCAAACATTGGGATTGCCACAAAAAGGGCATTGACATGTCACAGGCCAGTTGCAATGAAGTCAAGATGAGCTACGACGAGTGAGACTACTGCTTGCAGACACCAAGCTAAGAGTATGAGGCAAGAGAGTTGGAGACATCAATTGGCTCCCCACAGGGTGATTGACTGGTGCTTTTCACCTATTACCTAGCTGCTGCATTGAACTCTACACGAGAAAGTTCCACAAGGCCAAACCTCCCAATGTCCATGCTGGGTATGCTGCTAGAGATGGAATATGATGAAGATGTGGACTTCATAGATTGGAAAAGGAAGCCCGTTGACGAATTATTGCCAAAAGCTGAAAACGAATTGAGAATCTAAGAATGAATTGAAAATTGAGAATCTAGGAATGAATTGAAACAGAGTTCACCCACATATACCTATCAACAAAGCATGAAACTAAAGAAAGTGATGATCCACTTCGTGGCGACAAACCATGGAGGAAAAGTAAAATCCTGGATCACTGAGTTGCAGTACTGCTGACATAGCTGCAGGTTGTGTCTTGGGAACATAGTTTTCGAGTCCGATGGAGAGACAGCATATTCTCCTTCGATCAATACTTACCATTACATTACTCACTGATAATATCCTGATAGCTGGCTCTAGGAATCTAGATTTAGAATGCTTTACCGGCTCCTGGAACCTGGTACGCGCTTGCAAGAGACACCCATTCTTGTTTGCATAGCAACAAGAGAATACATTGCTATTTTGTTCTTGGAGAAATCTGAGTTTTTTGTGTGTTTTTCCCTGTGCCTATTTGCTGTTTCTCGTTTCTGGATTACTGGATTTACTATGGAAGGAGCCTCTGAATCTCAGGTCGTATTCTTTCATGCTATTTCTCTCTCTAATTATATGGAGACTTATGTCTCTGAAATTTCGTGTTTGTTGCATGTAACATTTTCTGACCCTGGAACTGCTTCTTGCATAGCATCCTGCCCACGCTGGCGTCATCTCTGATACTGAAGACTGGTGCAACCTTTCTGTGTCTGGTACGGACCCTGTCCTTGGACATGGTTCTGGACTGGTTACCGAGGGGGCCATCTCATATGGCTCCCTGGCGGTCCCGTCTGGCTCCGGCCTAGCGGGTGCTGCTTCTCTGAAGCCACCTCTGGATGGTCCAGGAGTGGTAGCCAGTCTGTCGGGCATGGGAGCCGTTCGCCAGGATGGCTCAAGTGTCTTCATCCGGTGATGACTCTGGGGTCTGAGGATGAGGAGGCCGAAGAGGAGAGGCTGTTGCAGCCTGAGATACCGTGGGAGGAGCGCATGGAGGTCGATTCCATCCTGGATGGAACCGCCCTCCGCCTGTCTGGCTTGGAGTAAGCCATGGCAGCCGCTCCGCCCGTGGTTGAGGCCACACCGGTACCTGGAACCCATCCAGTGCTGGTTGGTTTGCCACCAACCGACACAGTGACAGGTGTGGCTGGCCGGGCTTGGTATTCACCTATCTCGCCTGGTCCAGCGGCCACACACGGGGTGCCATTGGCGCCCGTGTATGGACACGGTTCCGTAACCGCTACGGGTCCGCACGGTCTTCCGTTTCATGGGGTGGCAGTGGAACCGTGCGATACTGGTGTTGCTGGCTTTCCAGCAGTGGCTCCTTGCCGGGAGGCCGCTGCTGGTAGACCCGTGAACACATCAATGGGTGATGTGTTCACAGGGTTGTCTTCCTCGGAGGCAGACTGGTCTGATGCTCTGGCTTGGCTAGCCAGGGTGGACCCATCCGTGGTCTCGGCCATGACTGAGGAAGACATACCCCGTCCATCGGTTGCAACGATTCGGATGGGGGTCTTGCCCGCATCTCGGATTCAGTCCATTGGACTAGATCCAAAGTTCAAGTAGTTGCTTGAGGCTATTTATGCCAAGCAACTCGACCAAGAGCCAGCTCCCTGTGCCCTCTAGGGAGGTGCGGGCAAGGTGCCATATCCCCAGGAGGGAGTACGAGCGGTATGGTGTGGTCCCAATGGTCACTGAGGATGACCATTGGGTTCTTGGTGTCCAGAGTGCAGGAGCAGGTGGTCCCGCTCAGGCACTTGTGGACAAGAGCCAAGCACAAAATGAAGAAGTCCTGTCCCTTTGCGATGAGGGAGTGAGGGCAGCTATGAATGCTGTCAATCACTCCTATCGCTTGCTTCAGTCGGTGTGGGCTGAAGCTGGGGCCGGCCATCCTGTGCCACCTGCTGCGCCTTCATGTGTCAATGACGGCTTTGTGCTGTCGATGGACGCGTTGGCAAGGGTGCAGGCATGAGTGACCAAGTCCAGGAGGCAGATGGTCCTTGACCATATGGGTCCTGTTATCGCTGTCAGGGAGTGTTTGCTTGGAATTCCCCTGAATGGCCCTAGTATCTTTGCTGGCCAAGCGTGTGCCATCCTAGAGGACACGGCCAACATCTCGCAAAGTCAGTTAGTGGTTAATCTTCAGCTAGAGCTAGTGCGTCAGGCGCATGCACTAGGGGCTGTTGCGAAACCGCTAACTGCCCAACCTTCCTCCAAGAAGCAGAAGAAGCATAAGGGCAAGGCGAAAGCCAAGCCAGCTCCTGCTATTGCTGGGCCTTCTCAGCCGCCTGCAGCTAAGAAGGCGAGGAAGGTTGTGGAGGCTCCTGCCCACCCTAGTGGTGGCCCTGATCGCCCGAGAGGCGGGAAGGTCAAGGGCAAAGGTAAGTCCTCCAAGGGCAGAAAGAAGGGAACAGATCGTACCTGAGGGTATGGTAGCTCCCTTCGTGTCAGTCTGAACCACGCCTGTGCGACAGGAATAGTGGTGGCAGTTAGACCAGTCAAGCCAAGACCAAAATGGTTCTTTCTCTCCCTCGTTAAGAGGGGGTTGGGGTGGGGTGGGGAGTGGATCGCGAGCCAGACACCTGCATTAGGTGTCAATGCGCCTATAGTGGGTGGAAGGCTCATGCGTTTCGTCGAAGCTTGGCGAGGTGTGACGTGAGACAGTTTAGTTCTGGGACGGATATCCCAGGGGTACATGCCAGACTGGTGGGATTTCCCGCCACAAAATCTGTCTTTGGCACCTGTCTGGACTCCCATTCCAAGTGAGACAGACAAATTAGAAGCCATTCAAAACGAAGTGTCAGGTTTGCTTCTGAAGGGAGCAATAAAACCAGCAAACCAGGGCACTTCAGGCTTCTATTCAAACATGTTCCTTGTCCCCAAGAGCAGGGGGTGGACACCCATGCTCAATCTCAGGCCATTGAAGTGGTTTATCCATATGCCTCGGCTTCAGATAGAAACTCCGAGATCGGTAGGGGCAGGATTGAGGAAGGGAATGTGGTGTGTGTCAATCGATCTGAAAGATGCATATTTCCACATTTCAATGAACAGGGGTTGTCACAGGTTTCTGAGATTCACATTTCAGAATCAGGTATGGGAGTTTGTAGTCCTCCCATTCGGCCTGTCGACAGTCCCAAGGGTTTTCACCAGAGTGGTCCTAGTGGTGGCAGCGTTTCTCAGAAGAGAGAACGTGGCGCTTCACACCTACATAGATGATTGGCTTATCAAGGTGGACATGCCAGCCAGGTTAGGAGTGGATACTGCTCTGACTCTGAAATTGCTTTCAGATCTAGGCTGGGTAGTCAACAGGGAGAAATCCGAGTTGATGCCCACTCAACACTTCATTTATTTGGGGATGCAATTCGATCTCGAGGAAGGCAGGGTTTACCCATCATAGCCCAGAGTGGCGTCTCTGTTAGCCATCCTCAAGAGCTTTCGATTGGGAAACCACATTCAGGCGAGGAGGTTTCTTCAGATACTGGGCATGATGGTCTCCATGGAGCATGTACTCCCGTACCCTGCTCTAATGCGAATACCTATCCAGTTGTATCTGATGTCTCAGTTGAAGCAGAGAACAGAACCCCTGTCAAAGCTGGTACCAGTTTTGGAGCCAATAATGTCGCATCTTGTATGGTGGAAGGAGCGTCAGAATCGCCTAGTAGGGGTTTCGCTTCACCTACCCCACCCCCGCTGTCCTTGTACACAGATGCATCGCTTGGGGCGGGGGGGGGGGGGTGGTGCTGGCCTGGGAGAACACCAGGTCTCAGGCACATGGACTCTCCAAGAGAGTCAGCTGCATATAAATCTGTTGGAAATGATGGCAGTGGAACTGGCATTGGAAAAGTTTCTTCCAGAAGTCAGGGACAAGGTGATATTGATATGGTCGGACAATTCGACAGTAGTATCATACATAAATCGCCATGGCGGGACCAGGTCACCCACACTGTGTATGAAGGTGTGGCACTTGATTCAATGGTGCAGGAATTACTCAGTTGTTTTGAAAGCAGCTCATTCCTGGGCGATTGAACATTCTGGCAGATGCTTTGTCTCACAGACAGGATTCTGCCAACAGAATGATCTCTCAACCCTCCGGTTCTACAAAGGATCTTCAAGCATTGGGGCAAACCAAACGTGGACTTGTTCGCCACAAAGGAAAATGCTCAAATCATGACATGTCTCTGGCAATAAGCTGGAGAGGGATGCATGCTTACGCGTATCAGCCCACCATTCTTCTACCAAAGATTTTGGTGAAGATCAGGGAGGAGCCGTGCCTGGTCCTGCTAATAGCGTTGTTTTGGCCCAGCAGGGCGTGTTTCACGGATCTCCTGGATCTGCTCGTCGACAATCCAGTGCAGCTTCCCAAGATTCCTAACATAATCTCCCAGACCAAGGGCCGCTTCCTGCACGACCGACACAAGATGTTCAAATTGACTGCGTGGATGTTATCAAACAACGTTCCACATAGGAAGTTTCATCGCAGCCGCGACAAGGAGGTCAACCTTCAAGTCATATAACCACAAGGTTAACAAATTTGCGGAGTGGTGTGAGCGAAAGAGTATTGATCCCTTTCAATCCACTATTCAGCAAATAGCAGACTTTCTCTGTGAGCTGTTCTTTACAGGACTGGCTCCTGTCACAATTGCTGGAGACAAGTCAGCTTTGGCATCAGTTATCCCTTGTTTAGCCAACAGGGATAGTCCAGAGGTGGCCCAATTGAATGTGATGGTGAAGGGAATGAGCAATCTCTGACCGAGACAACCGGTAGTCATTCCAGCCTGGAGTCTATCTGTAGTGCTTAATGTACGGGCCAAGCACTCTTTCGAACCTTTGGGTTCGGCTAGTCTAAACCATCTGACTCTAAAGCCGGTTTTTCTATTGGCAGCTTCCTCAGCAAGAAGGCGCAGTGAGATCCATGCGCTTTCAGCAGAAAGGGACTGATTTATTGTCTCCAGAGAGGGTCAAGGATTGCTGCCAAGAGCAGAGTTTATGTCAAAGAATCAATCTTTGAAATATCCCGGCAAACCGATCATTATACCGAAGCTAACTAGGTTTGATCATGATGCCAGTGCTTGGTGTCCAGTCCATACTTTGACCAAGTACAAAAATGGACGGACTCTACAGTCAAATGATAGACATCTATGGATCTGCCATAAGAAGCCATATGGCGCCGCATCCATGGATACCATCTCTCGTTGGGTAGTCAAATGCATTCAGACTACCCACAACATTGCATCTGGGCACCAGCCAGGTGCAATGTGCTAGAGCTCATGATGTTAGAGGAATATCCCCCCTCGACCACCCTATTCAATGGTGTCCCGTTAGAGGACGTCACGGCCATTGCACAATGGCACTGAGTCATCTTTCATGGATTACTATATGAGGGACATGTCAGACTCCGCCTATCCAATCACTTTGGCTATTTTGAAACGATAGTCTAGTGGCCACGCTGCTTATCTCCTTTTGATAACTTTGAAAAGTAAAAGTATTAAGTCAGACATGGTCAAGCGAGAAGAATTCAACCGTATGGGAGATGTTTGGTCGAAGGTGTGTTGGTTGATGGCTCCACGTCTGGAATCCATAATTCATGAGGTAATTCAAGTTTGACAGTTTTTTGCATTATGTCTATATATCATGATCATTCATCTTATATATATATATATATATATTCATGCTCATTCCCAGGCTTATATGTGTAAAGAGCTGTTAACCCTCTTCGCACATTTGTGTTTTCAGGCCTTTTTTAGGAGAAAGGGGTGGGGGGGGGGGGGCAGTGGAGCGGTGATGCGAATGTGGTTCGGTCCCAAAGCTTGTCGGTCCTTTTAGGTCTCCATATGTCAAGTATAGGTCTACGTTCTTTCTCCAGGGGCAAAAGAGGCTTTGTATGGCTTGCCCCTTCCCACCAGGTTACCGACTAAATCTTGTGTTATCAATGAGTAATGTAATGGTAAGTATTGATCGAAGGAGAATGAAGGCAATTTCAATTTTGTTTCTCCGAGATCTAACAATACTTACCAATTCATTACGGACCCTGCCTCCCAGCCCCACGTAGGCAAGCCATGAGTTATTTATTATCTCATAACTAGCAAACAATATTAGGGTCTCTGGCAGGTGAGTACCCGGTTATTTGTTGGGAACCGGGTACCCAGTTCCAGGAGCTGGTAAAGCTTTCTAAATATAGATTCCTAGAGCCAGCTATCAGGAAAGCTGTATTATCAATGAGTAATGTAATGGTAAGTATTGTTAGATCTCGGAGAAAGGGAAATTGAAATTTCCTTCAATTTCCAATGATGCACTGTACAAAATGTGTAATAAATCGTCGCTGTGCGGAAAAGTCGCCCAGCAAACATTGGTCCATGTTTGGACATGTGCTAAGGATGTCAGAAAACAAACCAGCACAGAGAACCGTGGAATTCGTCCTAATGGGATGTTGGCAAATATAAGGCCGTCGGAGGACGTCCTTGCACAAATCTGTTAGGCATGCTGTGAGGTGACCTCTAGAAGACTCAGTAATAATTTTTGTTGAGAAGACACAGTGGTCCAAAGCGAAGAAGGCCTGCTTGCAGCTGTAGGATGTTTCTACTACTACAGCCGTCGAACACGACATAAACTAAGTTCATCTGTCACACGTCCCTGCATACCATAACCTGGATACATGCCACACTAATGCTTCCTTCAAGTCTATTGTAGTGTTACTATTACGTGTGACCCAATTAGACTATGGCAGCGCTTGTGTCATATGTCACCAGATTAGTCTTAAGACTAATATCGCCACATCACACAACTAGAACTGCCACACGTACCACCATACCTTAACCTGACCTCTCACACTAACATGTCCATACCTTAACCTGGCCTGTCACACTAACACTTCCATATCTTAACCTGGCCTGTCACACAAACACTTCCATACTTTAACCTGGCCTCTCACACTAACATTTCCATACCTTAACCTGACCTCTCCCACTAACATTTCCATACCTTAACCCGGCCTGTCACACTAACACTTCTATATCTTAACCTGGCCTCTCACACTAACAATTCCATACCTTAACCTGGCCTCTCACACTAACACTTCCATACACTAACCTGGCCTCTCACACTAACATTTCCATACCATATCCCGGCCTCTTACAATGACATTTCCATACCTTAACCTGGCCTCTCACACTAATACTACCATACCCTAATGTGACTTCTCACACTAACACTTCCATACCGTAACCTGGCCTGTCGCACTAACGCTTCCATACCTTAACCTGACCTACCACACTAACACTTCCATACTTTAACCTGACCTTTCATTAACATTTCCATACCTTAACCTGAGCCCTCACACTAACGTTTCCATATCTTAACCCAGCCTGTCACACTAACACGTCCATACCTTAACCTGGCCTGTCACACTAACACTTCCATACGTTAACCCAGCCGGTCACTCTAACACTTCCATACCCTAACCCGGCCTGTCACACTAACACTTCCATACCCTAACCTGGCCTCTCATACTAAGATTTCCATACCTTAACCGGCCTGTCACACTAACATTTCCATACCGTAACCCAGGCGGTCACACTAATACTTCTATACCCTAACGTGACCTCTCACACTAACACTTCCATACCTTAACCTGGCTTGTCACACTAACACTTCCATACTGTAACCTGGCCTCTCTCACTAACACTTCCATACCCTAATCTGGCCTCTTACACTAACACTTTTATACCGTAACCTGGCTTCTCACACTAACATTTCCATCCCTTAACCTGTGCCCTCACACTAACGTTTCCATATCTTAACCCAGCCTGTCACAATAACACGTCCATACCTTAACCTGGCGTGTCACACCAACACTTCCATACGTTAACCCAGCCGGTCACTCTAACACTTCCATACCCTAACCTGGCCGGTCACACTAACACTTCCATACCCTAATGTGACCTCTCACACTAACACTTCCATACCTTAACCTGGCTTGTCACACTAACGCTTCCATACTGTAACCTGGCCTCTCTCACTAACACTTCCATACCCTAATCTGGCCTCTTACAATAACACGTCCATACCTTAACCTGGCGTGTCACACCAACACTTCCATACGTTAACCCAGCCGGTCACTCTAACACTTCCATACCCTAACCTGGCCGGTCACACTAACACTTCCATACCCTAATGTGACCTCTCACACTAACACTTCCATACCTTAACCTGGCTTGTCACACTAACGCTTCCATACTGTAACCTGGCCTCTCTCACTAACACTTCCATACCCTAATCTGGCCTCTTACACTAACATTTCCATACCTTAACCCGGCCTGTCACACTAACATTTCCATACCTTAACCTGGCCTCTCACACTAACACTTCCAGACCCTAACCTATCCTTTCACACTAACACTTCTATACCCTAACGTGACCTCTCACACTAACACTTCCATACCGTAACCTGGCTTGTCACACTAACACTTCCATATTGTAACCTGGCCTCTCTCACTAACACTTCCATACCCTAGTCTGGCCTCTTACACTAACATTTCCATACCTTAACCCGGCCTGTCACACTAACACTTCCATACCGTAACCCAGCATCTTACACTAACATTTCCATACCTTAACCTGGCCTCTCACACTAACACTTCCAGACCCTAACCTAGCCTGTCACACTAACACTTCTATACCCTAACGTGACCTCTCACACTAACACTTCCATACCGTAACCTGGCTTGTCACACTAACACTTCCATACTGTAACCTGGCCTCTCTCACTAACACTTCCATACCCTAGTCTGGCCTCTTACACTAACATTTCCATACCGTAACCCGGCCTGTCACACTAACACATCCATACCGTAGGCCGGCCTGTGACACTAACACTTCCATACCATAACCTGGCCTCTCACACTAACATTTCCATACCTTAGCTTGGCTTATCACATTAACACTTCCATACCCTAACCCGGCCTCTCACACTAACACTTCCATACCCTAACTTTGCCTTTAACACTAACACTTCCATACCTTAACCTGTCCTCTCACACTAACACTTCCATACCCTAACCTGGCCTCTCACACTAACACTACCATACCTTATCCTGGCCTCTCACACTAACACTTCCATACCGTAACCCGGCTTGTCACACTAACACTACCATACCCTAACCTGGCCTGTCACACTAACACTTCCATACATTAACTTGGCCTCTCACACTAACATTTCCATATTATAACCTGGCCTCTCACACTAACACTTCCATACCCTAACCTGGCCTCTCATACTAACACTACCATACCCTAACCCGGTTTGTCACACTAACACATCCTTACCTTAACCTGGCCTGTCACACTAACGCTACCATACCCTAACCTGGCCTCTCACACTAACACTTCCATACCTTAACCTGGCCTCTCACACTAACACTTCCATACCTTAACCTGGCCTCATCTGTCACACGTCCCTGCATACCATAACCTGGCTACACGCCACGCTAACGCTTCAGTCGAGTATTGTAGATTTACTGTTACGTGTGACCCGATTAGACTATGGCAGCGCTAGTGTCATATGTCATCAGATTAGTCTTAAGACTTAAGCACGCACGCACGCACGCTCACGTACACGCGCGCACACACACACACGCGCGCGCACGCACGCACGCACGCACACACACACGCACGCACGC
Organism: Chaetoderma sp. LZ-2023a; assembly: GCA_034401795.1. NCBI lineage: Eukaryota > Metazoa > Mollusca > Caudofoveata > Chaetodermatida > Chaetodermatidae > Chaetoderma > Chaetoderma sp. LZ-2023a. The sequence goes on from CM067367.1 coordinate 86,972,421, forward strand.
ACGCGCGCGCGCACACACCGCACAGGTACACCGCGTACAAGGGTAAGTAACATGTACATTGGCACTTACTGCGTCAACGTCGTTGATTGTTTTTTAAAAGCTTTGAAGCAAAAACTTGCCACTTCTGTTATGGCAGAATTATCAGCTGTCAGCACGTAGATAAACTTATCTTTGCAGCTTAAAGTTGGAAAATTCACACTTAATGTGTTAATATGTCCATAGAGAGTCATTCGTTCATCGTGATAGAAGGGACATCGAACTAGGAAATGAGTTTCATCTTCAATCTCACCTAAGTTACACAGGCTACATACCCTACTTTCGATTGGTGTTTTGGCTGGGTAAATCTACCTGTTTCAATATGTATCCGGTGATTAGATGTCCTTAAGCGGGTTAATGCAATTCTATGCTCACCATTCTTAACAGTTGTGAGATAGTTTTCAAAAGTGAAATTCGATTTAAATGTAACATATGTTCTAAGTTTATTTAAATCTGTTCGAGCAAGGGACCTGTTCCATCTAATTATCGGTTCATCTTTCATAATATTGATACAGTTCTCCGTTTGGGCATATACCCCCCCCCCCCCCTCCGATGATTCTGATTAATTCATTCACTGGTCCTACCCATGAGCTAGCACGTTTCCTGGCTAGCCTTTTAGAGAGGTGGTATGCTTTGCCAAGCAAGGAGTTTTGGGTAGGCCTCTTCTAGACGGAGTCTGTACTTTAAGACTGCTTTCATTAGCGAAATTCCTATTGGAAACAGCCCCAGTTCACCCCTCACTGCAGCAGTTGTGGAATATTTTCCAAGTCCGAGTATATGTCGTCCATAACTGAGAAGATTTTTCTCCGCAGAAATCCTTTCAAATTTCTTTATAGAGATGTGGAACAAAGGGATGAACCCCATATTTCACACCCATACATGGCAATAGGCTTGATTAAAGAATCATACAGATTTAATGCAGCTTTTGGGGGTAAAGATTCCTGACATAATAACTTTTTCAATTTAAAGGTAGCTTTTTGTGCTTTGAATTTTAAGTTATCCTTAGCCAATGAAAAAGAACACAGTTACTAAAGTCCACTCCCAAATATTTGTAGGACTTAACACATTCGATATGGTGATTATTGAATGTAAAATTCTCACTCAGCAGCCTGCAATTTTTGTTAAAAATTATAGCCTTTGTCTTCGAAAGGTTGGCCTCAAGTTTTCACTTATGACAATAATTATTTAAATTATCTAAACACTGCTGTAAGCCATCTTTGGATTCTGACAAAAGGACAATATCATCAGCATACATGAGACATTGTAGTTTACTGTCACACAGATCAAAAGGACATGTGTTCCCATTGGCTAACTCTACAGGCAGGTCGTTTATGAATAATGAGAATAGCATAGGGCTTAATACTTCTCCTTGACGAACGCCTTGGTATATCTGAAATGAAGGAGTTAGCCCATCCTTTAGCTTACGAGTATTTTAAATAAAGAATGTTTGCTAAGAAAACGGTATACCAACATCCTTTGCGCTTATGACATAATATATGCCTCTGTGACGTATGGCGTTATTTAGTGTGCAATTGCGTCACCGATGGAAAACATATTTTGCTTTTCGCGAGTCACCTCCAAACATGTTTTGCGAAATAGAAGAGCGCTCTAACAAAACCTCTCGTTCAGTAGGAGGCTTTTTTCTGCCCAACTTATCTAGCAGAGCGGTCTGGCGCACTTTCCCTACGGAACAGGCTCCCGGCCTGTCACACTAACGCCGCAATATCGTACCCTGGCCGTAGATGGAATCTTATGAGTGTTTAAACGACCAGATAATCTGTCCGACAAATCTGATGAAAAAATCTGATGTAAAAATCTGACGGGAAAATCTGAAGAAAAAATCTGATGGAAAAATCTGAAGAAGAAATCTGTAGAAAAATATGACATCATTAGTGGTGTCAAGCGTGGCAACGTACAGCGCTTTGATGAAAATGGCATTGCAGTGTAACCGCTCCGGGTACGTTCCAAGCACGCCCCCCCCCCACCCCCCTGAGTAGGATAGTACGCGTCTATAAAGCCATATGAGAGAGGTCAAAGTTCGTGAGATCGCGTAGCGCGCATGCGCGCGAGTCAGAGCTTCCCTGACAACATGTGTCAGCGTTGGGAGAGAATGCGTACTAAAGTGTACCGGGTTGGTGCACATAATTTCTTTAAATTTAACTATTCTCGTCGTTCTTGGTAACTATCAGGACCGGAATGGGACGAGGATTCTAAAACTATTCACCTTTTTAAAATCGGACCAGAAATGGCCGAGTAATCCTAATTTAGCACGTTGAAATTATTTTCAAAATATTACAAGGACGTCGTAAACACGTGTATGTACTAAGTGTATGGAGAGGATGTCTATCACGTGATAGCGTCCTCACCCTTCCTATTTTCACGCTGATTGGCTACAGATCGCCCGCTGATTGGCTGGGCGTCCTCCCTATGACGTCACGAATAGTATAAAAGGAGTGCAAAACCAAAAATCGATACCGCGTTGTTTTACCATTCACAACGGGGAAGTTATTTTTAAATAGACCCGCTATGTACGCGTCATGCACGCGCTGCAGACGCATTTTTGTTTAAGTTAACTCTGAGCTGTACCGTACCTGTACCTGCGTGACCGCATGTACGTATTCTAAACATACAGACGATCGCCCTCGGAATATATCCTGCATGTGTGACTTCATCCTGCCTTTGCTTGAGTAGATCCCGTCTCTCGGAACTGGTTTCCTTTAGACGAACCTTCCTTCAAAATCCTGTTGCTGCTGGGATGAGGGGAGAAACGGATCCGTTTCAGAAACCAGGAAAATTTATAGAATACTTCTAATACAAGCTGTACACCACCGGGAGACACATCAGCTGGCAGGTAAACAAATCTTGTAACGAGCTCACACAACCAATGGCGGTACATGTTATTTTTAAATTCTTTTAAAAATGTGCATGTATACCTATATATAGACAAAGGCTGGTTTAACCGACTAAGGGTCAGATTAATGGGCTTTGGTCAGTTGGCCAAAGACTTCCATTTCCCATCTGCCCATATTCATTTAAAAGAGGCCAAACTGTGACCACAAGGCCAGCTGAAATTTCACTATCTGACGAGTATATATATATATATATATATATATATATATATATATATATATATATATATATATATATATATATATATATATATATATATATATATATATATATATATATATATATATATGGCAGCAGCCATCCTAGTTACTTGTTTTGTTTATTCGAAATACTAGGACCGCAGTACGCTAGGCTATACTATACAGCAAGAATAACTTCGCATCACTTTCCCCCCAGCATCAATTTTACACTGAGGTCACTGTTCATGTTCTCATTGCGCGAACCTGACATGTGATCGACTAAACCTGGCTATTCTTGCTCAATAGGATAGGTTTAAAAGTAGTTCGGGACAACCGCTTCTTAGGAGTCATTTGTGTAAGCATCTTTTCCGGATGTAGCGGATATAACACCGCACACCGGCTAGATTGTGTAAAATTGACCAGATACCTTTGGGCCTTATATTATATTGAGTGATTGTCTCTTTCTACGATCCTCCAGCCGCAAGGCTTATTAATTGTCTTTAGCTCCCATCGCCACGTTGGCATGATCCGACTTGGGAAACTATCAGGGTTTTCAAGTCGTGAAGACCAAAGTGTCGATTTCGCATACACCTCCTCTGTATCTTCGGATACCAGTTAGCATAAATAACCCAGCCAAAGTAGGAAGCACTGCGAAAATATATTTATTTATTTTAATCAGCCAGCAGTGCATCTCTGAGCATCCTGAAACTTAACCCTAATGACAGGCAAACGTTAGTTCCCTGGAGCTGGATCTCATATGGTCCGGCCCCCCCCCCCCCCCCCCCCCCCCCCCCCCCCCCCGACACACCGGGTGACGGGTAGGACGCAGATTTCCATCTAACTCCATACAGTGACTGGGTGCGGTCTTCGAACCCACCACGCCCTCACGGGACGGTCACTAGAGATTGATATCTGCCTGACACTCCCCGCCATAAACTTTTATGCACTTTTCAAATTGCTTGTGTAATATTGACTTGTCCTACTAATGTTGTATGTGGTTGCGGTGTGATATGTAACCTGATCGTTATGTGATTCTGAAGCTGTCACTCCGTAGCATGTCCGCTCGCTGCCTTTCTGAGCGAGATGCTCCGGAGGGTGACCTTAGGGAGACCGAGCATCGTCGCCAGTGGGGCTTATGTATCAAAGATAGATAGAAATTCCTGGCACTTGCGGCCAAAGCTTAGATATAAATCTAACAACTAACTGGTAGTTTAGGATTTATCAGAAAGACCACATAAATAAAAGCGGCAACTACCAATACAGTATCTTGGACTTACATAAGATGACGATGTTGAATTCTACGGAAATCATCCACCCCATCTTCACATAGTACAGCGTGCATCACATTGATTATAATTTCACTAGGTTGACTCACACTACACTTAGCATAGGTTTGAACAAGTGTGGCCCTTTTTGCCAGCTCTCTTCCTCCGCCTGGGCGTTGAAGGCATTTTCCTGTGACGGAGGCCCGCGTGAGGCACTTCCCTCTCGCAACAATAATATTCTTGTCAGGGGTATAATGGTTTATATTAAACTATATGAGTGGCCTCGTTAGGACGCTCCCATGCAGGGATACCTCGCGGATATATAAGAATCGGTGAGGTACCTCTGACGAATCCACGTTAACAAGACAGCAACTTAGTTCTACGTACTGTTTATTTTCTCTCTCGTGCTAACAAACGAGTACCATTGTTTGTATAGTTTATTTTTAATTATCATGTCTAGGCTCCTAAATTGAGTTATGGACCGTCATACCGGTGACACAAATAGTTGGAATGAGACGGTGAGGTTCAATCTGAGCGGCAATGGTCGCACGGCCCCGCTGGAACGTTATCGTTCCACCGGCTCTAGAAATCGGTCTTTGTACTTTTCGGAGAGTCGCGATATGGGATTCGTAACCCAGCGAACCGCAGTTAACCAGCCCTCCCACGCATCCTGTACATGCGGTGCAATGGAGTGGAGCAGCAGGACGTACCAGCGCATACCCCCGCGAGCTACATAATCTCCGATAATGTGATAGTAAAGAATGCGGGGGTGGGGGTGGGGCCCGGTTAGAAGGGATGTAAAGGAAGCTGTAGCTTTTAAAGGCCTTGAAAATTCTTTTTGTTGACCTTAAAATCCCTGTCCCATTTTTATCTCACCTGTCCATCGCCAGTCCGTTATATCGCATCTCATCCTTAACGGTTTGATGGATTTGTCTGGAAGAATCCTATTGTGGAAGGCTCCAGAACTTCTATTCAGAATTTTGATAGTTAATTTTTGGGGTGAAAATCTTAGATTTTATGAAAAATTTAACGGAGATTGCCAAAGCACGTTTGCTCCTTAACGGATTTCAACCAAATGTGTCAGGAAACATTCTATCAAACTAGGTTCCAAAATTAATATTAAAATGTTTGATTGATCAGCGTTTTGCTGAAAATCTTACAGTTTATGAAGAGTTTACTGCATGGAAAACGCCAAACGCATCTCTTTAACCATTGCGTGGATTTCATTGGGCATTGTCATGTGGTCAAAATCTTTGATTTTATGAAAAATTTACCAGCGTGAGCGTGTGCGTGTGTTGTAATATTTAAGGCGTTTATTTTCTAGTTCCCAGTGATAGGGTCTAGACTCACGCCTGTAAAACCACATCTCCTTAGCTCTTGATAGGTTTCAACCAAATTTGGTTAGAAGGACCTTAATGTGGTATGCTTCAGATGATGTGGTGACGGTCGATAGCCCGTCCATCTGTTATGCATTAGTCTATCATCCGGCAACTTTTGCTTGCTTTAAGACCTATCTCCTATATCGCGTGGCAGATTGTAACCACATTTGTTTTAAGGGATCCTATTGTGGTGGGTTTCAGAATCTTGATTGGGCAGTGTTTATTCCAGTCATCTTAGATTTTCTGAACATTTTCCGGAAATTCGCTAAAATGCTATTCCTTAATCAATGGCACAATTTCAACGAACCTTTGGTGGAGCAATCCTATGATTTTAAGCTTCAACGGTTCTAACGAGTTTTCAGTGGTAAATTTTTCGTTGGCCATCTAGTATTTCCAAAATTCTCTGGAAATCATGTAATCTTCCTATACCGCTTGGCAGATTTTAGTAAAATTTTGCTGGAAGGATCCTCTGTTTTAAAACTGATATGTCTGAGAAACATTGATGCCTTAGGCACAAATGGGTTCCAGCATACAAAGCATTTCAAATTCTAATATTTCAGGTGAGAAACAGGCCTCTTGTTTTGCCAGATAAACAGACCGATGGTTATCCTGGATTGTTTTCCTGCCAAAACATGATGATGATGACGACGAACAAGAACCACTTGGCCAATTTCGACAAGATTTGTCAGAAAATCAAAATTTGTTCAAACGAAGCTGATTTGTCGATTTGGGTGACAACTATCTTGGACTCTGCTCAATTTTTGAAAACACATTTAAGCATCTAATTTTTCAGAAAAAGCGTTGCTGATTGATATGAAATAATAACAAACTTAATCTAAGTCAATGCAAACTACGAAAAACCTGGGTGCCATCGCCGAATCAAAATTGTGTCTATTAGGAGATGGAGCTTGCCCTGTAGGTGGGGCTTAGAATACACCTTCCGTATCCTCTGCATGTCGTAAGAGGCGACTAAAGGAGGTACGGGTGAGGTAACCCTGACAGAAACCTCGAGTGCTGAAGACGGAGGTTTCCAGGCCGCACGGCGCACTTTAATAAACCACGGATCCACGCACCTAACGCTTATGATCATGTCGATAGTCACTTACAGGACTGGCGGTATGATCAGCGAACGAAAAGAAGAAGAAGGAGATGGAGTTTGACAGGGAAATGACAATACATAGTGTTTCCTGACTACTGAATACCAGTTTGACGCGTTCAATTCAGATGGATAGATCAAGTTGTTTGAACCGAACAAATTGGTCGATTTGGACTGTGGCCAAAACGGATTTTCCTCAAATCGTTAGAACCCTTAATCATTTACGAAACCAAGATGGTCGATGGCTTTTAACCCTTTAAACCCCAGTTTTTTTCAAGAAAATTCAAATTTTCTCCGAAAATGTCCAATTGCAGACCAAGAGATTATTTTTCTGAAAATTTACCACTGGAATGACTGGCTCGGTTATAGAGCCAGTCATTCCACTGGTGAATTTTCAACAAATTATCTCCTCGCCTGCAAATGGACATATCTCAAGACGACTGCGCGTAGAAGCCGTCTTTGGTGGACTTAGAAGGTTAAAATCGAGAGACTTAAAAGTCGAAGCAAATTTGTCCAAGAGAACATGATCGATTATTCGACTTGTGGCCATTTTTAATAATCTATTTTTCACAAAAACAAACTCCTCCTCAGGAACAGCTGATGTTATAGGCCCGAACTTTGGCAAATATAACAAGGGCAAACTGATAAGGCTGATGCAGGGCCGATACTTTGACCGATACTGAAAGTATCGACACTGTATCGGCCCAACTATCTGGGTATGAACAGTGCCCCCACCCCCACCACCCCTCCCGTTTTTGTCAAACTGTACAAAATTTCGTATTCGCCGGACGTTTTTCTGGATCACTCCCAAAGCTATGTTATCGTAGTGTATGGTCATACCGTTTCCCGTGTTAACATTTGAGTTAAATTGTACCGGTAGTTCCCGAGATATCCACAGATCCAGAATCTGATCCGATCCGGATTCGTGTTCCAGATCACGAGCCATGTCTGAAAATCCTTTTGCACCGCAAGTTCCTTCGTTGTGTTAAAATTTGAGCCAAACCGGATCAGTAGTTAATTTTAGACACGGGTGCAGACACAGACAAGACAGTCGCGCGCGCACATTCAAGAACCATTCGTATTTGTTCATCTGAAGTGGATACACAAAGGAACATGACATTCATTTTGGACGTATATGTTCACTGTTTCCTGTCAAGATTGTCACATTTGGAACTGAAATTCTCGTGTTTTGCACATACCTAGCTTGTAGGTGAGCTGTACAGGCGTCTTGGGTATCTTTGTTAAATTGTGAATTGATGAATCCAGTTTATCGTTCACTCCTATGACGTCATAATCAACAACGTCACATGTAATCTGACGTCATAATCAATTACGTTAGGAATGACGCGAGGTAGTCAGTCTTAAACAATTGGCCGTCAAGTTGTACCAATTGTATGAAGTTGTAACAATTGTATGTCTACTACGTAATACACATTCTGTTGAATATTTTGAAACTAATTTGACTGGGCACTGTTGCTGTCATAGGCATCAACAGCACCCAGTCAAATAACATGATTATTAAATTGTACATTTCAGACACTTTCGTGAATAACGTTTCGACTTAGGAAAAGAACTAAACAATTACGTCATTTTGACTGTGATGCCAGCTAACGCGTGACATAATTGATTATGACGTCAGATACTTGAGCGACATATCGGATCTGTTCATTAGTTTTTTAATTCAACCTTTCGGTTGCAGAAGGTTAAAACAAACAACAAAAACACTAAAGCTTATAACAACGAATTTATATTTCTCTAGTGTATCATAAGCTGTTAAACTTAGACTATTTATTTTAAAGTGTTTTTTTGTAGATATTTAAAATATATAAATAAGTAATATCCTACTCTATGAGCCTGACATCACAAGCGATTACTCTATAGCATAACTATAGGGTTAATAGAGCTAGGTTAGTTATTCCAACCACCATTTGAATGTGTCCAGTTTTAAGAAAATTGTTTAATTAAATAAAATTCAAGAAATAAAATATCTATAAATGCAGATATTTAAAATTCAACGTATTAATCTTAAAAGTGCATATTAACAGCAGAATTGTTCAAAATAAAATGGTTAAATGCAGCTATTTAAAATTCAACGTATTAGTCTTAAAAGTGCATATTCACAGCAGAATGGTTCAAAATAAAATGGTTAAAATTACATACTTTTAGAGGCTTAAATTGTGTGCCCAGATGTAATGAAACGAAATAAATCTTAGCATATGATGATTTCATTACGTATAAATTAATCTATTTTTTAAGTTGTTAAATTAGAATTAGAGGCACGGGTCCCTAATTCAAATTGACAACTAAACCTACGAAATTTATTTATATGGAATTAGATCATCGTATGTTAAGATTTATTTCGTTTCATTACATTGCGGTACACAATTTAAGCCTCTAAAAGTATATAATTTCAACAATTCATTTTCAAGCATTTTGGTGTGAATATGCACCTATATATATATATATATATATATATATATATATATATATATATATATATATATATATATATATATATATAGATTAATTAATTAATTATACAATCAATAATATAGATATAGGCCTACAGGCGTAACATACGAAATGCTATGTTTTGAAATAGTCAACGTGTATAGGAACTCCATGTAAATATCACCATATATGGTACATAATACCTTTGTTAAAGCTGAAACAAAATCTTGCATAGGGCCTAACTATAAACAATATTTGCCAATAGAAGGATCGTTTCTAGATATTCCCGCCCATTTGTAGCTAACCTCCGCCAAACTTTTGTGCGTTTTGAGATCGATTTATATACTATGAACCCTGAATTACCAGAATCCCAATTCTATGGTATCTATACAGGTAAGCTGTTGTATATTTTAAAACTAATTTGTCTGCGTGTTGCTGCTGCCAATGCACGCAGCAGCACACAGTCAAATTAATTTCAAACTATTCAACAGAAATTAGTGTTCCTTAAATAGGAAATCTTTCCAAACCATACAACACAATACAATTGACGGATTTCTTGATTTTCATGATGGACAGATATAGATACGTCGCTATGTATCGTGACGTCAGCCTGCAAGTGACGTATTTCATTATGTTGTCATATACTTGAGTGACAGATCGGATTCTTCCATTAGGCGTTACAATTAGATTTCTCGTAAATCAATAAATAGCCGATATCGCGCATTTGCTACTGTCGCTACACACGATGTAACAATTTGCATGCAATATAAAATGGGTTTATGTCATTGTAATTTGATTGGTTACGTGAAATGATGGATGAAAAAGTTGCAAGCCAGCTTTGAGCGTGCTCCAATTTGTTGCATGCAACGTCCCTGATAACACATCTTACTTGTCCGGTACTGGACCAATACTCTGCATTATCAGGGTTGTTCTGTGAAGGAGATGGGTGGAAATTCTGCTAATCTACAGCCAAATCCACATGCACACGATGTAAGTTGCTGTATGTAACTTGTTGTTATGTGACTCCCCAGATAACGCAGCTTATTGGGCTGATACCGTATCGATACCTTCAGTATCGGCGCGGTAATCGGCCCAGTAAGCTGCGTTATGAGGGTTGTAACGCGTTGCATTGTATTTCAAATCGTTTACATCGTGTGTAACAAACAACCGTTCGTTTATTAGAAAGTTAACGGGATAAACAGCTCATCACCGTAAGGGGACGTAACTAGCAATACGCAATAGCGAATAATGCTTGGAGTTACTTCTCCTTGCAATATATACAGTTTCCCCTTGAGTTATCAAAAACCTTCTTGTAAGTCTATAACAAACTTTAAATAAAAATAATTTTACAAGCATATAAAACACATAAATACGTCGACTACATGGCATTATTGTGGCGCGTTAACTACGTTAGCAAAACAATATCAGCGTTGTGTCATAATAGTTAATAGCTGCCGTAAGTAGGCCTAATAACATCTCCATTAAGTGGGCACGTATGGGTGAATGAATGAATGGGCCTTTCCAATTTTAACTATATTCCCCGCCCATCCCTGGTTAAGCTTCGCCCGTATTGCGATCGAGATCCCCGAACGCCCTGACTATCGATTTCCAGAAAACTATACATGTAAGCTGTTGATTATTTTGAAACTAATTTGACTGGGTGCTGTTGCTGCCTATGGCAGCAACAGCGCCCAGTCAAATCAATTTCAAAATATTCATGATTGATTATTAAATAGTAAAGACATACAATTCGTACAACGTGTCGTACTTTTAAGCGTTTAAGACGGACTAAATCGAGTCACTTATGCTGTAATTGATTATGACGTAATCCTACACGTCACATAGTTGATTATGACGTCATACGATGGATGGATAAACTGAAAGGTCAATTCCTGGAGTCTCTCCTTTAACCCTTTCAAGGCGAGAAACCAGATACGACCATTTCTTCATTATGTAAGAAATATTATTGAAGTATCTCGAGGTTATTTGAATGGAAACTCTTGCTGCCTAACCGTTAACCCCGCGTGTGTCAACTTAACCCTTTAATGGTCACACTGACCAAAAATAACTTTGCAGTGGTCTCATACATGGCTATTTGAAAGGCCTAGAGAAGAGTATTTTTGAATATTTACCACTGGAATGACTGGCTCGGTAACCGAGCCAGTCATTCCAGTGGTAAATTTTCAAAAATACTCTTCTCTCGGCCTGCAAATAGACACTAGGTAAGTAAAAACTTTAATTTTCTTTACCATTACCCCTTTAATGGCCACGCAGCGAAAAGAAATTCATTGCCGAGCTAGTCATTCCAGTGATAAATTTTCAAACTAATCTCTTGGTCTGCAAATGGACATTTCTTATGTGAAAATTAAACTTTCTTATCAAATTCAAGACTTGATTTAGAAGTAGGACTGCTATGATTTCAGAGGCGAAAGGGCGAAATCATTATTTACCCCTATTAAGAATCAAGTTTTGTCAAGAAAATTTAAATTTCTACTTAGTTAATATCAATTTGGAGAACAAGAAAAGACAATTGTTGAAAATTTACCTTTGGGATGTCTGGCTCGATTATTGAGCCCGTCATTCCCGTGGTAAATATAAAAAGAATTCTTCTCTTGGCCTGCTAATGAACATTCTGAAGACCCCTGGAAACGTTGGTTTGGGATGGCTCGACAATGAAAGGGTTAACACAGAAATCTACTCGGTCAAAAACTGTGCTTAAAGCTAATTAAAGTAGAAATAATTTCTAACTTATCCGTGAGTTATTGCTTCCTAAAAGATGGAAAATCATCTCAGAACATCCCCGTCCCCTTGCCTTTAAGGCGGAAATGACATTCAACAAAATCTTTAAAAAATAAATTGCAAGTAGGTTTGCCAATTAGCTCGTTTCGACCCAGGCGTAGGTGGGTGGGCAATTCATAATACGTAGAGGAATGTAGACAACTGGTAGCACCTCCCCGCGACCCTGCACACCCATCAACCACACCAGCGAGCTGTGTATATATGTACTATTATATTTACGCATCTAGGCACGTCAGTCACTGCACATTTTATTACGTATATGTGGCCGTTAGCATGTCAGTTATTCAATCGTTTATGCTGTATTTCTATGTGATATATGTCAGATGTGCTATCACTTGACTTCCTTCAATCGCCATGACGACCGCACTGTGCGATTATTCACCGGAAGTACAGGCCGGAAGTTGTCTTGTATTGGATGGCAACTACTTCCGCCCTTTTCATCACCGAAAAGACCACGCAGCGCTACCACCTGGTAAGGAATTGTAATAATACAGATTTATTGCACACAATTATTATCGACTTCACAATGGAACCTGAATCTTATCATACAAGTTCCTGTTCTCTTTCTTTACACCATGGATTTGCAAAGGCATATCAGATATTTAATTTCAAATTTGAGAGAGAGAGAGAGAGAGAGAGAGAAAGAGAGATAGTTAGTGCTATGCAAATGAGTAAATGGAATGTTGTTATTGGCCCATAATTTCATTAATTGACCCTATTGCGATGCAAATGATTAAATGAAGCGCTATGATTGGTCGATAAATACGCCACCCACATTGGCAATCGAAAGGAGCCCTTTGATTTGTCCACTACGCCAATTGTTATGCAAATCAATAACTACACATTTACGCTCTTAAACCACGACGCCGGTCACCTTGCGGTCAATAGGGGAACCTCCCCAGATCGCCATGCGTGTGAAAAATCGACTTGTTTCAGCCTGTATATTATACGACCATACATATACTGGCTATTCATGACCCTATCTTAGGCCGCATTTCAGAGTTCTATATTTTCTCCCTGCATTACCCGATTACCCAACTAGGCTACTTAGGCCATGGGCCTCGCGTTTAATGGGGGCCTCGCGCTTTAAACAAAAAAATATTTTAAGGGTTTTTTTCTGTAGGTTAAATAACGCAACGAAGAGACACACTCGTACCATCTACACTTGATTAATGTCCATATACAGTCTAAGAGAAAAATATTCTTGAAATTTACCACTGTAATGACTGGTACCCGAGCCAGTCATTGCAGTCCTAGTTTCAAAAATATCCTGTTGGCCTGCAAATGGAAATTGACTATGCAAAGATGTGAATCTTATTGTCCCTTTAATAGCACTTTGATGGTTAAAAGAATTCTACAGTGGTGAAGGACGACAGAATGTTATTTTCTTCAATTTGACGGGTAAATTTACAAAAATTGTCTTATCTTGAACTTCAAAATTTTTAATTCTCTTGAAAAATCTTCACCAATTAATAATCAATAAGATTGTGCCAAATAGGCCTCAGATTGCATCTCACGGCATCTAGATTTCAAACTCGCACCAGCTTAAGCCAGCGCTGTAGCAAAGGCAATTTTAATTCTGATAAAAATATGTAAATTTGCATCTGTTCAATTTCTTTTCAAATTAACAATAGACAGATTTTGACGTCTGCGTCAGTCAGTAAGTGAATACACGGTCATGGGCAATTGCGATTTACTGAACTCCCCGTCATCGACGGTCGTGACAACTATCCCCATAGCGAGGGTATGGGTATGAGCAATCTAGCAATTATATACGATGTAATTCACCTTTCCAGAGTATCCATCATCTGACCTCGTATGACGTCATAATCAGCCCAATGCGTGTATGATGACGTCACAACAATTACCTCACAAAGGGTTCCCATATAGACCGTCATCAAATCTCAGAGTCCGACACGCTGTATAAATTGTATGTCTTTGTAATTCTTTGCTATTTAATAAACATGCTGTTGAATATTTTGAAACTAATTTGACTGGGCGCTGTTTCTGCCTTAGGCAGCAACAGCACCCACGAACGGGGTGTGGGTGGAGCTTAGCTAGAGATGGGCGGGGCATAACTAAAACCGGAAAGGTCCATTACTCCGATAACAGCAGATTGTTATAGTTTGCAGATTTTGCAAAACATTTTAAAACGTTTTCTAAGCTGAACGTTTACTCCCTTGGCTAATAAAATGCTAATCCTATTGACTAATCCCACATGACTTAGAAGATAACGTAATCACACGAAGAATGTAAAGTTGGCTAGAAAAGGGATCAAATTAATACGCATTGACCTATCTAATAGTTCCGCACACCCACACGTCTACCCTCAACCCCCACCCCCTACCCCACCCCACCCCACCCACCCACACACCACATAACTCGTCCCTGCCACGGGAGATAAACATGAATAATTCTGATTACCACAGAAATAACTTTAAAAAACATGTTTCCAAAAAAACTAAATAAAAGGTACAGTTGAATATTTTGAACATAATTGGATTCTCCAACCCTACGACCCATCATTTGTGTTCGAAATATTCAACAGGAAATTCCTTACATTGTTTTCAAAATTGTACTAACTAACATGTTTCTGTTTGGAAACATGTTAACTTATTTATGCGTGTATACTCCAGCCTTCTCGCCCAGAGCCGGGTTAAGGCAAGGGCTTATAGCAGGGCTACACTCCCGGAGCCGACCCCCAACCCCAAAAGAAAATGTTCCTCAAATCCAAAATAATTATCGCATTTTATCCATTTAAACCATTCAATCCCAGTATCTCACTTGTACAGGCGTGTTATAGGCGGCCTACGTAAGCTGTTGGATATTTTGAAACAAATTTGACTGGAAGCTCGTGATGCCTAAATGAGGCAGCTCCAGCTTTCAGTCAAATTAGTTTCAAAATTTCCAACATCATTTTGACATTTACGTAACGTATTTATTATATTTGAGAGCAGTAGCTCCTTCGCTTGACACACCCGAAAAGGGCCCTACATTTATTTAGCCTTAGCCCCAAATCCGGCTCTGCTCTCACCTGATCTTCAGATATGTCAATCGTGTCCGCCATGACAATCCACTTGACACTTTCACAGCAAGGGGGTGTGGTCAATGATCCAGGATATGTCCAGTAATGTGTAGTGTTACCTAAAATAGAACAGGTATTGATTTGATATTCCTCTTCTAATATCTTCCCTTTATCTGCCCGCATCACCCCAAACATTATCATTTACTACCCGCTCTCCCTACCACCTCTTCTTTCCTTCCCATCAACCTACGTCCGCATACCCTCTCTCTCTCCCTTCATCTCTCAACCGCCCCCTCACTCACCCTCCCTCCCGTCTCTCTCTCTCCCCTCCCGTCCCCTCCCCTCCCTCCCTCCCTCTCACTCTCTCTGCAATGTTGGAGTTAACCAGATTTTAATGAAACACTGTAAAATTTCAAAATCATCATTTAAATATAATTTCACATATGGAATAAGGACTATATTTCGTTGAGCATTGACCCGAACGCTCAGCGGTGAAGCAAAATGTGATACACATATACAAAATAGAATCTCCAATCAATCTCTTACCATTTTCTATCAAATTTAATCATCCATCACATGACGTCATAATCAACTACCTGACGTGTAGGATGACGTCATAATCATTACGTCGTGAATGACTCGATTTAGTCCGTCTTAAACGCTTACTAGTCAGACACGTTGTACGAATTGTATGTCTACTATTTAATAAATATTCTATTGAATATTTTGGAACTAATTTGACTGGGCGCTGTTGCTGCCATAGGCTAGAGATGGACGGAGCATAGCTAAAACTGGATTCCTTAATTAATTGCCATATCGTACATATACCTGGGAGCAGACATGACGGATCAAACTTTGGAATGTATGACTGTTGATTCTTGTACTTGACTTCCTCCATGGCATTAACTAGAAGACCAAATCCTTCATGATTTCGCCCAATCTGTATAGAGACAGAGAAGATAGAAACATTCAGAAGCGTATACCCAAATAACGCTGGTTACTGGGCCAATATCGGGCCAATACGACTCAGTATTGATCCAGTACCGGCCCAGTAACCCGATCTATGAAGGAAAACTGTCAGAGTTTTTCACTGGTACCTATTTATAATACTTCTTGGTGGACGAAGGCAACGAGGAGTGAATGGGATTGCTTGTGTTTCTACCGATAAGGACTCATGAATGCTAACCACCGATCCCCCCCCCCCCTCCTGCACCCCTTAAGATCGTATCTATATGATTGGTCGTGTATATTATGAGGTGGAAGACCAAAATTCTAGCTGATTAGTTGAAAAATAAGAAGTATTGGTTTGATTGGCGTCTGTTGAGTCCCTGATTCCAGGTCCCTTTCACGCCACATCTAGGCTGCTTTATATGTCAGTCTATTATTGGTAACTTCCACCTGATCTCCTGACAGTCAAGAGGGATTTGAAACCCACCCACTGATTACCATATGATCACGCTAACACCACAGCCAATAGTAATTCATGGCATCCTTGTTAGATAGGAGACATGCATCAACATTTAACAGTGAAAAAGAAATAACTTTCTTTAAGGACATGATAACGATATTAGCAATACTACGCAAGGTTGATCTATGAGGCATTCTATCACCTGACTAGCTAGCATAAAATGAGATGACGCTTTCCAACATCTGACTACGTGAATATGGCATATTAAGGGCCGAACTTAAGGCAGTGCTACAGCTGCATTTGCTCAGGGCCTACAGATATTCAGGGCCCCCAAAATGTGACACAAACAGTCTTTTTTGTCTTAATTTTCGGGGCCCCTGCATAACATCAAGTTACACGCATAAATGCCACACCTATACTACAGCCCATAAATAAGTTTAAATGTTTTCAAAACGAAAATCTTTGAACATGATGTAACCATGTTCTGTTGAATATTTTCAACATAATTGTATTGGAAGACATTGCTGCCTTAGGCCTTATTTTGTGCATAAAACGTGTTAAGTTATTTCATAGCTTGTCCTGAGGAAGCTAAAGATTTTGGCTGAGGATAAAAAGCGCTTCCAAAAGAGCTGGGCGAAAGTGAAGAAGGACTGATTGCAGCTGTATGATCTTTCTACTACTACAACCGCAGAATACAGTAATCATACACACTGTATAAGACTGATCTGGTCAAATCCCAGCCTTTTCCCCCATCCCCACCCCCCCCCCCCCCCCCTCCCACCCAGCGGCATTACGGTCGGAACTGGATCCTAATGATAGTTCTATGGGCCCCCGGGTGAGAATTTCATAGCTCCCTATAGGCTCCATATGACCTAAGTTCAGCCACGTTAATACCTAATAGGGATCGGCACTATTATACACGCTGTAGATATCGGATTGTCTTCTGGGGGGTCATGACCCCGGGGACATCTTATATTTGCAGTCTAAGACCTCAGTGAATTACTATATTTGAATACCAGGCGAGCTAAGGAACGGATAACACATTGGGCAGGGATGTAATAGCGCGATCTAGTGTGTGCATCAAGTCGATGCAAAACTGACGCGAAAATGTAGCTGAAACAATAAATGAAATTGGAATAGAATAGACTAAGACTTAGGGCAGTAAGCTGATGGAGTCTGTCGGTGGTTAAAAGACGAAAGTTGTTGCTGCAGTCGCGGCATAACGTTTTATAGTATTCAGCAGAAGTTACGACCAATAGTTTTCTAAATATTCAAGCGAGAGCGTCGGTAGGGTGCTACGGACAGAGTGTACGTAGCACAGACTGAATGACTCATAGAATGACGTAGTCACGTGGCGACGACCGACTTGCCATAGGACCGTGATAATGTGACCGAGTTTCTATATTTCTATAGAGGCGACCCACGACACCAGATACGACACCAGCTGTTGGTGAATCAGATGGGCCACATGGTCACTACGTCATGGCACCCTTGTAAAATGCAGGCGCAAGCCTAGTAAGCAAGGGGCCGGACGAGGATGTAGTAGCGTCTGGCGCCAAGAAGATTAGAAAACCAGACGAAAAGTTGACAGAAGACGTCCGTCATAATAAGATATTGAGAAAAGATTAACAATGATTGTCGAAGCAATATCCATCACTGTCAGTTTAGGGGGCGTTATTCGACAGATTCCATGACTCAGGAATCGGCCAAACCGCAGATGCTAGGAAGAAAAGTCGGGGTCGTGATTGGTCGAAATGATGTCATAATCCAATGAGAACCAAGAGCAACCTCCGGCGGTACGAAACCAAGATGGAGGGAGAACACAATAAAAATAGTACATAAGGGGGACTTTAACTTGAATCGGGAGTCCGGTCCGCCTCGTACCTTGTAACAAAGTTCTTGCTGAGTGTATTTTCAGTAGGCAAGAGATAGCTTGGATAGTATAGCAAACCAGAGTAGCTGGGAGTAATACTAGTTCATTAAGGAAGATAGGAAACATTAAAATAAAGTTATCATATTTGTCGTAAACTGGTAACAGTAAAAGTTATCGTATTTGTCATAAACCGGTAACAGTAGAAGTTATCCTATTTGTCGTAAACTGGTAACAGTAAAAGTCATCGTATTTGTCGTAAACTGGTAACAGTAAAAGTTACCCACTTTGTAGATTAATTGTAAAGTTAATAAAACTCATCACCTTGTATATTACTCAAGGCAATAGTGTGGTTATTGTGTTCATAGTCAGCTCTGAATTGCACGGAGAAACGCCGTGCCGAATCATCGATTCTTGTTGGTCCAGTCAGATCAGGCCCAGATACGAATACAAATATCGTCAAGTACATCTTTAGACGAGGCGAGCTCGTATCACTCTCTTTCATCCTCGGTAAGACAGGTTGTCGCAGCAACCTCACATACAAGTCTTGCCGAAGCGGGAAGAGAATTAATTCACAAGGACCCGAAGATCAGAAATCTTCAACGCCATAAACATACAGCTTAATAGCTAATATAAAATAACGATTAGTCTTTCTATAATTTGGTATTGGATACTACATACAGTACGGCTATGAAATGACTAAATGTTCGCAAAGCAAGATAACGTGTAGGCCTACTGTTGAATATTTTAGACTTAATTTTATCGGTAACCGTTGCTGCCAATGGCTTCCAATAAAGTTAAGTTAGTTGGACTTAATTTGCTACGATATTCAACCGAATATTTCTTACATCGTGTTCGATATTCTCACTAACTAACACGTTTCTATTATTTTAAAAATAACATTTAAACTTATTTCTGAGCTGTGCTATCCTCACGTCAACTCGAGAATGCGTGGCCTTAATCGTTGACGCTCGCCATGTACACATATTTTTAGATCCAACTATGAGATCGGTTATGTAATATAATATTATAGAACTATGACAAGCTTGGCGTACAGCCACCAAGTGCAACAACCGTACCATAGTGGTTAATTTCTAGCTAAGCTCCGCCCACGTTTTGCTTGTGTTGGGATCGATTTATATACTTTGAAATCCGAATTCTATGCCTATGGTAGCAACAGTTTCCAGTCAAATTAGTTTCAAAATATTCAACATAATGTTTATTAAATAGTAAAGACATACATTTCTTACAATTGATGGACTATTCAATGCTTACGACGGACATATTTACGTCTTGTATTACGTAATATGATTATGGCGTCATCCTACGTGTGACGTAGTTGATTGTGACGCCATATAATTGAGTGACACGTCGGATATCTCCATTGCACGCAAACTATTGATATAAGCTAGGTTCCAAGTAATACCTTAATAAATATACCAATAACAGCGATTCCGTCTGCCTGTGCCGCGTCAGCAAATGTGTCATATTTCTTGGAATTCCAGTGAACGAGGTGTAACTGAAATGATGAAGACGCAACTCTTACTATCTTGATGGTGATAATAGTAACGACAACCACAAAGACATAACAGTGGTGGTGGTGGTGGTGGTGGTGGTGGTGGTGGCAGCGGCGGCGGCGGCGGTGGCGATGATGATGATATTGATGATGATGATGATGATGATGATGATGATGATGATGATGATGATGATGATGCTGATGCTGCTGCTGCTGATGACAATGGCAATCACGTGGACGATGATGACGACCCCAAGCCCCTACCTCCGCCCCTATTACCTTGCTGCTGCATTGAAATTCGTATAGAAAGATTCCACAATACCAAACCCCAGTGTCCGTACTGGGTATGCCACTAGAGATGGAATATCTCCCAATAGCTACAAGCAAACTAAAAATTGCGAATCTCTTTATGAATGACTCCAAAACAGAGTTCACCCACATATACCTATCTTCCAAGCATGAAACTAAGAAAAATGATGACCCACTTCGTGGCGACGAACCATGGAGGAAAAGTAAAATCCTGGGTTCACTGTTTTGCAATACTGGGAGAAAGTAAATACAAAGCCAGGACTGGACGCCAGGGCACAAATCTGCTAAGCGTGACCTCAAGAAACCAGGACTGGGTGCACTCAAATCAAGAATGGACCTGAGGAAGCTAAGGATTCGGCTGAGGACAAGACAAAGTCGGCAAAAGCGAAGAAGGACTGATTGCAGCTGTGGGATGTTTCTACTACTACAGCTGCAGAATACGGTAATCATACATGTATAACGAGAACCTTCTACTCAAGAGCCCAAATATAGCTTGACTTTATGGCATCGTAGCCACACCCTGTGTGTTTGACATACCTCACCAGCGTAGCATTTGCCGTTCACCGTGTGCTCTGAGCCCTTGGTGTTCACGCTTCCCCAATGGAAATGAAATTGAGCCAGTTTGTAGGACTCGGCTAATAATGGTCCACCTTTAATACCTGTTGAACAAATGAGAGATTGTCGGAATCGGGTATCAGTATTTCAGTTTTATACGGAGCCGTATTAAGCCTATTTGGGGCCCAGGTCTAAATAGTTGGGGGTGGGGCGTCTTATCGGGTGGGTCAAGGAGGCAATGTCTAGTGCTGCTGTTGCTGCTAAAAAGAATTGTCTGTGATTTGGGTACCTTTATTTTTCGGGGCCCCATGGATGTAGCCCCATTAGCCCTTACCGTATTCCAGCTCTGGTTTTATGACATTAAATGAAACAAGTGTATTGATTTCGAGTACGGTGATACTCGTGTAGCTCGCAGGGATACGCGCTTGTCCATCCTGCTGCTCCACTCCTTTGCACTGCATGTACAGGATGGGCGAGAGGACTTGTTAGCTATGGTTCTTGGGGTAATGTATCCTGTATCGCAACACTCTTGGAAAGTACAAAGATCGACTTCTAGAGCCGGTGGAATGATAACGTTCCAGTGGAATCGTGCGACCATTGCCGCCGAGATTGAACCTCAGTTTTATCCCAACTATTAGTGTCACCGGTATGGCAGTCCATAACTCCATTTAGGAGCCTGGACATGATAATTAATCTAAAAATATAAATAATATACAAACAATGGTACTCGTACCTCACCGATCCGTATATATCCGTGAGGTATCCCTGCAAGGGAGCGTCCTAACGAGGCTAGTTATGTAGTTTACTATAAACCATTATACCCCCAACAAAAATATTATTATTGTGAGAGGAAATGCCTTGCACGGGCCTCCGTCACAGGAAAATGCCTTCAACGCCGAAGCGGAGGAAGAGAGCTGGTAAAAAGGGCCACTCTCTTGTTCAAACCTATGCTAAGTGTAGTGTGAGTCAACCTAGTGAAATTATAATTACTGTGATGCATGCTGTGTTACGTGAAGATGGGGCGGATGATTTCCGAAGAATTCAAACACCGTCATCTTATGTAGGTCCAAGATACTACATTGGTAGTTGCCACTTTGTTTATGCGGTCCTTCTGCTAAACTCTAACCTATCATTTAGTTGTTAGACTTACTTCCAGGCTGTGGCCGCAAGTGGCCGGGATTTCTACCTATCTTTTGACACATGGGCCTAACTGGCGGAGAGGCTCGATTTCCCGAAGGTCACCCACAGAGCATCTCCCTCAGAAAGGCAGCGTGCGGACATGCTACGGAGTGACAGCCTCAGAATCATATTTCGATCTGGTTACATATCACACAACAACCACATACAACATCACTAGGACAAGTCACCATTTACAGACGCATGTGTCAGGGGCGGATCATTTCTAGATCTGGCTCCGGTGAACTAATGTTTGCCTGTTGTTAGGGTTAAGCTTCAGAATGCCCAGAGATGCACTGCAGGCCGAAATATCTTTTCTCAGTGCTTCTTACTTTGGCAGGGTTATCTATGCTAGCTAGAAATCGGTACTTTGGTCTTCACCACTCGAAACCCCAATAGTTTCCCAAGTTGTATCATGCCTACATGTCGATGGGAGTTCCAGTCAATTTATAAGCCTTGTGGCTGGAGGAACGTAGAAAGAGACAATCACTCAATAAAATAAGAGGCCCTAAAGTTTTCGGCCAATTTTACACATTCTAGCCGGTGTGTGGTGCTACATATCCGCTACATTCGGAAAAGAGGCTAACACAAATGTCTCTCATGGAGTGGTCGTCCCTTACTACTCTAAACCTATTCTGTCGAGCTAGAATAGCCAGGTTTAGTCGACCACATGTCAGGTTGGGGTAATGCGAACATGAGCAGCGACCTTTGTGTAAAATTGATGCAGATTTAATGTTGCTGTATAGTAATAGCCTAGCGTACAGCGGTCCTAGAGCTTTATATAGAATAAACAAAACAAGTAACTAGAATGGCTGCTTGCCATATTTATAACTAATTATTACAGTAGATACAGTAAATCAAGTCATAGAACCTTGCGGTGCTCGTTAGTCATAAGCACAAAAACAAGGATAATATTTACATAAAAATACAAATTATAAAATGCGGTGTCAGATGACCGGGGCGGTACCTATTAGTCATCAGTACCTGTGAAGAAATGATGAATACAATAATACAAAAATATAGCTAAATGAGTACCTATTAGTCATTTGTACGGAAAAAGTTCATAAATCACTGTAGTTGATGCGTTAAAGATGAGGAACAGGGGATGGCACGATCCTGGAGTTGCTGGGAAATCTCCGCAGGTGAACTGTTGATGCGGCTCACTATCAAAGACGAACGGCTGTATTTGGATATCCACTAGATAGTTATAATAGCTAATACAATAATTTAGCGGAATGTTAAAAAGTGTCCAACAAGTAACGGAAGTTTGAAAGTTGCCCAAAACATGAAGGGCTACAGTTGTAATTTGTAATTAAACAATGCATGTACATTACTGGGTACATCGTACATGATACATCGCATAGCTCTTGCGGTGTGCCAGGCAGAGTCCCACCAGACTGTGGGCTAAAAGTTAATTAAACACATGAAAGCTGCGCGGAAGTTGGAATCCCACTTTTCTGCATGGCTCGGCAGATCTGACCACTTTTTCTACATACTGAAGCGATTACATATGGGCCGCGAGGCCCGACCCATCTGCAGGAAGGATCCTCTAGGTGTTGGTGGTGAGGGAGTCTTCTATTCAAGTGATTGCACCCGGATGGCCGTCTGAGGGCTTACAAAAACTAGATGTTCGATTGCTGGCCAGAGAATGAGAACTGAATTCAGAAAGGCACTGCTGGGGTGCAGCGTACCAGTCAGTAAGAAGTTGCCCACGTCTACACTACTCTGACCACACAACCTACCACTTGCTCTCTCTCTCACCGAAGTGTGGTCCAGATTCTTGATTTTTCGCTTCTTTTATACTACTCGTGACGTCAGATGCAGGATGCCCAACCAATCAGCTGGCGATTTATAGCCAATCAGCGTGGAGCTAGGAAGTGTGAGGATGCTATCACGTGATAGACGTTCTCCCCATTCATTCAGTACATACACGCGATTACGACGTCCTGATAATATTTTGAAAATCATTTCAATGGGCTAATTAAGGATAAGTCGGCCATTTCTGGTCTTGATACTTACCAAGAACGACGAGAATAGTTAAATTTAAAGAAATTATGTGTACTGACTTGGTACACTTTATTATGCATTCTCTCCCAATGCTGACACGTGTTGTCAGGGAAGCTCTATGCGATCTCACGGACTTAGCCGTTTCATAGAAACCTCTCTCATATGGCTTTATACACACCCATGGGGCGTGCTTGGAATACACCCGGAGCGGTCGTTTCGTACCCAGCCGAGCTGGGATGGTCCGTACCCATCCAGTCGATCCGCGCTACACCACCCCCTCCTAGTTTGACACCCGTGACAAATGATACTGCATCGCAGATCAAAAGCATGGGAGCACGCTAGGTGGGAATTATAGAATTATAGGCACGTAGCCGAGAGGAGTAGTGACGCGAGAGATGCGTAGTTTAATCAGAGACGAGCACATAAAGGTACGAAAGAGTTTGGGAGGGAGGCGTCCTTTTAATTTAGATTTCTGGCCTCTAATTTTTTTTGGTCATATTTCGGTGTGTGCTATTTTATTGATTTAATACCATGATTCGGCTAAAACAATAGCTCGCATGGGCGTTCTCTTGGTGACGGTTAATTAAATTTCCGCCGAGAACGCCCAAGCTACAACGTACCCAAATTAAGATATATAAAAATATAATATATAAGAAAACATATAAAATATACAGTGGTGATATCACAGTGGAAGTAACAGTAATTACGTATGCATACCGATTATATGAACGTATGCATACAGTGCAGCCCATTTTGGCTGGTCCGCACGGATAGCTCTCGCCATCCCAAATCCGTCTCGTTGTACTAATACGAGAAGAAAAATAATAAGAAAAATAGTGTATAATAATAACATGGTTCGTCAGGCAGCCCCAGCAATAGCTGGGATGGCATGGCGGGAATAAAGACATATTCACTGCGGTGTGTTGTGTACTTACACTGCACACAGTGTGTTTACAACACAGGAATCCGTAGTGATTATTTTGCTGAGACACGGCTAGGCAATAATAGTCTAGTCCGTAGTCATCCAAGGGATGGGGGTTTCGATTTTAAAACATATAATAAAAAGAAAAGTATTTCAAAAAAAAAATAATAATTCTATCTACACCTGGTCACACATTCTGCTGCATCCACGACAATAATGCCCACAAACGTCTGCTGAGAAATTGCCCCAACGAGTGTGGGTTCCACGACTCGTACTTGACAGCCGTGGTGGGTGGTCCTCTGATGCCGCTATTAAGTTATCTATGTTAATAATGTTCTCGGGGCTCAGGTTTGATGAAGCTGTGGATAAGTTAGCAGATGCACTAGTACTGGTGATGGCGATGGTGGGTGTAGACCTGATCGGTTGCTGGTTCCGAAGTTGCTGTCATCATGGTGGTGGTGGCGGTGGTAGTAGTGGTGCTTCCTGCTTGTTGGCTGAATGTTGTGAGATGGTGTCGCTCCAGTGGTTGCGGATATTTTCCTAATTTTTACAGCCTGAATAAGTCTACCCACAGATGTTCTAAGTAGCGCTCGGACGTCAGGTTAATGGGCTAGGCGACGTTTCCCCGAGTATGGTCTGTCCGGCGTGGTAGCTTTTCTGATGGCATGATCTACTGGGTTGATGATGCTGCACCTGGATGTCGGAGTGCTGGCATGCGGTGCGGGAGTGATGATGGAGGCTTCCGTGAGACTTATCTCCTCGTCGATAACCAAACTGAGTGGTGATATTGAACTGTCTGAAATGTGCTGTAACACTTGATCACGAATTGTCACAGGAGTTGCTATCACTACCGAAACTGGCTGTCCGATCATGGATGTGGATGTTGTTGTGGTGATGAGTGTTGCCGGTGTGGTCACTGCGGGTGCTGCCGGTGCAGATGTTGCAGTTGGTGTTGATGCCAATGCTACAGGTGCTGCTGGTGCTGTTTTTGCGGGTGCTGCCGGTGCTGTGGTGATGGTTGCTGGAATGCTGGAGCTGGCTGGCTGTGTTGCGGATGCTGAAGCTACTTGTGGAAAGTCAGGTTGTCGTCTTTTTTACATTTAGTTTTGGCCATCTTTCCAGTCGGAATTACTGCAATTAGAAGTCTATATTCAAAGCGTGGTGCGAGGATATCTATATCCTCATTTTGCTCACCAGGCTTTAATGTCACAACCAATACACGATTCTTAAATGATAATGCGTGTGTTACACCGTACCGCATGGCAGAATATATGTACTTGCAGTCCGCACAGTATGCTCTCTGAAGTAGATGATCGTGATTGATGTGAAGTTTCAAGTCCGAGTTCCTTGAAAATGCACGCTTGCACGGCTGTCCGTCGTATGAAGTCGAAGTACACGGATCTTTCTTGCTGCTGTTTGTAGGTGCCAATCCTTCTGAGGTGTCGGACAAGGTGAGGTCTTCGACATACTATTCACGCATGATGGTTATATGCAGAACTGAACATTCCTAACTAAACTTTCCTAACTTTCCTAACTCTTTATAATACTTTCCTGCCCAATTATAAAATAAAATAACATTAAGAAGAAAACAGAAGAATTTGGTTTGCAACACGAAAATGGCCTAATGTCCGATCTTCCCTAGTGTCGAGTTTGGAGGGAAGATGAAGTTTCAGTGCGTGCTTTCCTCCTTTTATACCTTTTGGTGACGTCACATGGGTGGGGGGGGGGGTGGAGGACCACGCCCGAAAGTTTCAGAGTGAGCTGGTCACGCCTTGTATGGAATTATTTAACTTTCGTTTTCCGGGAGTCTGATCGTATAGTCCCTTCGCAAGAAGAAGGTAAATAAATATATAGGAAGGTAGGATAGCTGCTTTCATCCCCACTCAGCAGAAAATTGGGTCTTCGATCAACGTTAAAATCTGGAACTATTTATTCCTGTGGACGCTCACCGTTTAATCAGCGTGATGCGATTTTTCAAGTTGGATGCTTATAAACTCGCCTGTTCAAATTTCAGGCTGTGTTGATTAGTGGCTGGAATATGTAGGTAAGAGAATATTTGAAATTCTCTACGGTGTTATACTCTCTAAGTTTTGATGTTGCTTCATCAGCCTGCATGCTAATGATTTGTATACGCGGCAGAACAGTCGTGTTCTCAATCAAAATTAGGACAGTATAGCTGACGGTAATTTATTGTTTGGTTTAAACAGCTCCATGTCTTGCGGATTCCAAGTCTACTGACCCCGCCAAGCTGGACTGTATTTACCGGGTGGGTGGACTGCCAAGCATCCTCCTCTATGGGTAGGGCTAGTGTCACCTCGCCTAGACCAAACTTAATTATTACGGTACAGCTTGGAAAGTGCGTGCCACAGTTTAGAATTTTACAATACCGTCATATGGAGATTGTGATACAGTCATCCTGAGTGTCTGTGTCTCTGTAATGTTGGTGAATTTGATTTATACGAATGGCTGCTTATCTGTGGATGAATCTTGCGCTGTCGTGAAGTGTGAAAGTTTTTATTGCAGTAGGCGGGGTACTGCGATGCTGGTGGTGCCAACTTTATCGGAGATGATGTATTTCACTCTGTAATGTCCGAGTCCTAAGACGGGACAGAGTAACTTTAGAGCGCGGATGACCATGATGGGTGCTGTCGTACTTGAATCAATCCATTATCGAATTTCCTTTCTGTATTAAAATCCTAATCGATACCGATGACATACTGCGGGAATCTTGCTCTCTTAATAATATTAACTGTTATTACATGTGACTGAATTGTCTTTATTTAGCTGATTACGTACGACGTTTCCGGGGGGGGGGGGGGGGGGGGGATTCCCCATTGCGCATACTGTAGATGGCTGTGATGTTGTCCCTCCTTTCCATATGATTGGTTTTCCGCACACCGGATATGGGGGTGCTTGCGGAAAATGTTAGCTTGTGTTGATGATGGTGGTGTTCTGTTGTAGGGAAGTCGGGGTTGCCGTGTGACGCTGGCGTAGTGTGAGGTGGGCATATCCAGTTTTCCATGCTGAGGAATGCTGATTCTGTTGCTGTTGCGGAAAGGTTAGGTTGCGGTGAGGCACTAACTCACCTCATTAGTGCGGTAAGGAATGTTGTGGAAAAGGGTGTCTCTAACATTTTCTGTTGTAAAAGTTAGGTGTGTGCTATCCATGTTGTTGGTGATGTTGAATGTCTCCATTATACTTTTTATAAAATTAGGTATGTATGTAGTGTTCGCCCGCCAAAGAATTGACATATCCAGCCTTGAGGGCAAGTGTGTTCTGTATGCTCCTGGCTTTCTGGGTCTCGGTCTGACTGCCCACAGGCCGGGGTGGGGGGGGGGGGGGGGTGGGGGGGGGGGGGGTGAGGCGGGTTGTGGTCAGGGATGCCCTGTGGATGGGGATGGTCATCTCCCGTTACACGACGGTTGGTACTCTGTCATACTTTTTAAGTACCGGGAATATTCGAGCCGAGAGTCTGCTGAACAGGCTGCTTCCCTGCCCACTACCAGCGGGGATGACTGGGGTGCGGGATGCCACTTCCTCTGTAACAGCTGACTCTCTCATATCTGAAGATTGACAGTCAACAGACGACGAGCGGAGTGTGAAGTCGATGGGATGTGTGATCTTCGAACTCAGTGCGGAGATGAGAGACGGCAGCTGGAATGGGGGTGGTGGTGCTAATGGATGAGGTGCACCTTGGAGTCGGGGTGGTCCGGCGATTGTATGTCTTGGAATGGGAGTGCACCGAGTTGTGCGGTTTTCCTGTTCTCTGCAACAGGCCAAGGCCTCATCAAGCCTCTTCACTTCCATGATATTTATTATATGTTCCACCCCGCAAGAGACCCGGGGCAGCTCAGTTTCCGCTTGTTGTAATTCTATAATTGGGGTAATAGCATGAAGTGGGCGGAAATGGGAAGAGGTTGGTGGAACAACTTTTCCGTCCTTCCCGTTGGACAGCACAAACAAGAAAGTCATCAGATACGACTTCCCAGATCGTGTAGACCCACTCTGAGGAGGGAGAGGGCGAGTATGTATCTTGTCATCGTCCTCAGCATTAGTCATATATTTGCCGGCCTCCTGGTTTAGTAGGAGAGGGGTCGAACTGGCACCGTGATGCTCTGGACTAATGTCGGGAATACTTGTTTCCATAGAGACATCTGTCTGGGTACCGGTGCTACGTGGAACGCCCAGTCCGAGCTCTGGTACTGGGTCGTCACTAACACAAGGTTTAAGTCGATCGAAGTGGATGACTGAGGTCAGGCCATCTGAGGCACGGATGTGGTAGGTCATGTTCGACTTCTTACCTACTACCACATAGGGGCCTTTCCACTGGTAACTCAGTTTACTCGGCACATTTACAGAACAGCGCGAAACGTGAGCCCAAACAATTTTTTCCACCTCATACGTGTCTCCATGCACTCGCCGGTCATGCCACGTTTTCTGACGCCGGTGTGCAGTGGATAATGTTGCTCTTACTAGCTCATGGAACTGTTTTATCCATTTCCGCATGAGCTCTACATAGAGAGATGGTGGATTTTTCTCTCCTGGCATCCTGGGCATGGCCAGACCCTGGGGCAAGGCTAATTCATGGCCTAACATTAACCGAGCAGGGGTATAACCCGTGCTGGAATGTGTCGATGTGCAGTATGCCATGAGCACTTATGGGAGTCGTAGATTACAATCGCGACAATCAAGGCAAGTTTCCGTAGTCAGCGTCTCATCTATTGAACCTTTCTACCATCCCATCGCTTCTCAGATGATAGGGCGTTGTGCGTGTTTTGACTATGTGGAACAATTTCCAGAGCTTGGAAATTAGCCGGCTCTCAAAATTACTTCCTTGGTCGGAGAGCAATTCATAGGGCATACCGAAGTGGCAGAACACATTGCTAGTCAGGACCTCCGCTACTGTGGATGCCTCTTGGTCCGGCAAAGCGAATGCTTCTACCGACTTCCTAAAATAATCTGGAAATACGAGGATGTACTTGTTTCCTTCATTCATCGTATTCAAGGGTCAGAGTACATCAATAGCCACTCGCTCCCATGGTGCACCAACAATTTAAACTTGTAATGGTGCATAATGGGGCTAGCCAACAGCGCGTCTTTGGCATGGGACGCATTTGGCGACCCATGCCTTCACACTATCGTGTATCCCGATCCAGTGGAATATCTGTTTGATGCGATCCGCTGTTCTTTCTATGGCCAAGTGTCCAGCGTTGTCATGTAGTTGGTGTAGAACGATCACACAATAATGCTCAGGAATCACTATGCGGTTATTAATGCAGAGGATGCCACCTTGCATATGACACTTTCCCAACCTCTGATAGTAATATTTAGCCATCGTGGAAAGCAGGGTAACAGATTCCTTAGGCGGACATACCCACTCCTGGATCCATGCGTATATATTCCGTGTTTGCGCGACTGTTGCTTGTTCGTGAGTGACTGTTTCCGGATCCCACTCTGCGCACCGCAATTCAGGGAACATGGGAGATGGCTCTGTTGCATGTGTCGTGGTAGTGACTACTTCCTGTTCATCTTCGGGTCCGATTCCGCTCAAGGCATCGGTATTTCAATGCAGCTTGCCTGGTCTATGAACAACATTGAAGTTAAAGGCCTGTAGGGATTCTTGCCACCTTGCTACCTGGCCCTGGATTTTTTAGGTTTCTGAGCCAGCATAGTGAGGTGTGATCTGTACATAGTGTAAATGGGCACCCGTACAGAAAGTGTTTTAAACATCTGACAAAATACACTGCAGCTAACAACTCCCTCTTAGTAGTCGTGTAACGTTTCTCCGTTTTATTTAGAGTACACGAACCATAACCCAGTACCTGCTCCATTCCGCTGTGACCTGAGATAAAACTGTGGTTGTCAAATGTTCCTTCAGGGCGCTGAAGAAACATTTGACAACCGCACTAATTCTTGCTCATCCTAGCCCTAATTTAGATTTCATCTTAGGCACTGATGCATCTGCTTATGCAATAGGTGCAGTTTTATCTCACTCGTCCACTCGAATGGTCGATCCTTCTCGGTGATCTGGAATAATGGTGATGCAATCTCACTAAAGTGATGGATGTATCGACGTTAGGACTGGCAGAGACTGAGGAAACTCGGTGTCGGTGACTGAAGTGGGTGTTTGCCACTCCGCTACTTGAGCTTGATTTTGGTGGTATGAAACCACATTAAGACTGTCCATGTTGGACAGAGTCTGCAAAAACGAAGAGCCGAAGACGATTATGTCGTCTCTGTAACAGAGACAGATCTCCCATTGCAGCATAGTCAATACCTGCTCAATGAGACGCTCGAACGTTCCAGGAGCGTTGCACAAGCCATAGGGCATCTTGCAGAATTGGAAAAGACCGTCTCTGCATACGAATGCAGTCTTCTCCCTGTCAGCCTCACCCATGGCTACCTGACAGTACCCACTATCTAAGTCAAGGGTACAAAACCACTTGGCTCCGGACAAGGAATCTAAGGCCTGATCTATCTGAGGTAACAGATACGCGTCTTTGACACTAAGATCATTAAGGCAGTGATTGTCAATACAAAAAACCACAAAGATCCATCCTTTTTGCCTGCTAGTACAATGGGACTGGCCCCGGTGGCTCCATGATGCCTGTCCAAACATATCATTTACTTGTTGACGTGTTGCCACCTCCTTGCGAATGGGAAGACGTATGGGTTGTCGAATGGGTCGGTTGTTTCCTGTGTCGATGGAGTGTCATACGAGATGAGTTTCTCCCAGATCCATGTCTCCATCTGAGAAACCTTCGTGATACTGATATAACAGTTTCCGTTCATCACGTTCGTGAGATTGCACAAATCCAATAGTGGCGCGTAAATATATGTCATGCAAATGTTCCGGTAAATCATCAGAAGTTGTTGCTGGTGTAGGTGCGGTAGGGGGTGTCTCCAATGATATCACATCCACCAAATGGCCACAACGAACTCCAGGTACTAGAGTTATTGGGTCCAATATGCCATTGAAAACCCGAAATGGTATACGATCCTTATTGGTGGTGTCCACGATCATCAGGGTCAGGTGCCAGCATAGCTGTGTGTGTTGATTCCTAACTGTGGTGTGGTGGCCCATACGATTTCCTCCTCTCCTGGCTCAACTGTGGCTGTAGATGTCAAAAGTACTGCACACGTATCGTACAGTGGTGATTCCAGTCCAAGGGGTATGCGTCGGCCGTGTATGTCTAATTCCTGCAATGTATGACAGCTTCGCTGGCGCTGAGGAAGTCAGAACCTATCAGGGCATCGTTTTGAATAGAGGCAATGACAACTCACTGTATGAATTGCATTTCCTCTATCTGTATTACGAGGTTTACCATACCAGCCACAGGAACATCGGCTCCAGTAGCGCTTTGTAAAAATATGTCTGTAGGCCTAAGCGGTGGCTTCTTATGCGGTGGGATGCTCTCATAAAAGAGCTTGTTGAAAACGGTGATGGAAGTCCCAGTGTCCATGGTGGCACTGGTTGAAACGCCACTAAACAGGCAAGCACACTTGTATATTACTTTGCGGTGTGCTTGTGGAAGAGTTTCCAATGATAATGCCTGAGTAATTTCTTTTGGTGCAGTATCATCCTGGATGTAGTCTGACTGTTTCTGAATGGCTTCCGTGAGTGTAATCGGTGGCTGAGTGAGGAAGGGACCAACCCGTCGTCACTGCTGCTGTGGTTGCTTAGG
The DNA here is from genome assembly GCA_034401795.1 of Chaetoderma sp. LZ-2023a. NCBI lineage: Eukaryota > Metazoa > Mollusca > Caudofoveata > Chaetodermatida > Chaetodermatidae > Chaetoderma > Chaetoderma sp. LZ-2023a. The sequence goes on from CM067367.1 coordinate 87,005,009, forward strand.
CGATGATGGAGCTGGCGGTAGCAATGGTGGTGTCGTTGATTAGGGCTGGGTATTGGCTGAGATTTCGTATTGCAATATATTGTGGTATTTTCCACTGTATTGCAATACATATTGCAATATATTGGGGGAAATGTTAATTGTGAAATTGATGTCGGCGAACTCTGTAAATTGCATAATAATACAAAGGTTGGACTATATATTGCAAGAACTTTCAATCCATTTAATATTAAATGCATTTCATTATTTTGTATACTGGTATATCATCAAATCATGGTCACCACAGTGCATCCACCCCTTGGTTGGATTCAAAGACTGGCGTGTACCCAGTTAAGCTTTCTGATTAATAAAAGCTATAGACTTCAGATGAAGATATCAGGTTTGATTGAGAGGAAAGTGCAGATCATATAATCATGCTTGTGAAAGGTAGCAAGGGTTCGTGTCTGGCTATGTGCTAAGCATGCCAGAGGACACATCAGCATGACGAGGCATTGAATTCGCCCTACTGGATGCTAGTAAATATAAAGCCAGGAGATGACGGCATTGCATAAATCTGTTAAAGCATGCTGCGATGCAACCTCAAGAAATCAGGACTCGTTACACGCAAATCAAGAATAGGCATGAGAAAGCTAAGGATTTTGACTGAGGACAAGACACAGTGGCCAAAGAACGGGGACTGATTGCAGCTGTAGGATGTTTCTACTACTCCAGCCGCTGAATACAGTAATCATCATCATTGAGTACTATAACTTAGCAAGTGCCCTGCTGCAAATACACTTGAAAATCACTGAGGGTATGCAGATCTCAAAAGTCAGATGCTCTCACGAGCATGCCAATTTTTCATGCCTAGGAAAAATATTGGCGACTTGAATATTTATAAATCCATTGTGTGTTAATTTTTTATCACATGTCATTACATAATACAAATGCAATTCCAGAATCATGGCCACTTTGAACCTTGATAAGTAGCGGGTTTATGCAATGATTATTATTTTATAATAATGCAAGTATGTACACCCATTTATTATGTGGCATATAAGAATGTGAACAGCCTAAACTCAATGAGTGCACTGTTTTACTTTTAACATGCCCTGGTGGCAATCACTTTAAAATGTTAAGTTACAGCACTGTCATTGGTATTGAGTGTTTCTCAATGAGACTATACATTTAATGCCATCTTCGAAAGGCATGTCTAACACATCACACAGAACAACTCATCATCGGTTTATATTAGCAAAGCAGAAGACACAACATAAACGAGGTTGCTATTATAGATTGTCGCTAATGTCTTCATGAGAACAAGAAATGGAGGATCGCTGTCATCGCAATCATTGATATGGTACAGAATCAGAAGATGCAGAAAGCAATGTAAGTATATTGAGAGCAGACATTTGATACAAAATGTATGTTTGCTTGATAACTGATCACTGTAGATGAAAGCTGCGTGAGTTACTTGATATTAGAACGATGGAATATGTACGTATTAATGTTACTGTACATAAACAAGAAAGATTGCGCCTGAAATGGCTCATCTTTTCTGGCCAAAGAATATTCCTATGAATCTCTAAATGGTAATTCCTTGGCCTTGTTTTATTAGAAGACCAATGCATCTAGCTATGTGTTAAATGGTTAAAAAAAATGAATAACGCTTAATCCAGAATTAAGTGCGTTAAATGTCTAACAAAAAATATTGCAATATACCTCTTTACCGCTTTCGTATTGCGATGCAATATAGTGCCACAAAAATATTGCAATATACCAGTTTTCCAATATATTACACACCCCGATCTTTGATGCTGGTGTGTTGTAGCGTGAGTTGGTGTAAACAGCAGTCTGGACAGGACTAGTGCGGTTGTGAATAAAGGCTACCTGCGCTAGCCACTTTTTGCAATGCATCATCGGATGTTTAGTGGATGCGCAAAAGAAGCAGTGGCGGCACAGGAGTTTGCTGCCTTTTGTATGGTGCTTCTTCTTGCGAATCCATGATGCCGTATGCTGATCACTTTCCATGTCATTATCACTGCTGCTAGATGCGGTGGGTGATGATGTTAGGACGTGTGAGTTGCATACCACCTAGGGGCACCGGGTGTTAACTTGTTACGTGCTTTGGTGGCTGGACGTGGTGCTTGTATAAACGTTGTTTCAGTGGAGGTGCTACAACCCACCACTCCCATTTTACATAGGAAAGAAGGTGTGGGATATGGAGGTTACGGGGTCACAACGTATGCGAAGCCATGTGTGTATGGTTGCATACTGTCATGGAAGGGTGATTTGTGGTGTTGGCCACCTGATGTTGTTGTCCGGAGGCCGCAGTTGAGCCGGGTTGTGAGAGTGGGAACGGAAGTGACTCAACTGTGTTGCGACGGTGGTGCTAAGCGTGGTGACTAAATTGGTGAGTGCGGAGATCTATTTAGTAATCTCTTCCACCCTATCATGCATGTTTTGTCTATTGGTATTATTGTGCTGGTTCCCGCATCCGGTGGCGTTGTTGTGCCCCCCCCCCCACCACCACCACCCACCACACCCCGTCCCTCCACCCTCTCCCCCCCCCGCCCGATGAGACTGGCTACACCTCTTCCTCTAGGTGCATGATTGTGACTGGTGGGGTACTCTGATGGTGTGGTGCGCGGGTCTGTTGCTGATGCGGATGCAGGTGCAGGTGTGGTGTCCGCGGCGATTAGTAGGTGTGCATCGTTCACTTCATTTATTGGATGCAATTGGTGGCGATTAGCTTTTTCCCGCTCCAAGAAGTTCTCGATTCTGACTGGTGTCACTAATAAAGACTGTAAATTGTTATGTTCGATCAGAAATTGTTTTTCCTTTAGGGCGGGCTCACCGCTCAATGTGTCGATGAAGGTGTCTAGATATAGATGCGTGAATCCCTCGTGATTAGTGCTTGGGTAGGCGCGTGTAACTAGTCACCTAATATGACTTGCCAATTTCAGCAATGTCTCCCCAGCTCGTCTACACAAATTTTAGAGCTGCAGATGACTCGTTTCTCCAAGGGCGGTATCTCCGAATGTCTCCGACAGCGCGTTTTCCAGTTCCGTGTACATTGGTGTTGAGTTTGATCACAAATCTGCCAGGACTTGAAGTGCTTTTCCCAACAGTTTTGCGGCCAGATACTCTCCCGTTTGCTGATCTGTCCACCGGTTAGTACGGCTAATAATTTCGAATTGGCACTTATAATTGGCCCAATCATTCTCCCCACTGAATTCAGCATAAATTCGGGTGGTGGTGCTGGGGAGAAAGGTGTAACCGTGGATGCTGGTTTGCATGTTGGTAGTGGTGTTGGTAGTTGTTTCAGTTGTGGCTCTCGCTGATACCGCGTCTGTGATGGTGACTCCAGAGGACAATGTTGAGCGTGATACATCGATTCCGCCGAATACCACCCTGATGCGGGTCCATAGACGAGTGTTGGTCTATAGACTGGTGGAGGCGTACTGTGTATACGATGGTGACGTTCTGTCGATCGCTGTTACGGGCATTCCTAGTACAGAGGCAGCCCAGGAGATTTATGGTGGTGGTGCATGCCGTGTGATGTGCGTCTTCTGGTAAATTGGTAAAAGGGAGGTCCCGCATCTCTCGGTTCATATCGCGGTACGGATGAATAGTACGGCGATGACCTTCATATTGGAGGAGATGCGGGACATGGTGCATGAGGTTCAGGCCATTGGTCATCCTGTGATGACGTTGGTGAACGCAATAGTCGTGAAGAATTAGTATGCCCCCATAGGGGATTTTGTCGTGGTCGACCGCAATCCGGCAAAGGTGTTGAGCACATATCGTGGATATCTGACAGTGTGATAAATTGCATACCAGCAATACGTGAGGCATCGCGAAAGGTCCACTCACTGATCGGCGAATACTCGTGGAGAAACAGTGCTGGTTGTTCCGCATTGGGGAAATTTCTAGTACAGTCGGTGAGCACGCGTGCAGTTCTCCCATCATATGACGCTACTGCCAAATCACATGATTGTTATTCGTTGGATATAGGAGACTGTAACGCATATGTGTTGAGGGTAGGCATTAGTTCGCTTCTCTTTCGAGCACCACATCGGGCGCCATTTGTAGCTTGCAGGGGTATGCGCTGGTCCGTCCTGCTGCTCCACTCCATTGCACCACATGTACAGGATGCATTTGAGGACTGGTTAGCTATGGTTCACAGGGTAACGGATCCCATATCGCGACTCTCTGGAAAGTACAAAGACAGACTTCTAGAGCCGTTGGAACAATAACATTCCAGTGGGGGCCGTGCGACCTTTGCCGCCGAGATTGAATCTCACTGTTTTATCCCAGTGTCACGGGTATGACGGTCCATAACTCAATTTAGGAGCCTGGGCATGATAATTAATCTAAATATATAAATACAATACAAGCAATCGTACTCGTTTGCTAGTAGACGAGGAAAAAACATACAGTACATAGAACTAAGTTGGTGTCTTGATACCATTGGTTTGTCAGAGGTACCTCACCGATCCGTATATATCCGTGAGGTATCCCTGCAAGGGAGCCTCATAACGAGGCCACTTATGTAGTTTAATATAAACCATTATACCCCCAACAAAAATATTATTCTTGCAAGTGTAAAGTGCCTCGCATGGGCCTCCATCACAGGAAATTGCCTTCAACGCCGAAGTGGAGGAAGAGATCTGGTAAAAAGGGCCACTCTCTTGTTCAAACATAAGCTAAGTATAGTGTGAGTCAACCTAGTGAAATTATAATTAATGTGATGCACGCTGCATAATGTGAAGATGGGTGGATGATTTCCGAAGAATTCAAACACCATCATCTTTTGTAGGTCCAAGATACTGCATGGGTAGTTACTGCTTTGTTTATGCGGTCTTTCTGCTAAAATCTAACCTATAATTTGGTTGTTAGACTTACATCCAAGCTTTGGTCGCAAGTGGCAAGGATTTATACCTATCTTTTGGCGCATGGGACTAATTGGCGGAGGTGCTCGGTTTCCCGAAGGTCACCTCACAGAGCATCTCCCTCAGAAAGGCAGCATGCACAATTTTACGGAGTGACAGCCTCAGAATCATATTTCGATCCAGTTACATATCACACCACAACCACATACAACATCACTAGGACAAGTCACCATTTACATAAGCAATTTGAAAAGCGTTTAAAAGTTTTATGGCGGGGAGTAAGAGACAGGTATCCATCTCCAGTGACCTTCCCGTGAGGGCGTGGTGGGTTCCAAGATCGCACCCAGTCACTGTACGGAGTTAGATGGAGATCTGCATCCCATCCGTCACCCGTGTGTCGGGGGCGGATCATTTCTAGATCCGGCTCCAGGGAACTAACGTTTGCCTGTCATTAGGGTTAGGTTTCAGAATGCCCAGAGATGCACTGCAGTCTGGTTTTACATGATATTTTTTCGCAGTGCTTCCTACTTTGGCAGGGTTATCTATGCTAACTAGTATCAGAAGATACAGAAGGAGTGTATGCGAAATCGGCACTTTGGTCTTTGCCGCTCGGAAACCCCAATAGTTTCCCAAGTCGGATCATGCCAACATGTCGATGGGAGTTCCAGACAATTTATAAGCCTTGCGGCTGAAGGAGCATAGAAAGAGACAATCACTCAATATAATAAGAGGCCCTAAGGTATTTGGCCAATTTTACACAATCTAGCCGGTGTGCGGTGTTACATATCTGCTACATCCGGAAAAGAGGCTTACACAATGTTTCTCATGGGGTGGTCGTCCCTAACTACTGTAAACCTATCCTATCGAGCTAGAATAGCCAGGTTTAGTCGACCACGTGTCAGGTTCGGTTAACGCGAACATGAACAGTGACTTCAGTGTAAAATTGATGCTGGGGGAAAAGTGATGCAGATTTAATGTTGCTGTATAATGTAGCCTAGCGGTACTGCGTTCCTAGAGTTTTATATAAAATAAACAAAACAAGTAACTAGGATGGCTGCTTGCCATATACATAACTAACTATTACAGTCGATACAGTAAATCAGGTCATAGGACCTTGCGGTGCTCGTTAGTCATAAGCACAAAAACAAGGATAATATTTACATAAAAACACAAATTATAAAATGCGGTCTCAGACGACCGGGGCGGCACCTATTAGTCATCAGTACCTGTGAAGAAATGATGAATACAATAATACAAAAATATAACTAAATGAGTACCTATTAGTCATCGGTACGGGAAAAGTTCATAAATCACTGTAGTTGATGCGTTACAGATGAGGAACCTGAGATGGCACGATCGTGGATTTGCTGGGAAATCTCCGCAGGCGAACTGTTGATGCAGCTCACTCTCAAAGACGGTGAAGAAGAACGGCTGTATTTGGATGTCCACTCGATAGTCATAATAGCTAATACAACATGTTAGTGGGATGTTAAAAAGTGTCAATCCAGTAACGGAAGTTTGAAAGTTGCCCAAAACATGAAGGGCTACAGTTGTAATTTGTAATTAAACAATGCATGTACATTACTGGGTACACTGTACATGATACATCGCATAGCTCTTGCGGTGTACCAGGCAGTGTCCCACCAGACTATGGTCTAAAAGTTCATTAAACACACGACATGCTGCGCGGAAGTTTGAGTACCAATTTTCTGCGTGGTTCGGCAGATCTGACGAGTTGTCCACCAAGAATCACCACTTGTTCAACATACTGAAGGGATTACATATATGTCGCGAGGCCCATCTGCAGGAAGGCTCCTCTAGGTGTTGGTGGTGAGGGAGTCTTCTATTGAATTGGTTTCCCCCGGATGGCCGTCCGAGGGCTTACAAAAACTAGATGCAGATGTTCGATTGCTGGCCAGAGAATGAGAACTGAATTCCGAAAGGCACTGCTGTGGTGTATAGGGTACCACAGTCAGTAAGTAGTTGCCCACGTCTAGCACTACTCTGGCTACCCAACCTACCACTTGCTCACTCTCGCCGAAGTGTGGTCTCGATTCTTGATTTTTCGCTCCTTTTATACTACTCGTGACGTCAGAGGCAATCAGCTGGCGATCTGTAGCCAGTCAGCGTGCAGCTAGGAAGGGTGAGGACGCTATCACGTGATAGACGTTCTCCCCATTCATTCAGTACATACACGCGATTACGACGTCCAGGTAATATTTTGAAAATAATTTCAATGGGCTAATTAAGGATAACTCGCCCATTTCTGGTCTTGATACTTACCAAGAACGACGAGAATAGTTAAATTTAAAGAACTTATGCGTACATACTCGGTACACTTTAGTACGCATTCTCCCCCCAACGCAGCTATGCGTTGTCAGAGAAGCTCTGATGCGAGCACATGAGCGGTATACGCGATCTCACGGACTTAGCTGTTTCATAGAAACCTCTCTCATATGGCTTTATAAACGCATACTATCCTACCCAGGTGGGGGGGGGGGCGTGCTTGGAACACACCCGTAGCGGTCGTTCCGTACCCAGTTGAGCTGGGACGGACCGTACCCGTCCGACCGATCAGCGCCACACTTTCAAATACACGCATACTTCTGCACAAAAGGTATGCGCAATGCGGGTAATCCACCACCCATGCACGCACGCCACACGCGCGGAGGCATGCCTATAAGTAGGCGGGCAATCATACATGCAAACTTAAACACACATCTGGGCAATTAATACCAGCCAAATTTCAAGAGACAAACATCATGTTATGATGACATAATCAGTTTATGTGTGATACGTACACGAATCTTTCTGCGTGTCGGCCTTAATGGAGTGACCGTTGTTGCCAATCTCCATCTTTGTTTCTTCCTCATATGTAATAATCAATGGATCGTGGCTTAGGCTCGGGTCAAATTTTACTTCACGTGTATTGATATCGATGGGAGACTGGTTCTTGCCATTTGCATGGTGATAGTTAATGCCCCACGTATTCGGCCCTGTAAATATTACAAAATTGACAGAATAATATATACGGTACAGATTCATGGAAAGTGAAAACAGTATTTATTAATTAAATTAAATCAAAATAAGGTAACATTTCTGGGTATTGCACTTTCTAGATATTTGGATGAATATAGCAGTCGGGTAATTCGTTCACGGCCCTACCACATTCGTATCTCGAGAGATCTCCTTCGATATTCTCGCCACGCCTCTATTTTTAGATTGGGCCCTACCAGTCATGTTGATCAGACGGGTACCCAAATTTATCACGGTCAAGTTCGACTAGCTAACCATAGTCAGTTTCACGGTTTACTGATCATGCGCAGTTGCTATGCCCAGTCGAACTTGATCGTACTCGACTATAGTTCGTTGGTACCCGGTTCCCTATTGAATTACTATTGCAGAAAATTTGGAGCCGGGTACCAGTCTCCATTAACCCTTTCTGGCGTCTGTTTTAATGAGCTACGAAAATGGGTTATTTTTGTCCGCTAAGACGTCAAAAAACGTCCATATGACATAAAGTGGGAATGAATATAGGCTTGGGAACATTGACATACAGTGGGAAAGCATAATTTCATCAAACGTAAGTTATTTAATGCAATATTTACACTTTTATATGCATTTATTCCAGCCAAGCGACCGGTGTCCGCCATTTTGAAATTTACACACATATCGAACAAACCATCTGAACCGAGTTCGGGTGCTCGGTTGACTATAGTTGACTAGCTAGTTAACTATTTGAAGTTCGACTGGTATTCTAGTTAGCTATAGCTAACTATGTTTAGGAGTCGAACTTGACCCAACCTGCCTTATGTCCGTAGGAGGTGAACAAAATTGTTTCAATATGGCGCTCTACGGGACAATAACGTTGGCTTAGAAAACGCTATCCCAACATCCTTTGCGCGACACGCTTATGACGTAATATATGCCTCTGTGACGTATGACGTTGTTTCACGCACAATTACGTCACAGATTGAAAACATGAGCCTGTTCTGTAGGGAAAGCGCTCCAGACCGCTCTGCTAGATTAGTGAGGGGCTTTTCCGCCTCTGCTACGGAACGATACGTTTTGTTTGCTTTGTTTTGTTTGCTAGTTCGCAAAACAGAATCAGATTCAGATTTTTTATTGGCACGAAATCTACATACATATAGATATAGCCATACATAGCTAGTACATACGATATACAGTTGACTATAAGTAAAATATACATGATATATACAATACGCACACGCACAGTCCCACGCACACGCTCATTCACACACACACGCACGCACGCACTCACGCACGCACACACGAATTAAGGCCGATGGCTCTGGTATCAAATTAAGTGGTTATATTAATATATGAGCAACTTCACTGACTGTTGCCGGAAACCTCCGCCAGGATCACTGAATAAAGAAGCAGCTCACCACTCGCCATATCTCAATATCTCATGGCAGTTTAATCACCATGAGATTCTATGACGCAGAAGATAACGATGTCACCTCTTCACCCAGCCGTCATATAAAAAGGGCGATAAGGATACATGTAATGTACCTACAGCAAAATTTGTTGCCGATCTGATCAGCTATATTGCACTGGGGGATTTTATGCATCAGATGTAAAGTACTAATTTTCCGCATTAATTTGAGACCAAGAGCACAATTTTATGCCAACAAATAAAAAAGATATCCTCAATTTAAATTGCTAAAGTAACCAGTAGATAGAAGCGCCATTTTGGACAAGCCGACACGCCTACTCTGTTTGCCCGATCGAGGATAGCCGTAACCAGGGGAGGTAAATCTTGCATCTCGTGGATAATTAGCGTACTGGCTAAACAACTGACACTTTGCCACAGTGTTTGGAGGCAATTAAAGTGCAATTAGTGTCCCGATGATCGCGCCAGTCATTGTAGTGCTAAATTGTCAAAAATTGTTTACTTATGGGCAATTTCTATTTTTTAAAAACATTGAAGGGTTATGCCAGGAGCGTGTTTGCAATCAACCAGCTACAACAAATTTTTGAAAAATATGTTAGTTGAATAAATGTTGAATGTAATTTCTCTGAAAGCTGTTGCTATTGCAACTTCTGCTTCCAGTCAAATTCCAGTTTCAAAATATTCAACAGGCAGTAAATATGGGTCAACATTTAAAAATTTTGTATCATATAGTTAACCCTTTCAAGGACAGAAAAGCAGAAAGCTTAAAATTTACCTTGCATAGGCCTATTGTGTGAAACTAATTAGTTTGGAAGCTACGGCAACATAATTCCAGGAAAATTTAATTCAGAATATTTAACACTCGGCATAGTTATTTTAAAATTGGGAGTAAACGTAAATGATTAATAACGCTGGATTTCAATAGTGTGAAAGCACTAAACTACTAATTATGTCTAGCGTACACTTGTCATTATTTACTAGCTGTCACCTACTATCGTCTATGAAGTAAGCCGCTAAGCGGTTGCCTATAATTGACCGACCGGGCAATCAGCGACATCGTTTCATTTTGGTTTGCAAATCCCGTTTTACAATTGATGCAAGCAAATACGACGTTAATTGTCGAGTTTGATTCTGTTATATTAAAATTAAGTACCGCGCCTTTTGTTTTGAAATGTATGACACATTATTTAAAAATTATACAGACTACAGGTTCTAAACTTGTGTCTTCCAAATTTAAATGTGGAAGATATCCATCCAGTGCCGATGTTATGAAGCCATCTTTCAGTTGGCCCATTTTCATGCGGATGCTTCTGTGGATCCGGTATCTGAAAATGTGAATTTCCGTACCCTTTCCATGATCGTTTCTATTACTGCAAGCCCATGCTTGACATGCGGACATGATGCGATTTAACCATTTCACGCCAGCACTGGCCTCTGCAATCGGCAAGTTGAGGACGCAGGTCAAAAGAAGGCTATTTTGAGAATTTACAACTAAAAACGACTGTCTCAGTAATCGAACCAGCCATTCCAGTGGTCAATTTTCAAAAATAGTCTTCGCTTGGCCTGCAAATGGCCATTCAATAAGGAAATATTCTGATTTTCCTGACAGAATTTGGTCATTAAAGGGTTAATTAATATTCGGCCTTCATAGCGCGAAGTAAACAGGCAAATCTAAAAGCGCTGGCGATATTTTGCTGGTGTGTCGTTGGCGTCATAATCTCGCGGTTTCTCGCTGTCGTTGCGAGAAAATGGATGCGCCCAGGAGTCACGTTTTCGAGCGTTTTGGGCATATTCATTTTATTTATTTTCGGCAATGGAACAGTGTAATTTTATATTTTTTGCTTCAGCTATTTCGGATTATAGTATATTTTTATTGGATTTATTCCCGATTTTCACTGGAATTTCCCTTTAACATTCTTGTCTTGCGTGATCTCTCAGACTACAAGATCGTGTGATATGTTAATTCCCATCCTATGGATGTCCTAGTGTTAGGACATCACCGCCAACGCAAGCATTCGTTGAACCCACTTAAAAGTTGTTTAAGGCATTTTGGTAGGCTCCAATTTACACACGCAATCTTTTCTAGGATGCAACACAATATCACATTGGACAGCATCTTCCGTGTACTGTTGAGGAGCACGATATGCCGCAGACTTGCTGGTGATCCAGGCGACTTCTTGGGTTTGTTCAGCGTGACACTTGTAATTTCCAACAGCGTCGATGGCGAGGTGTTGCGTGACGCCAGAGTTTATTGTTTGATCCTATCACCTCCACACCTAAGCAATGCATTGCTAATGCTGTTTTGGCTAGTTACACGCCAATTTCTTAGACTCTTCAGTGTCTTGAGTGGTTTCTCAAACTCGGTTGTTTCGATTGGCGTTTTTATAGTGGCATGAGATCATCTACAAAAGGGTGCAAGGGTTCTTAATCCATTCTCTGGTCGTATCTGCCTTTACTAGGCCTGTCCTGTATATACCATCAGTACAATGTTATACACGTAGTCGTGGCATTACGGTATATTGGCATTGCCAGGAAATCGAACCCACAACCGGCAATCGCGCCAAGCATCAGAGCCCACAAACGCTTCCACCATATCAGATTTCCCCATAGGTAACCGTGAGCGATAATTATAGGGCCTATACTCCTAGGCAACCTAATTATGCATCCATTGTAGCTATGGTAACGCAGGAATTATCAGCGCAATGGGACGCGTGATAAGCAGCCAGACGCAAGTATCGTTAATTAGGCACCGGGAGACATACCACCTGGGGCTCGAAGCAATATAACACACATATTCCTGGATAGGTAAACAGTATTGACTAACGTTATATAATACTTGAGACTACTTGATCACAATTCAAGTACGCCAGTTTAACATGATTTGATTTGAAACTCAGCATGAACTGGGTCCTCACAGATACGGTGGTTTAAATGATTAGGACACGTGCGACACATCCAAATATGCATTTACAGTGTATGTCAACATATAGTATGTGGTAGAGATCCATCCTCCACATTTCAATTTCCCCACACAATGTATCCACTATCTGAGTGTTACTACGCAGTGTTCGATGCATACTTCTTAAGAAGTGATATGACAAACACCTGCAGTGTGTAGACTAGGATTGGGCAAATCTCTTGTACTGTCTAATCTTCCGAGGTTATCTTAAACCCTTTGCTACTCATATCAGCCAAAGATCCCTTCTGCAGTGGTCTTGAGAAGTGCCAATTTGCAACTCAAGAGGAGACTATTTTCGTACATTATAAAATAGTCTTCTCTTGGTCTGCAAATAGACATTTTCTATGAGAAAATTGAATCTAAAAAATAAATTTAAGTGTTAAAGGGTTGAAGCGGTCTCTCTCATGTCCCCGCTCCGCGTGAGGACCGTCCGTACACTATTCTCTGATTTTTCATTGTTAGTGATTACAACCAAAAGCCCTAATAAATATACGCTTTAAACTGATAATTCTGCGAAAGGCACAAATAAAGGAAAATAAAAAGATATGAGATAATGTTGTGCCCACAATGCAGACAGACAGACAGACAGACATACAGGCATGCAGGCAGACAGCGCGACAGAGGGACAGGCAGACAGACACGCACGCACGCACGCACGCACGCACGTGAATGTAAGAAGGTTATCGGTCAATGCCAAGAAACACGTTAGTGCGCTTCATGTGAAACAGGGCGATAGTAAACAAAGCACCAACGCAGTTGGCGAACGACTGGTAATAGCTTATTGCTATATTGCGCTGCAGCTCGTAAAAACCCGAAAACAGAAACATGTTATTTAGTGCGATCTTGAACACGTTACACGATGTAAGAAATGTTATGTTGAATATTTTGGACTTAATTTCATTGGAAGGCTTCCAATCAAATTATGTCCAAAAATATTCAAAAGTACGTTTTATCCTGTTTTAGAAAACATACACCTGTGAGGTGTACTGTTGTATACAGTAACATTGCAAAGAATCCTTCGCAGAGTATTTACTATACAGCGCGTGTAGTTTGCTCGATTATTTATTTGTTTGCTTTTACGTTCTGAATTCCTTAAAATCTTGATGTACAGCTCTTTGGAAATTTAGCAGATCAGAAGAAGTTATTGGTTTGATTGGTGTCTATCGAGTCTCTGATTCCAGGTCCCATTCACGCCATATTCAAGTTCAAGTTTATTTTACGTATCTAGGCTGGTTTTTATTTCAGTCTATTGTTGGTAACTTTCCCCAGCTTTTAGACTGGTACACATTTATACTCCTAGGTGAAGAGAGGCAAGGAGCGAAGGAGAATGCCCATGTTTCCAACGACGGCGAGATAGTGCATAGCTCAAGCCCGAACCGGGATCTTCGGTTAAGTTGTCCCGAGTGCTAGCCACTAAACCAAGCCACCTCCTCCACCAGCCCCCACCTAATGTAGAAGATTTCATGTCTGCAGACTCTGTTACTCGCCACATACACATCAATCAATTTTACTGCATGTGTAGATGTTGCTACCGCATAACATCTACGACGACCATTTGTCTTCCCAATGCACGCCCTTCAAAAGATGTGAAGGCGCCGCGTCTAAATCTGTCATGAGTGGCTTTAAGCTTGTGCCACCAAGTTTCCAACACCCATTGCTCTAAATCAAGGCACATAATTTATGTATTCGAGCGTGTTTTGAAAGCATTGGCTTGCAACTGAACGAGTAAACTGTAGACGTATTTTGTAAGGGAACGCTTCTGAGACTCAATGGAGGATTCCAGTTTAACCACCAATCTTATGACGTGACGTGTATGATAACGTCATAATCAATGACGTCATGAATGACGCAGATAAGTTCGTTACCAATGCTTAATTGACGACTGACTAACCGTTGTTGTACGAATTGTATGAATTTACTATTTGATAAACATGCTGATAGGCAGCAACAGCGCCCAGTCAAATTAGTTTCAAATTGTCCAACAGCGTACTTGTATAGTTTTCTGGAAATTAATAGTCAGAGAGTTCAGGGATCTATCGATCCCGACTCGGGCGGGTAAAGTGTGTGAAGCTTAACGAGAGATGGGCAGGGCCCTGAACTCCATGACTATCAGTTTCCAGAAGACTATACAGGTATAGGCTGTTGAATATTTTGAAACTAATTTTACTGGTTGCTGTTGCTGCTTATGGCAGCGACAACGCCTAGTCAAATTAGTTTCAACGTATTTAAAAGAATGTTTATTCGATAATAAAGACATCAATTAAGCGTTCGTGACGAACCTAGCTACGCCATTCATGACGCAATTGATTGCGACGTCAGCCTACATATCTGATTATGACGCCATATGTTTGACTGAGAAACTGGAATCAGTCAAGCAAAAACAGCGTGGCAGAGTGATGCGAGACGTGCTCCTCCACCAGGACAACGGACCAGTCCACACATCAAATTTGCAATGGGTGTTGTACAAGAATGTAAATATGAACAATGAACTCTTGCCTCATCTCCGGATCTGCACCTCCCACCACACCCCAACCCCACCCAACCCATTGACAAATTTTCTTCTTATAATTTGAAACGGTTCCTCCGTGGTAAGAGATTTGAAGTTGTACGGAAAGATGTATGTATGTATGTATGTATGTATGTATGTATGTATGTATGTCGGATTTATATTGCGCCAATTCCAAACTGAATTGCTCAAAAGCGCTTTACAAAATTTAGAATGCTCTTTGGAAAAGATATGTTTTTAGTAGTGACTTAAATGAGTCAATTTTAGAGCAGTTTCTAATTTCAGGTGGAAGAGAGTTCCAGAATCGCGGACCGGCTCGAGAAAATGCACGATCTCCAGTAGTTAAGTTTGATTTTGGTATGGTACATAGTAATTGTGTGCTAGACCTAAGAGACCTTGGTGCTGCTCTTTGCTGGATTAAGGATTTTAAGTACGGTGGGGCCAGATCATGTAGGCACTTGAACACCAACAAAGCCACATTGTACCATATACGTTGTCTTATAGGCAACCAGTGCAGCTCCAATAGGACAGGTGTGATATGATCGAATCTTTTGGTGTGTGTAATGAAGATCCTTCATTCGAGTTCGTTGTGTTAAAATTTGAGCCAAATCGGATAAGCAGTTTGGAGATATCATACAGCTCCGGACACGACGGACAGACGGACATGAGGTGACCGCTGCCGTAGATGGCTAGTTGAGGCCCAAGACAATTCTGCCTCCTCCAGACCCAGTGTATCGGTATAGAAGGCGACTATGTAGACCACCCGCGTATAACATGCCATTCATAAACTACGTATGCCATTTTAAGCTTTTTTTTATTATGCCGTTAAGGATATTACAACTTTAATAGCTAACTGTTGACACATATTTGATTCGATGGTTCAACCTGTGTTACTGCATGAATCTGAGGTATGGGGTTTTGAAAATGTAGATCTACTCGAACACTGCCAAATAAAATTTTATAAAGTCTTACTAAAATTGAAGCATAGTACGCCAAATTCCATGGTTTATGGTGAGTTAGGCAAATTCCCCCTAAAAATCATCGTCCAGTGCAATATGATTCGATATTGGGCAAGTCTAGTCAGTGCTGGATACAGCAAACTTTCATCACTCCTCTATTTTTGCTCGTTATAACATATGCAAACGAATAATATACAGATCAAATGGATAAATAATATTAAAATGGTTCTAGACTCAACGGGACACGGTAACGTGTTTAGCTGAGAGGATATTAACCAGAAGGAACTTGTCAAACGAACCAAACAATGCTTAGAGAATATATTTATGGACAAGTGGAAATATGATATTAACGTTTCAAATAGGTTGACATTTTACGCACTAATAAAACAGGAATTTAAATTTGAAACATACCTAAAGATATTAGACACCAGAGAAGCGCAAATACTATGCTATTTCAGAACGCTCAACCATCACTTAGCAATAGAAGCCAAACGCTGGGTGGGAATTGATAGAATGGAGAGGGTATGCGAACTATGCAATGTCGTAGAAGATGAAATACACTTCCTCTTCGTATGCCCGAGATATGAAACAGAAAGGATGAAATTTGTACCTGACTATTATAAAAGAAATTATACAGATACCCAAAATAGAAGGTCTATTCCAATTATGCAACGAACCTGTTTTAAATCGATTTTGTAAACTTTTATTGCATTCCAAGAAAAAGAACAGATAATTGTTCAATGTTAAAAACAAAATAAAAGATATGTAATCAAGCAGGCACATAACGCCGACGCTGACGACGAAGACGACGACGACGAGGACGACAAAAGCAACAACAACAACAACAACAACAACAACAACAACAACAACAACAACAACAACATCTGAATTGCTATACTGCTACTGCTGCTGCTGCTTCTGCTGCTGCTGCTGCTGCTGCTGCTGCTGCTGCTGCTGCTGTTGCTGCTGCTGCTGCTGCTGCTGCTGCTAATACTACTACTACTACTACTACTACTACTACTACTACTACTACTACTACTACTACTACTACTACTACTACTACTACTACTACTACTAGCAATACAACAACTGCTACTATGTTGCATGTTTTAGATCATTGCCAATCCTATAATAATAATAATAATAATAATAATAATAATAATAATAATAATAATAATAGTATATTGTCGAGAAAATAATACTTAACTATAACTTATTATGTATCTCTATATCACATATAATGTACATATATCTCTACCGTCACCTGTATAAATGTCAAGCACACCTCATATGCTACAGTTGTAGACTGAGAGAATAAAGCTATCTTGACTTGACTTGCTATCTCCGGGATATGAATGAAGGCTGCTATAATTTACATTTCAACCGATCTGAAACAACATCTAAGCTCTAAGTAGGCTTATACGCGCAATCGTAGAGCCGCGCCGGTTCCACCTATAGCTTGGCAATGTGGCATAAAAGCAACCCCAACACATACATTATTGTGTAGGAAGCAACAGCTTCCAGCCAAATTAAAATATTCAGAATGATAAGTAAACTCTATTACACAATAAAGTATGCCCTGCATTGTCACTTGAACGCCACCACGCGCAATCGTCTGAGGAGAGAAAATGGCAGCATCCAAAGTTCAGTATTACGCCGATCTTACAATCCACATCATTGTCATACAGATACGAGAACGAGCCTAGACGTAAATGATATGACTCTATATAACATAATTTATCAGCACAATACATAAATTTGAGCTGAGATCGGTATCTCTGGATGTGGTCTCACCCGGTCATCAACATATTTTTTACCACTGTTTCATAGGATCTGCCATTTTTATGGGAGCGTATCGTTTTTGTTCACGTTGTCGGGTTGAAGAGGTTATACGTGGGTTGAGCGGGTGAGCTCGATAAAATTCCACACACACACACATCACATCTCAATCTTTAGATCACGGAACCCGAGACTATTGTTAAATGAAATTATGGATAGCCTGTAATTGATCACGTAAGTAATCTTATAGGCTCTATTGCATCACCGTGATTACATCATTACATATATTCTTATCTCGTATGAGCGTAACAAAAACTAACATAGATTGCAGAGATTGTAGACATTCGCTCTCCGGGTTTTGTCACATTTTAAATAGGTGTACCGGATTTTCCCCCCGGAATTTCTGGATTTTCCCAGATTTTACAGAATCGTTGCCGAATCACGCCCAAAGCTGTATAATAGTACTGGATAAGCGAACACTTTCCTGAGATAAAATCTGAGCCAAATCGCACCAGAAGTTTCCGACATATTCACAGCTCCAGAATTTTATCCGAGCTGGATCCTGGCTCTTTTAAATCTGGATCACCGCCAGTCTGAAAATCCTTATGCACACACGCTCCTTTGTTGTGCTAAAATTTGAGCCAAATCGGATCGGTTTTTTTAAATAGGGGCCTGTGTCTCCGGACACACAACAGAGACGGCAGACAGACACCGACACGCACACCCATACGCATGCACAGGTAGACAGGTGGGCGGACAGACAGACAGACAGGCAGGCATGCAGGCAGGCAAGCGAGCAGACAGACAGACGCGGTCGCAGTACCCTCTTACACTTACAGGTTGATGGTACAATGGCACATACTACCGACATTTATAAGCGAATGGTGACTCGCAAGAAAATGTCAACGGTTAACGTGAAAATTCGTATTAATATCTTATGTGATAAATAGAGGTGCTCACGTTGGTTGTCATTCCATATTAAATTGATCACAGTCGCTTAGTATAATCTCATTTTGAACTCGTTAAAGCTCACTTCAAATGGACCATTACAGTTTTAGCTATGCCGCGCCCATCTCTAGCTAACCAGCACCCACACTTCGCCAGCGGGGTGGGGGTGGTGGGAAGGGGGGGGGGTGTGTGTGCGTGCGTGCGTGCGTGCGTGCGTGCGTGCGGTTACATACCAATGTTAGCGAACTTGACATACTAATGTATACGGTAATGAAATCTGTTTTATCGGCGTTTTACGATCGTTTTCAAACAAAGCTATTTGTGAAAAGTTACTCAACCGATGCGCATTAAAATGAAAACAAGTGCGAAGTACTATCTAAGTTGCCACGTAGGTGACTTTATCAGGTCGGGCGGGCGGGCGGACGCGGACGGACGGACGGACGAACGAACGAACGAACGAACGAACGAACGAACGAACGAACGAACGAACGAACGGAGGGACTGACGGACGGACGGACAGCCAGACACGTGTTTCGAGGCGCAAGTAAACACACGCTATTTTACCGCGTAAAACCCAAGCCAACAACGGCTTTCAGATCGTCTTGATATAGTCTGTAGCGTATACACACACTACACCTTAGAACTAAATTTAAAACGTCCCGTTCAATATTTTTTGCCAAGGCAGCAATGTCTTCCAATTCAATTATGTTCAAAATATTGAACAGACCGTTTCTTACATCATTGCAATGCGCAATGCACATGTGTATTGTGTCGGGGATAGCTCGTAGTGGATAGTGTTTAGCGCGTAGTGCGTATTCGCTGCTCCCGTGTGTCCTGTGGAATGACAAAATCGACCTGGTCAACATATATGCCCTTGTATGGATGTGACGGGAATGGAGGAATTCAGTTTTAGCCAGGCCCCGCCCATTTCTAGCCGCACACCCCCACCCCCGCAATCTTCGCCGCGTTGGAATCGATCGATCTCTGAACTTCCTGATTATTAATTTCCAGAAAACTATAGAGTTAAGCTGCTGAAATAGTGAGGCTAATTTGACTGGGTGTCCTTGCTGCCTATGGTAACAGCGCCCAGTCAATTAGTTTCAAAATATTCAACAGCATGTTTATTAAATAGTAAAGACATACAATTCGTACAACAACACTTAGTCCGTCATCAATTAAGCGTTTGTGACGAAGTTATCGATGACATTCATGACGTCATTGATTATGACGCCATGCTACACGTCACGTACACGTATAACGTCATATGAATGAAGACTAAACTGGAAAGGTCCATTACCGATTGTCGAGCAACATTCATTTAGTCTGAGGAAACCTTTCTAGTATGTATGATTACTGTATTCCGCGGCACGCTTAACAGATTTATGCAATGACGTCACCTGCGTGCTTTATATGTACTGGCTCCAAGTAGGCCGAATACCAAGGCTCTCTGTGCGGATGTGTCTTCTGCTATCCTTAGCATATGACCAAACATGGACAATCTTTGTTGGTCGACTTTTGCGGACAGCTGCGATGTATTACACATCTTGTATAGTGCATCGGTGGAAATTATGTTGTCCGCCTATCGGCAATGGTGCGGAGGTGTTTGGGGTGACAGGCAAATATGAATTCGTATGCCAAATTCTAAGATGTCCGCCAATATATCAAGATGGCCACCAAAAATGCTTGATAGATTAATTGTAAAAACATGGTTGGCAAGAATCTACCCAAAATTGGCACTCAACTACATATCATGACACAAGGGTAATAGGGTATGCGCTATGTGATTTCATCTGCTAAGGAGTCTGCTTGTTGAATAACGAGGTCTTTTAAGCCTCCACTGATGTGGTGCAGAATGTCATTGCATTCCCTGTATAGATTTCTCCGATCTTCACTTTGGCCACGTTGACTTTCTGCTCTGTTAATAGTTTTACTACTACAGGGCGCTCAGTATACCTAGTTCGGTTGTTTTTGACAACTCCTATGATGCTGATAGCTGATGATTCTATACATTTGAGTATCTTGGCTAGGAATTCGTTTCGATCGGCGCTGACGCCGATGTTAGGTAGCTACTACCCGAGGGCCTTTTTGTACGACATTTTGGTGTCAGTGTTGCTGATAAGCTTGGGTAGATCGTTGGTGACTCTAACCTGTTGCCTGGTATGGCATACATGGTAGGGTATATCTTGGGTAGAGGTGGTTAATTTGAAGGCATATGAATCTGAACGACTGGCTTATGGTTAGAAACGAGCATCTCGAAGTAGGGGATTGCTGCTTTGCCTCGGTTTTGCGCAATATGATGCCTATTTGGTTGCTGTTGTAGCTTTAGAGACTGTTGGGGCTTTGCTGTCAGCAATGTTTCATGTCCGTGTTGTTCGGTGACGGCATTGGTGTGCAGTCATTTAATGAGAATTTCCCTTGCGTAATACTGGCGTGGTACGTGTTGTCCACCCACTGAAACGGCGAACACGCAATGCACTACTCTCTACGCCCGCATACACGGTACTACTCTGGCTAATTTCAACAGTATTTATATTTACGCGCTACACGCCACGCAAACCGCATGTGCATTAGGCAACAATTCCCACTAGTATAGCCACGTACGTACGCATGCGATCCTAGCTTAAACAGTATCTAGATAGAGTCCTTAATCTAGACTCTAGAGTACTGTAAAGCACATGAATGTCTGTTCAACTGCGTGCCCAGAATCATAATACAATTTTGCTCGTTGGATTTTCACCAAGCTTGAGTGATCTCTGTTCCTCGGATATCTCTTCATGTTGCAATTAATAGATGCAAGGTCAACGTCGTAGAAGGACGCGGGGTGGGTGGGGTGGGGTGTGGGGGGACCCATTAAAAACACTGTTAGCCGACAACGTTTGTTGATCTTAAAATCGTTAACATTTCGTGAGATTGTTTTGTCCTGTACGGTGACAGCCATCAACACAGCGAAACAGTGTTGGCCGTCTTCTGTGCTGGCGAGCAACACACGGCATTGCAAATTGAAAGTCGTATTAATCTGGGCCTACAGTATAGGCATTTTCGGAAACCATCTCTCCGACCGTCACGGTTCCAGACATATTTTGAAACTAATTTGACTGGGCGCTGTTGCTGCCATGGATCAAATTTGTTTCAAAATATTCAATATTAAAGAGATACAATTCAAACAACTTGCCGGACTATTTAAGCGTTTATGACGGAGTACATCGCGCCATTCATGACGTAATTTGATTATGACGCCAGCCAACATGTGGCGTAGTTGATTATCACGTCATATGGTTGACTGAGAAACTGGATTCATCAATTGCATGTAACCGTGTTAGTCTGTTAATAAATAATGAATCAAAAGGTGATACCTTTTAAGACAAACGTTATTATTTTTGATAAGCTTTCGCACACAAATGCTGTTGATCAGGACCTGTTATCATTATGTCTTTGATGAATTTATAATTTAATAAACAATCTGGTGAATATTTCGAAGATTAGTTTCAAAATATTCAACTGCTTACCTGTATAGTTACCTTGAAATTTAGATTCTAGGAATTCCGATTTTACCAGCTCCAAATCGATTACAACACGCGTACAAAGTGGGCTGGGCTTAGCTAGAAATGGGCGGAGCATAGCTGGAAATGGGCGTGGCAAAGTTTTAAATGGGTGAGACATCGCTAGAAATGGGTGGGGCAAAGCTAGAAATGGGCTGGGCGTAGCTAGAAATCGGTGCGGAATAAGTAGAAATGGTCGGGGGGGGGGGCATAGCTAGAAATTGTCGGGACATAGCTAGAAATGGTCGGAGCATAGCTAGAAATGGTCGGAGCATAGCTAGAAATGGTCGGAGCATAGCTAGAAATTGGCGGGGTAAAGCTAGAAATGGTGGGGACATAGCTAGAAATGCGCGGGGCATTGCTAGAAATGGACAGGGCATAACTAGAAATGGGCGGGGCATAGCTAGAAATGGGCGGGGCCTAGATAGAAATGGACGGGGCATAGCTAGAAATGGACCCCGCTATAATGATATGAAGCACAATGTTAATTCCAAAGAGTACGTACCATCATTCGTTCCGTATCCCCAGCTACTCATTCTGGAATCGGTTAATAATTGTAGATTCCTGATAGTCTTTTAATCTCTCGCGTTTTTCCGCGTCCTTGATCCGTGCGTAGGTTTTAACGACTGGAAGAACACTCGCTACCCAAGTAACATAAACTCGCATATATATGTCCCTCACCTGTCATCAGAGAACAATCAGGTGCTCGATTACCTGTAAGAAAGATATTAAAATAGGTTTATATTTCGGAATTTTTTTGGGGAATCCGGAGCATTAAATAGGTCTATATAATAATAGAAACTTATATCGATACGCTTGAACCATTTTTAGGGACTCAGGTATAGCCCAGGACAAAAATACTGCAATACATTCTTTGTAGGTCGAATATATATATATATATATATATATATATATATATATATATATATATATATATATATATATATATATATATATATATATATATATATATATATATATATATATATATATATATATATATATATATATATATATATATATATATTAATATAGATAGATAGATAGATAGATTTATTCACACAATAGGCCATTCGACCCTTGACTGCAAATGGTTACACATAATGTGATATATATATTTGTTAATATCAATACGCCTTGAACCCGCACTAGGGGGTGTATCAATGTCAAGACATTCATGCTTAAAACAGTTTTAAAAGCTCGTTGGTATGTTGGGACGAGTTTGGCCTATGGCAGCAACAGCTTTCAGCCAAACCCGTGCCAAAATGTTCAACATACAATATCTTTTCTCGTAAATAATTTACTTCAGCTAAAAGTGGTTATTAATACTATATAGTTTGATAGTGAAAAAACCCAGCCACATGGCAGGGAGATTAGGTCAGAAATGGGACTTAAGGTGAGATTTTTGTCCCGCGTCTGCCTAAGTGCGTTTCGTCCAACAACCTACGCACGCACACATACTGCACGCACATACTCGCATATAGTCACCGACCACGTACGTGTATACGCATTTCCCTTTGGTGACGAACATCAAAATATCTGATTACAAATTCGCGCCTATACAGGCCTAACTGTCAAAGTCCAGACGTCCCTATAGCCTATACATATATACTGCATACAATGGCATTGAAAACTTGAAACGCGTGTCGTTTAAGATTTAAATTTTCGAGATTTAAGCAAATTTATGTGCAGGTCCTATGTTATTTGAATGGGTTTATTACCGTGTACTGCGAGATTTCTTTGTCAACTCTTACTCAGCGTTTTCGCAATAAAGAGATATCATATCAAATCGACTGACTCTTTAAAAAGAAATTTGACTTGAAAAGCAATTGAAAGATCTAATCTGTCACTCATGTAGATAAGATGACGCCATACTCATTTACGTCACATGTAGACTGACGTCACAATTATAATGGCGCATTTTAACGCTGTCATGAAGCTCGAAAAGTCCGTCAAGTGTACGAATTGTATGTCTTTGATGGATTTGCAACTAACCTGTTGAATATTTTGAAACTAATTTGACTGGGTTTTGTTGCGGCCACTATGGCAGCAACAGCGCCCAGTCAAATTAGTTTAGAAATGTTCAACTGAATGTTGTTAACCCCTACCACTCTGATGTCAATATTTTATCTTCCTTATATTTTATCTATTTTATTTTTTGTCAATAACAAAGAAACCGCTGTACATTTTAAAACAATTTTTGTGGACGATGTTCCTGTCTATGACAGCAACATCTTCCAGCAAATTTGTTGAAAAATATTCATCTTTTAATTTAGTTTGAAAATTTTAAATTCTGACAGAGTGGTAAGTGTTAAATATTAAAGACGTACAATGCGTACACTTGACGAACTATTCGATGTTCATGACAGATTTGATACGTCGGCCATTATTATTTTGAATGTGAAGTCAGTCTAGATGTGATGTAATTGATTATGACGTTATGTGATTGAGTGACAGATCATATCTATCCATTATTGACAGTAAAAGGAGCTCGTATACAGTTCTTTAACAGGACCCGCTCGGTTTGTTTTAAGGGTCTTATTCTGACGGGCACATTTCTTTTCTTAAGAATATTTATTGGATTTGAAGACATAGCTTATATCTTCCAATCCAATTCACCGTTCCAGAATATCCATCTATCATCTGACGTCATATGACGTCATAACGAGCTAAGCGGCGTGTAGGGTGACGTCATAATCAGTACGTCATAAATGATTCTATTGGGCCCCCTCTTTAACTCTTAATAGTCTGACACGTACGAATTGTATGTCTCTACTATTTAATAAACATGCTGTTGAATATTTTGAAACTAATTTGACTGGACGCGTCCAGTCAAATTAGTTCCAAAATATTCAATAGCTTACCTGTATAGTTTTCTGGAAATTGATAGTCAGGGAGTTCAGAGATCGATCGATCCCTACACGAGGGAGGTGTGGGTGGAGCTTAGCCAGAGATGGGCGGGGCATAGCTAAAAATGGAAAGGCCCATTAGGCGTACGATACTCGTCAGCTGACGTCACAATCAAAATGATGCGGCTCCGTCACGAAAATCGAAAAGTGAAAGTGTCCAAATTGTATGTCCTTTATGAATTTGCAATTTAATAAGCATTCTGTTGAATATTTTAAAACTAATTTGACTGCCATGGCCACAACCGCTTCGCTCAGATTAGTGTTAAAATATTTAACAGATTACAAGCATAGTTACCTTGACAATTAGATTCTGGGAATTCAGGTTTCAATGTCTCAAATTCATTCCAACACACGGGAAAGTGGGCGGAGCTTAGCTAAAGAGTGAGGGACAAAGCTAGAGCTGGATTCCAGATTCTATATTACAAGGTTAATTCTGGAAGCTATGGCTTCGTAGAACAAAGATGTGCTTGTCAGAAAGACGACGTTTATACAACGCAGACTAGGTATTCTTGATGCTAGGCAGTTCCAAAGGCAGCGCTAGATAAACGTGATGCCTACATACTTGCGAGTGCCTAGAGATATGGCAAGTCTGGAATGTACACTATCAATTCCAGTCAATTCGTGTGGTTGTGAGTCGGGTAGTTGAAGGCTAGCCCGGTGAAAGTGAATTTTTGTCCTCTGGATGGTGGGCCAGTGGGTAGACTACTCAGCTTCCAAACGCTAGGCGACAGATGCCGCAGAATTGCATGGGTTCGAACCTCGCTCAGGTCGAAAATTGAAAAATGTGCGTCGTCAATGACAGGATTCCTAGAACTAATGCTTGACAGTAATAAAAAACACAAACACCTCCGCACCATCACAGGATACCGATGGCCAGACAATTTAATTTCCAACGATGCACTATACAAGATGTGTTGTCCGTAAAAGTCTCCTAGCAAAGATGGTTCATGTTTGACCATGTGCTAAGGATGTCCGAATACACACCAGCACCGAGAGCCTTGAAATTCGCCCTACTGGGAGACAGTGAATATAGTCAGAATAGCACGCCATTGCATAAATCTGTTAAGTGCGTTGCGAGGTGACCTCAAGAAAGCAGGACTCGGTACACTCACATCAAGAATGGATCTAAGGAAGCTTAAGAGTAAGGGTGAAAGTGCTGTGCACTCACATGTGTGCACAGTTCCACAGTTCCAGTACTCTTTGTACCCATATATGTAACCTACATTGTCGGTTGAATGGTTTATATAATGTTTAAGTTATATTGCCTGTTATAGGCTATAGATACGAGATTCTAATACAGTTTGTATAAAGTTGGATACGTAAGGGATGGTTGCTGAAAACGGCCAGTATCGACACTCTATTGGCACATGATTTGTGATGCCGTGTTATTAATCTTTATACTTTTATTAGTGTCGCAATACAAGATTTGTCTTAACGCAAATGTAGGAGGCAAATTTCCTAGCATATAGCGGTTGCTGGGAAACACACAAACGCAGACTTCGAGGGGAGGGTTAGCTGATGTATCTACAGCGATGCATTCTCATGGCAACCTGGCCACTACGCACAAAGAAACAGACGCTATAATAATTCTTCTTCACTTCATCCATATAGACGCAAAGGAAATCATAGTGTGTATTAACCTGCGGGCAGGTCGAGCTACGGTGACCCGCGCCGCGCTAGAACTGTTGGAAACTGACTAGAACCTTTGCGCTCGCGTAGCTTACGATGGGATTACTAGCAGCTATCGGCAGCTACATGTGCTGCCCGTTTCCAGGTCACATGCGCGTTGATGGCAACTGGAAACGCAGCATGAATTAACAGGTCATGTAATTATTTTGAAATGACCTTTCATATTTGCAATATATGCTTGCTGTGCATTATCTTCTTTAAAATGATGCATATGTCTATTGTATCCCCTGTATCAAAACAATCTTTAGATAATCTGTTCCGCATCCTGCCTCAAACACACACCTGATAAAGAAAAAAGAATAATCTCCTTTCCTATGGTAATTTTGTATTTTCCTTTTGCTACTTACTTTAAATTATAGCTCGTGTCTTTTACTAATACGAATAGGCCAATAATCAAGGGTGGTTGAGGTTAATAAAACTATCCTCATGTATAAAAATAGCAAAAACACAGGAATTAGAAATAACGAGAAAAAAGCTTGTACCAGACGTTTCGGAACGTTCCACAAATTGTATATTGATTTTAAATTTTATATAGATTTTAGATATAGATTTATATAGATTTAAAAATTTAAGATTTGCCGGGCAGTGAATTGAAATATAATGAGTTAACCATAGAATATACTTCTCAAGTTTAATCAAGATAGGGTTCTTATTAACGGACGAGTAGCAGTTTTAAAATTTAAGGGTGTGGCGCCGTACTAATACTAATTAGTGAATTGAAAGAGGCTCTCTAACGAATGTGGGTACATATCCCTAGAATAGGTGTCTGAAGATTCAGATTGGAAGAACACTGAATGAGGAGGAGTAAAAAGAACAAGAACATGACCAACCTTTAGAGATCCGTTTCGGATCTAAAAGTTATCTACTAAATTAGTTAGATTTTCCTTACAGAGATAGTACATATAATATTATGCGAAAAGACTTCACATTCTAACTATCTCGACAAAAGTCAAACCTTTAGTGACGTCATTTTATAGTAGCATCAGTTGATGTTACGTCATGTGACTGCGTCTTCAGATATTTGATTGACAGATCTGATCCATGAATTATGAGACTGTACTAGCTTGAATTAAATAATCTGATGGTATTGCTTTAAGTAATTAACCCTTTTAAATGTGCACTTTTGTTTAATTTTCTCATTTGCTGGCCATTAAAAGACGATTTTTGAAAATTTACCATTGTAATGACTGACGCTGTTATCCGTCAGTTTCTGTGTACTGATTGGCTAGCCTATAATTCAATTGCCGACAATCGTAATTACGCGTATGTCGATATTAACTGGCCGGCGATTGACGGTAACCGATCGTAGAAGTAGAACATGCTCTACTCCAGCGATTAGAGGTTTTTTGGACGGCGATTGACGGCGATCGACAGTAAAGTGATCGCTGGTACGATCAGGTCCACCGTACTAACAACCTCACATCGCTTCGCCGTTCGCATCGTCCTATCGCACGGTCTCGCCCTCACACTGCACTCTCGTATCGAGTCCCGCGCTTGCGCGCTTTTGATGTCTGCATTAAGTTCGAAACTTCATAAATGAGGTCAGTCAACCGCTCAATAAAATTGCCTGGTTATTAACATCCTACTAATATATGCCTAATCACATCACTTGGCATTCGTGTCTCGCGAGCTCTCTATCGATATTGGCACGAAGGCGCGCCTCTATTTTTAGATTGATAGCTAGATTGAAGTGGGCAGAAATCTGATTGGCTGCCTCCAGCCTACTAGAGTAATGTTACTTCACATAGCAAGAAATCACAGGTCTGCGACTCGATATGAGAGTGTAGTGAGATGGCTCAGGTCAAAACTGTTGGAGACTAAATCGGTCGCTGGGAGTTGGTGACAGTTGCTGTAAATCAAGAGGCGACTAGTTGAGTCGCAGCGCAAGTTCGACCTGACCGCAGATTTAGGTCTTTAACCCTTTCACGACGAAACCTGCCCAAACCAGCCTCTGCAGTAGTCTCGAGGGCTGTCCATTTGCGGGTCAAGAGCAGACTATTTTTGAAAATTTACCACTGGAATGACCAGCTCGGTTACCGAGCCAGTCATTCCAGTGGTGAATTTTCAAAAATAGTCTTCTCTTGGCCTGCAAAACGACAATCAATAAGCACATATTTTTATTTTTTGACCAAATTTAGACATTAAAGGGTTAATTGCTAAATTTGTTTCTGAAAATCAGAATATTTTCTTATTGAATGCCCATTTGCAGGCAAAGAGAATAGTATTTGTGAAAATTTACCACAGAGATGACTGGCTCGGTTACATAAAGTAAATGTTCATAATAAGGTATATTAAACAATCTAATCAAGAATGTGGTGCCTACTTGATTGAACTTTATAAAATTTAAATTATACCTACTTTAAACGTCCAAGAGATGCGACGCCATATAATTACGACGTATAGGCCTACGGCAATGTTAAGAATTTGACAGACACATATTTGACATTAATTACGCCAGCAAGATTATAGCCCATTATATAATATTCATTGCACTATTAGACAGTTTAATAACATTTAATGATTGCTAGTGTTATAAGTCGCACATTAGTGACACAGCTATGCATATATCAAAGCAACGCGATACGAACATCGATATAGCACGCGACATTCCGGTTATCGCAGAATATTGGTTATTAGTTGCATCGTGTTTGCGTGATTATGGCAGCCATATTAACCTCTCTTGTGTCAACAGTGCCTCAAAGCGTTTGAAATGCTAATTTGATCAATTAACCCCTTCATTTGTCAAGATTTTAAAAGAAAATTCAAAGTTTTTCTCAGTGAATGACCATTTGCTGGCCAAGAAAACTGTTGGTTTTTTTGTAAATTTACCACTGGAATTTAGGAGAATATTTTTTTAGTAGTTGGTCTTTTGACGGCTTGACGATTATAGGGTTAATCGTCTAGGAAATCTAAATTTTTGCTTAGTCAGTGTCCAGTTGCAGGCCAAGAGAAGACTATTTTTGAAAATTTACCACTGGAATGACTGACTCGGTAAACGTTAAACTGGTTAAAGACATAACTATGGTGCGGGTTAACATAAATTTAAATTTTCACTTTATATACATATATTGTTTTTTCTATTGATTTTACGCTCACCTAGGTGAGCTTATACAATCGTGATTTGTCTGTCTGTCGTCAGTCTGTCGTCTGTCTGTTGTCTGTCTGTCAACAATTATGGCACGTTTCACCATTTGTTGATGGATTAAAGCTAAATATTGCAATTGCCTTTAGGTATTTATTTGGGCTATGAATATCAAGTTGTCACTCCCACAAATAACAAAGTTATGGCCCTTGCTATACTTTCAAAGTATTGAAGCCTATGCGTTTAGAGAACGTTTCATTATTTATCGATGGATTAAAACAAAATTTGGCAGAAATGTTCCTTTATGCAACATATATTCGAGAAATGAATATGAAGCGGCTACGCCGTTAAAAACGGGCCAGAACTCTGGTTCATTAAGTCGTTTTAAAGTACTGAACCCTCTGGTGAAAGTACATGTGCTTCGTCAATTGTTGATGGTTTAAACCAAATTTAGCAGATGTGTTCCATCAGTCAAATATCTATTTGAACCATCAGCACCTTTAAACAAGGGCCACAACTCTGGTTCATTACAACTTAAAGTAGTCAACCCTCTGGTTAAAGTACATTTGTTTCGTCAATTGTAGATGTAGATGTAGATGTATTAAAACCAAATTTAGCAGATATGTTCCTTTAGGCAATATTATTCGCCCTTTAATTTATGATGAAATATATGACTTGAAGTGAGAGCCATAACTCTGGCTCTTAATGGTGTTTTTAAGTATTGAACCATATTGGGAAAACAATCTAAGTCACGTTTGTCTCGTAAATTGGTAATGGATTAAAACAAGAGTTGGTAGAAATGTTCCTTTAGTACACTTTGATCATTTTGACAATTTGTGCCAGGGATGGCTGACCTATTTATCAATGGTACTTTTCCCGTTGGTCAATCATGCAAATATTCTTGCATTTCCTCTTCTAAATTTTTACTATGATCTCAGCATAGCACCTTTGGTAAATGTCACTGTTGTGACACTTGAAACTTGAACTTGATGACGGCCACATTGATCAATGGTACTTTACACATTGGTCAACAATGTCAATGACACCAATATTCTTGCATTTCCTCATCACAATATATTACTGTGACGATTGTCCCGTTGGGAAATGCCATCTGCTGGGCCAATAATGTCAGGGTTGGCTGTCCAACGAATGGTATTTTTTGCATTGGTCAATAATGCCAAGGACACCAAGACTTTGATTGATTGCCTCATTGATCAATAATGATATGTACCATTGCCCCCATTGCTCTATGGCAACAGCTATGGTAGCCTGATTGACCAATGGTGCTTGCTGTGCATTAATTAGTGTAAAAATGTAAACAGTTCCTCATGAGGAAGGTGAGCACTATGGCCCTTGGAGCATTTATTTTTATGTGCTATTCAGTCAGTATATTTTCGGAATATCCACAAAAGTAGTAGTAGTAGTAGTAGTAGTAGTAGTGGTGGTGGTGGTGGTGGTGGTGGTGGTGGTGGTGGTAGTGGTAGTAGTAGTAGTAGTAGTAGTAGTAGTAGTAGTAGTAGTAGTAGTAGTAGTAGTAGTAGTAGTAGTAGTAGTAGGTTATAGAAAACAGTCCCTCTAGTAATTCGGTTACTATAATAATCGTGTAATGGCCTATAGTAGGATAATAATTAGCATTGACCAAATTAAAGACAAAATCCCAAACCAGATGTCAATATGTTTAGATAAATTCCATTTAGAAAAAATACACTGTGTCTATATGTATTAGATATAAGATTAGGCATTTAGATACTTGTATAGCGTACCAATTTAATTGTCAATAGTGGTAGTGGTAGTAGTAGTAGTAGTAGTAGTAGTATATATATAATGTATATATAGTATATATATAATGTTTAAATGTACACTCAAGGGCCTATGGCTTATTGTGGAATCAATTATATAAAGCCTGGTTCATTTGTTTGGAGAACTCTAATTAAAGGTATATTATATAGGCATACGCATATTTATGCAAAAACCCGCTTTCTCATTAACTTACCTAAATATCCAAATAAATCCCTATTGATTCTTCTAACTACGACGGCGCGACATTAACATTATAACATACCTTGATTTATCGAAGATAGTGACGACCTCCAGTAAAATTGTTTTCAAAATATCCAATAGGTCCTGTATATAGGCCCTAATTTGAATTTCTAATGTAGGATTCAAAACGAAATTGTTCTCCGATCAAGATAGTTTTATACACAAGCCTACCCTGAAGGCATTCTTGTCTTTGGCAAAATACGAACTATTTTTGCTAAATTTTATTCAAGAAGGTGAAGGGGCCTCTAATTTTAACCCTCGTTACACCCAGATACCTGACACTACGCATTCCTTTACATGTAGAGAATCGTCTGTGAAATATCTTTCTAATAATTTGATTCTAGTTAATTGAGATTTAAAATATCAAACAGTTTGCGTGTGGGGTTACTATGAAATTCAGACACGTAAGCTTTAGCAGTAAATGTGTTAATGTGCTCAGGTATTTGAAGCGGTAATAAACTCATCTAATATACAGCAGGTGATTCAACTCATACATGTACATAAATTGACACTGAATTACCCTTTAAGCCTTGCTGACCAGACACGGCAAATATTATGCAAGGAATTTTCTGGTGCATATTTTGAAACTAATGTGACTGGAACATGCTATATATAACATTTTCACAATAGTTAAATTTATACATTCTATTTAGAGAAAGATCAACACAACAACAACAACAACAACAACAACAACAACAACAACAACAACAACAACAACAACAACAACAAGCCACCACCACCACCAACAACAACAGCTGCGGCTCTCAGTCAAAACCTTTTCAAAATCTTCTCTCCTATGTTTAGATTTATTTTATTAAAGCAGATTATGCCTAAAATTTAATTGCGGAGAAGACAAATTAATTTTGAATTAACTCGCGAAATATGTTAGAAATGTGTCATCCTACGTCAGCTTTAATAATCCGATAATGCCTTTATCAATACCGTGGTACGCTGATCATAAAACCGACGTACGCACGAATTGAGGAATCCATTTTTAGCTATGCCAGCTCATCTCTAGCTAAGCTCCGCCCGCACTTCTCCCGTTTTGGGATCGATCGATCCCTGAACTCCCTGACTATCAATTTTCAGAAAACCACACAGGTAAGCTGTTGAATATTTTGAAACTAATTTGACGTGGTGCTATTGCTGCCAATGGCAGCAACAGCGGCCTGTCAAATTAGTTTCAAAATATTCAACAGCATGTTTATTAAATAGTAAAACATATAATTCGTATAGCAACGCTTTAGCCAAATTATGCGTTCTTGACGTATTTAATTACGTCATTCATGACGTCATTGATTATGACGTCATCCTATCCACCACGTAGTTGATTATGACGTCAGATGATGGATGGATAAATTGGAAAGGTCCAGTAACAAAGTTCCATAAAGCTGGAAACCTACATAAATTGTATATATGTATGTCTATCTGCGTGTGTGTGAGAGATACGTTGTCCGTATATGACCCCGTACTACTACTACTACTACTACTACTACTACTACTACTACTACTACTACTACTACTACTACTACTACTACTACTACTACTACTACTACTACTACTACACTACTACTACTACTACTACTACTACTACTACTACTACTACTACTACTACCAAATATAATAATTTGGTTACGTGCGTGTCAAAATATTTTTGAATATTTTGAAACTAATTTGACTGAGAACTGTTCTGCTTAAGGCAGCACCAGCTTCCGGTCAAATTGGTTTCAAAATTATCAACAGCTTACTTATATGATCACTATAAAAGTGAGATACTGGAATTACAGTTTCAGCGATAATTGTTTTTGATTTGAAAGCCCCTTACTTTTGAGGGTCCCCGGGCTATATCCCTGGCCGTTAAACCTTGCCTCAATCGTACATGTGGGTTCCCAGATTAGTTCTATAAATCTAAAAGGCAGGGTTAGGGTTAATCCTATGCCGCTCATTTGTATATGTTGTCTATCGTTAGACTGGAATGTACATTTTCCTGGGAGGTGGTGTTTGCCGTCGCAATTGCATGAGAATTGTCTAAACAGAAAATAATTTTATGGGTCAATAAATACCGCGATTCTCTACAAGATTAGACCTATTTGTCGTGCCCTCCCGCCCGTCTGCCATCCCGCCCGCCCACTCGCCTGATCACCTGCCCACCCGCATGCAAACGCACCTGCCAGCCTGTCCTCCTGCCCACCCACCCGCCCACTAACCCGCTCGCTCACCTGCCCGCCCACCTGTCCGCCCAACCGCCTGTTTGTCCGGAGTTGTATCACAATAACTGCTGATGCGATTTAGCACACATTTGAGCACATTGAAGGAACATTCCGTGCATAAGGATCGCGAAATTATAATCCACATGAGAGAACTCGGATGCGGGGCGGTTGGATCAGATTCTAGATCTGTTGATATCTCGAAAACTGCGTCGGGTTCGAGTTGGCTCACATTTTAACTCAGGATAGGGTGTGACCATACTCTAGGATTCTATAACATTCGGCGTGACCCGACAAGATCCTAAAAATCCGAAAAAATCCGTTAAAATCCAAAATCCTGTCCTGTGCGCACTAAGCATTGAATACTTTCTTGACCCTGACAAGATGTCGCTTACTGTGTGTGTGGCCAGGGGATCTCCCCTCCCCTCCGCCCCTTAGACCAGATCATTCACATTTCTAACCTGACCACTAATAGAGGGGTCCATTTCTAGCTATGCCCCGCCCATTTCTGACCAAGGCCCGCCCACCTTTTTGCGGGGGTTGGAATCGATTTATGTACTTTGAATTTTGAATTCCTGGAATGCTAATTTCAAGGTAACTATACAGGTAAGCTGTTGAATATTTTGAAACTAATTGGACTAGCATTAAGTCAAATTAGTTTCAAAATATTTAACAATATGTGATGTCTATTAAATTGCAAATCCCTAAAGGACATACACGTTGTAGCTTTACACTTGATGGACTTTTGGAGCTTCATGACAGAGTTATAATACGTCAATATGATTGTAACGCCAGCTTACGTTCAATGGACCTTTCCGGTTTTAGCTATGCCTCACCCATCTCTATAGTTGAACTCTACTCACATTTCGCCCCTGTTTGGATCGATCGATCCCTGAACACCCTGACTATCAATTTCCACAAAACTATACAGGTAGGATGTTGAATATTTTGAAACTAATTTGACTGGGTGTTGTTGCTGCCTATGGCCCAAAAATTGGCATACGTCTTCGGGACACCACGGGCATCCATCCACCTAAGGCTGGAGAATATTTATACAGGAGAAACAGAGTTATTGAAGAATGCGTAATAACAACAACAATACCCACGTTTTTTTACCAGTCTCCGGTATAACTAAACATATAGGCCAGCACCCATGCACACACATACACATGCAAACAACCGCAAGCACGCACGCACGCACGCATGCAGGCAGGTAATCACGCACGCGCCCAGTCAGACACACGTATGCACGCACACCAGTCTTGGTCGATAGCCTACTCCTCAACACTGTAGGTGTACAGCTGCCAGAAACTGACCATCTGATCCGTTAAGACTCATTCTAAGACTCTCAGCCAACTATACTTCACCAGAAGTTTTCAGGGCCGTACTCACGAAGAGGGCTTACGCCCTAGAAAAGGCGTAACTAGGGCGTACGCCCCAAAAGTGGTGTAAGTCGGTATTCACGAAAAGGGCGTAGCTTACGTCCATCCATAAAATCTGGCGTAACTTATGCCCTCCACCTACAAGGCGTAAGTCAGAATTTACAGCTTTTTTGGGCGTGGTCTCGAATTTTAGTTGAATAGTGGATATTACGAATTTTATAAATTGAATTTGCATTTAGATGAAAAGGATTCAGAATGCTACGGAAAAGTTGTAATAATATAAAAATTACGTGTTTTTGCAGCTGTTAGTTAGTAGTCTAGGCGGAAGCTGGATGCTATTGCAAATGAGCTCTTGACCTATTTAAATACTGCGTTCTGATTTGATTTGAATGAGTGGGTCGAGTCTATCGTTCTAAATGAGTGGGTGTAAGCTGTATGCTGTACGCTAATGTTCTAAATGGCCGGGTGTTCGCTATTGTTCTAAATGAGCGGGCTACAGGCTATTGTCTGTTATGACGTGTTAATGCATAGATTAATGTGTTTTTAAATAGGTATTGACATGCGTGCACGTGTTCTTGCTGTGTTTAACGTATTAATTAGGTGGGCGGTGGTGGCCACCCCCCCCCCCTCCCCACTTCGTGGTTAAAAAGATATTTTGAAACTGCCCATGCATTACATTTTTTAAATCAGAGCATTGCATTACATGGGTAATAGGTAAACTAAGCAGTGTTGTATAATATTATATGGATAATAATCATGTATCTATCATATTTAAGGAGTGGTCATGGCAGTTATTTAATTATTACATTTTCAAAAAAGGTGTAAAGTGACAGTCAATTAATTATTAAATTTTCAAAAAAATGTGCAATTTTAAACAAGCGGCTACAGGCTATTGTCTGTTATGACATGTTAATGCATAGGTTAATGTGTTTTTAAATAGGTATTGACACGTGTGCACGTGTTCTTGCTGTGTTTAACATATTAATTAGGTATTGTAATTTTTCCTAGTTTTATTACCCTGTCATCGAACATGACTTTTGAATAATGGCATGAACAATGTTCACATATGAATTTCAGGTGGCCGGTAGATGCTATTGTTTTCCTGTCAAAATGATTAACATTTGACCTTATCTCAACCAATCAGGATTTAGAACACTAGCATCCAGCAGCCACCTGCATGAACAATAGCATCCACCTGCTCATTTAGAACAATAGTGTCCAGCGCCCACTTATGAACAATAGCATCCAGCCAACACTT
Source organism: Chaetoderma sp. LZ-2023a (assembly GCA_034401795.1). Taxonomy (NCBI): domain Eukaryota; kingdom Metazoa; phylum Mollusca; class Caudofoveata; order Chaetodermatida; family Chaetodermatidae; genus Chaetoderma; species Chaetoderma sp. LZ-2023a. Next base: position 87,041,554 of record CM067367.1, read on the forward strand.
TTGAATAATAGTGCATAGTGACCACCTGCATGAACAAATGGTTTCTAGTTAGTATAAAAGTGATTTGATTTAACATAAACGCATGTATCGACCGCTACCTGCTATAAAATTGATTGAAGATGTTAATAGAATGGTGTTAAAATAAATAATGAGAGTTTAATGTGTAAAGAAGTTGACAATATATAGTGAACTTATTCTCTTGATAGCAATTTTCTTTCTTAAAGCAAGTAGTAAACTATATTTGGCCATTTAGCATTAGGATATTGATTTATCACACACTTATTGATGATAAACTAAATGAACAGGAGAATGCCATTAATGCGATCTTACAGCAGATGGCTGATGAGGATCGCATGGCATTAAACAATGACACTACACAACATGTGCATCAGACACCATGTGAAAGCATACTTGACCATGCTCATCAAGTGCATATCTTCAATCAAACAGAACAACGTGTTGTTCAAAATGTGACTAGTGACTACATGGCGAACTTTATGCAGCAAATATCATCGTGTATTCCACTTACTAATGATGATCTTAATCAATATTTGCAGCATGTTGACCCTGAGCTATTGAGCAATAATGAACAATTTCTATTGGATCTGTTGGATAATGACATAGTACCCACTCCTAACGACATCGTGATGGATGCGAATATTATGCAGAAATTATCTGACTTCATACCGCACGCTCATGTACCTTCTTCCAGCCAGCCTCAGTACGACAGTGTATTGGAATATGTTAACTATATAAATGAGCCTACATGACAAGTGCATATCTTCGATGGAACAGACCAGCGAATCGCACAAAATGAAACTAGTGATTATGTGGCGAACATTATGCAGCAAATATCTACATGCATTCTATTCACTAATGACGATCTTAATCAATATTTACAGGATGATGACCCCGTTCTATTCAGCAATAATGATCAATTTCTAACTGATTATTTAAATAGTGACATCATACTCGCTTCTAATGACATCACGATGGATGCGAATATTATGTAGCAAATAACTGACTGTTTACCACCCACTGATGTACCTTCTTGTACCCAAACCTCAGTTCGTTCATGTATTAGAACATGGTGACTATTTAAATGTACCTACACGACAAGTGCCTATCCTCGATCAAACCGAACAGTGAATCGCACAAAATGTTACTAGCACCAACGTGATGAACATTATACATCAAATATCTGCATGCATTCCACTCACTAATAATGATCATTATCAATATTTGCAACATGTTGACCCCATTCTATCGATCAATAATGATCAATTCCTCTTATATAATGATGTAGCATACGCTCCTATCCAACCTCAGGTAGGTGGTGGCCTGATCGATTATTCAGACTATATAACATCGAAGACTATATGTAAGTTCCGTAGTAAAAAATATCATATTGACGGTACTGAATATAGCATATCATTTAAGAAATATCCTACTGCCGATTTGCCATTAACTCATTCAAAGTTTATATCAGGCGCAGTTCAAACTCTGCTCAATATTTATAGCCCCTATAGCAATGCTCAATCAAATGACCACGTAAGAATTGAGATCATTCAATCGATATTGGATATGCCTATCACAATGGATTTTATGACATGGAATAAAACTACAATGGATCAAATTTTGGATTCGATTGAAAAATTAATTCAGTCAAACACTAAATTCAAGCTATCAGATGGGTTTGAGTTTCATGTTTTTCGCGTTGAGGACTACAACTCTGGCGGTCAGTGTGATATTCATCACAGTGCTATCGAGCGCAAGTATTTAAATCTGCTAACTATACATTGCGATGATAAAGACGAGTAAAAGCATATAAATGTATTATACCTGTCCATGCATAATATCCATTCTTTTTCACAGCCGGTATATATTTAGGCATAAAACTTATTGAGAAAACAAAAAATCAGATCACTAAACACAAAATGAAACTTTGATTCGAAATAAAACATATCAGATGCATATGGTGCACGAGTATCATGCAGCAAGTTGTATTCCTGAATGTGAGATTAATAGTACTGACTGGTTGAAATTTCATCAACATTTCGGCAACGAATTTAGTATCTGTGTCTACTCTGAGTCAACGCACGAATGTCTACTCGGCATCGACTCTACTACTACTCTACCATCAATATATCTTTTACATTCGGAACGCGATGATCACATTTCATTAATAACGTCTATCGTGGAATTTCTTATGGTGTGCAATTACTGTCCCATTGTGACGTTTCGTAAAGTAATACTCACGATTGCATAGCACTCTGTCGCCGATGTTTCTCTACTAAATCAGCTATCAATATGTGTAATTCTACAGTCGCATCGCATATGATAATGTGTAATGATTGTCATCATAAGTTTTATAACGAGCGATGTATGACAAATCATCGCGCAAATGGTGCATGCGAAATCATAAAGGCCTGTCCCCTCTGCTTCATACATGAACCTAAAGGGGGCGATGAACATGTATGCGGAATGACTAAATGTTGTGCATGTAAAGAGAAGTTTATTGTTAATGAAGAACATATTTGTTTTCATACAGTAATTGAAGAAACTGCTTGTCATTATCGCATGCACGTGCCATGAAAATGGGTGATGAGGCTCTAACATACGAATCTTATCAAAAATACATCATTTATGATACTGAAACATATTTAGAACCCATTAACAATGCCGACACTAATATTTTCGGTGAGCATTAAGTTAATCTTGTGGTAGTGAATGTATGCTGCGACACGTGCATTGAGCAGACACTCGAAGCTAAGTGCGCTACGTGTCACTGAGGAATGAATAATGGATATGTTCACTTTCATGGATTAAACGCTAATGATCAGTTTGTTAAATGGTTAACGCGCATAAAATCTAAGCGTGGTAATAAATGGGCAAAAATACCACCTCGTTATTGTGCATAATGCGCATGCATATGATTCGCTTTTAATCCTTCAGTGCATATGCAAGCTCATTAACCGTCATCTAAAAACCTCAAATATCATCATACGTCGCAATTCAATTCTCTCATTTGAAATAGGAACAATTCATTTCATCGATTCCATTAACTTTTTTCCTCTTTCATTACGTAAGGTCGGCGATGCTTTTAATCTTCCTGTGTGCAAGGGAATATTTCCCCATCAACTGAACTCGCCCCAGTATTGGGGTACGTTAACACCCTATACCGAGAGGGAGGTATTCGGCATACAAAATATGAAAGCGAATGAACTGCTCGAATTTGATCAATGGTACAATGAGCAGATATCTAGAGATGCACACTATGATGTCGATAAAAATCTCATCGAATATTGTAAAGATGATGCAGCTGTCTTAAATTTAGCCATGTCTAGATTTAAGTCTTTATTTTCTAAATCAACAGATGGACAAAATTCATTCATATCAGGGATAATGCTAGCAGGTGCATGTAATGTAGCATATCGCACTTTATGTCTATGCCCTGATAGCATTCAGACTTTACCCGAATATGCACTAAGAGCAAAATGTGCATATAGCATGATTGCTGTTGAATGGATGGCATGGGTTAGGTTAAGTGAGGGTTACCAAATCTTACATGCCCTAAACCATGGTGAGCAAAAGGTTTGCAGGCAATATGTAGATGGCTTCGCTCCATGCGAAAATATTATTTTCAAGTTTTGCTGGTGTAAATTTCACGGTCATGAGTCTGATTGCTGTGGCAATAAATGTGAGCAGACATATACACCATATGGTGATCAGCCATATGAAAAAGCATATTCCGCTCTTCAATATCACATTTCATTATTTGAATCGCATGGATATACGGTGAGAATTATGTGGGAATGCAGGTTTAAGAAACTAATCACTAATACCGATGGACTAAATGATTTTATCACCGAATTGGTCTTAGCATACCCCATAGCTCCATGTGATGCACTATTTGGTGGGTGTACATCTGCAATTCGATTATTTCTGGAAGCGGATGAACATACTAAGCTAGAATATTTAGACTGCATTTCCATGTACCCATCAGTGATGAAACAATGTCATTTTCTAGAAGGTGCATAAGCCGTAGTAAGAGGCGATGATTTGAATGATAAGATGGTGCATGACTTCTTTTGTCTTATTAAATGCAAAGTCATCCCTCCTCATGATTTATACTTTCCACTATTACCTACTAGAATATGTAAGCTGCTCATGTTTGTACTATGCGCCGAATATGCAAGAATCAGTCAATCTACCATATGCGAACATGCAGAAGAACAATGTTCCTTATGTGGGGCATGGCCCCGCTCCTGAGCTACAGTTAGCTATTCACCATGGTTATATCATTAAAAAGTTGTACGAAGTCTGGCATTATCCTGAGTCATCACAATATGAACAACATGGTAATAAGGGACTATTTTGTTAATACATTACTGCTTCGTCAAAATTAAGCAGGAACGTAGTGGGTATCCAGACTGGGTCTGTAATGAAAGTGATATAAAGAGTGCTATATACAAGTGTACTACACGCATGAGGCTACACAACTCGACCCAGTGAAAATATCAAATAATCCGGCTCTACATTTTGTAGCTAAATCTGGATTGAATATTTTGTGGGACCTTTTTCGCTACATGATCACACCACGAATAAGATAGTATCAATGTGAAACGAGCTATTAGAGCTTTTGATGGATAAAAGTAAATCTGTCAGCAGCATTTCATTCCTCAATGATACTCTTTTAATGGTGTTGTACGCAGTCAATGAAGAGTACATTGAGTCCCCATTAAACACCAACTGTATTCTTGCATCTTTTGTGACAGCCTATGGGCGAGTAAAACTGTATGAAGTATTGTCCTCACTCAGTCACTGCATAACCTATCATGATACAGATTCTGTGGTATTTAGTACACGTGAAGGTGAGCCGACCATTCAAGCTCAAAGTGAGTATCTAGGTTCTTGGATGAGTGAAATCCCCTCCGACAATGAGTTAACAAGTTTTTGCGCACTTGGTCCAAAAAACTATAGTCTTGAAATGAAGTGTCACAATGATCCATAGATTGTTAAACAGGTATCAAATGATAAAGGTTTAACACTGGGTACTGAACATTCAAAACAAGTAAATTTTGATGTGATGAAAAAATCCATCAAACAAATTATAAATGATGGTGAAATTACAGATAGTAATAGCGTACTACTAAGCTACCAATCTAAGATCACACGCACACCTCAATTTAGTATTCTTTCAATCAATAGTAGTAAGATCTTGATACGTGTCTTCAAAATACGAATTTTGAAACTGGGTGATTTATCTTCTGTTCTATATGGTTACACTTGCGTAGTATAAATATAAATAGTAACGATGTACTGCTATTGTTCAAAAGTGTGTATGACATCATGTTTAATATACAACGTTGATGTAATATACGATAAACAACTGTTAATGCCATAATATTGATGCCTTTAACTAATATATCAGGCTTAACTCTTTAATGGCGAAACCTTCCATAGCCTCCCTCGGCAGTGGTCTATCAACTATATATCTATGCTGTTGAATATTACGAAACTAATGTGAATGTGAGTTTGTAGATTCCTATGTCATTGCACAGTTAAATTAGTTTCAAAATATTCATCAGACTTAAATAACCACTGCAACACAATTTAGATACTGGTGGAAGTTATTCCGATGGTAAATTTTCAAAATTTGTCTTCTCTCCGTCCGCAAATGGGTCTTTCTCTAGCCCGCTAAGGAGGGTGGCTATGGAGGTTTTCGCCATTAAAGGGTTAAGCATGATATTATTTTCAGGACCAAATTTAAAGAGTTAAGTACTGATTTGTGCCGGTTGTGTATGACATCATGGTTTAGTCACATCACCAATGTAATACATGTTAAACAATTGATGACGCCATAATATTATTGCCTTTAATTAATATATTGTCTTAATATTGCAGAATTAGTAAACTTATCATTGTATCACAGTTTGATGCAGGACCAAATTTAGTCACTAAAGAGTAAAGGTCTGATTTGTACCGGTTGTGTATGACCTCATGGTTTAGGTGCATCACTGATGTAATATATGTTAAACAACTGTTAACACCATAATATCAATACCCTTAATAGCATTGCCTTTAATTAATATATTGTCTTAATATTGTAGTATTAGTAAACTTATCGTTGTATCACAGTTTGATATTGCATACTAGAATCATATCGATGTAATAATATGTTGTGTCGCTTATAATTTCAGTATTAATAAAAGATTTTAAAATGATTTAAATTGTTTACTCGTTGTCAATCATGCCATTGAATGGTGCACCCATCACCCCACCCTCTATTGTCAATATGTGTCGGTATGTTGATGCAACACTTCAAAACACATCTGCACGCATTGCACTCACCAAAAACACGCTACGAAATGCAGCTGAATAGAGCACTGTGGTGATCTTTCCATAACATGTGACAAAATGCGGGCTGAAGCACACAGTACTTTACAACACATGCCATCAGCATTTTGATCGTTACCGCATAATGACTTGTGAGTGTGCATTATTTATGGAGTAACGGTTCAAAGATTAGTGAGGATTATGCATCCATTTCAGTCAGTCATGTCTCATAAACGCAATCATGCTTCATTACATCATATCACGTCATCATGCTACTGTTAGGGTTACCACTGATATATAATGGGGGTTTTTTAATTCGCATATGAAATGACTTTCATAATAATCTTCACCCAACCATAAATGTTCTTAGAGATAAAAACAGGATGAGTGAAAACATTTTATATGTAGAAAATGGTTTTTGAAAATTCATATATGAAATGACTGCCTTCGTGAGAATAGTATCAGGATTATATACTGAAGAAAGCACTTGAATAGCATATGTATATTTTTACTGAAACACGTCAATTATTTTATGTTGATGGTTTACATACCATTGAGGGAACTATTTTCAAGGATAGGAAGTTATTTTTAAAAACCTTTCAACTGGAATGACTGGGTCGATAATTTCTCTTGATATGAAAATGAAAATAGATTTTTAGCCATTAAAGGTTGTGTTTTTGGTTGTTTTTTTTTGTTTTTTTTAAATTCACATGTGAAGTGACTATTCAAAATAATCTCCTCTTATACACTTCACCTAACCATAAATGTTCTTAGAGATAAAACAGGTTGAGAGAAAACATATTTTATATGTAGAAAATGTTTTTGAAAATTCACATATGAAATGACTGCCTTCATAATAATAGTATCAGGATTATATACTGAAAAGCACTTGAATAGCATATGTATATTTTTTACTGAAAAACATCATAATTATTTTATGTTGACTGTTTAAAATGGTTTGTATAACATTGAAGGAACTATTTTCAAGTATAGGAAAGCTTATTTAAAAAAACCCTTTTAACTGAAATGACTGGCTAAAACATATACCTAGCAGGCACATGATGTTGTTTCAATGTTGAATCCATGTTGAAATCATGTCATGAATGCCATGTGCCTGTTGGGATATTTCATATGCTTAACTGTGGCTTGTTATAAATCATTACTTTTAATGAGCCACCCGCATCCCACCAGTGCCAAAAATACAGATCTGTGTGTATTATCATAAGACGCAGCTAGCCACATGCCATTCAGAATATTGAAACAGCTGTCGCAGAGCATGTGTCTACGCTTTGCCACACTCCGCAGTAAAATCCAGCTCATAAATAACTTTTTCAAAGCCAAGTAAAATGTGCTATTACAAATTTGAATATAATTGGACACCAATGGTATTATAATCTTTGCCAAATAATAACTGGTGAGTGTGCATTATTGATGGAGTAATGGTTCAAAGATTACCGCATTCACACACATTTCAGACAGTCATGTCTCGTAAACGCGAACATGCGTCATTATGTCATATCATGGCACTGTGCTTCTGATAGGGTCACCAGAAATATATATATATATATATATATATATATATATATATATATATATATATATATATATATATATATATATTTATATATATATATATATATATATATATATATATATATATATATATATATATATATATATATATATATATAGTGTTTGTGTGTATGCTCTGACAGTTGAATGATTATGTATGCGAGTGAATGTGATGGTGTCAATGCTTGACTGTAATACAACGTTCTTTCACCTCTGTACCATGATTGTCTGTGGTCTGATGCAGTGTGGTAAAACTGAAATGATTAATAAGAGATCCAACGTCAATTACTCCCCCCTCCACAGAGGATCGTGTACTGCTATGGTGTGTGGCAAGATGGATATAATGATTTAGTGCAAGAAGTAAAATTTAAAGAAGGGGTAAATTTTGAATTAGACAGAAGTTGTAGGACATTGGTGATACTGGATGATTTGTTAAATAAATGTGAGGAAAATGTGGCTGACTTATTTACAAAACGTTCTCATGAGAACTGTAGTGCCATCTTTGTAGCACAAAATCTTTTTCACAAGTTGCATAATCAGTGCGACTTATCAGTTAACTGTCACTACATGGTATTGTTTAAGAATCCACGTGATGCATCCTTTATGCACTCTTTATCCAATCAATGTATCCTTGTAATACAAAGCATTTGATATAAGCATATAAGGATGCTACATGCACACCTCACTCATATCTACTTTTGGATTTGAAACAGTCAATACCGGGCAATATCAGACTCCATTCAACTGTTCATCCAAAGGACATCTGTTACGTGTACATACCAAAGAAGTGAAAAATGGCACCCCATAATATAGGACAACATTTACCTATGCTACAGTATATGACCAAAGTAAAACCAAAGATCAGAAATGATGTACTCAAACAATGTTCAAATGATTTGATAGTCATGTCTTAATGTATTACTCGGAAATGTCCGGCTTACTAAATCATGATACAAGCAACTGAGTAAATATAAATGACATATGTGTGCGCTGACCAGTCGTGGAGTACCGTATGCATGTAAAAGACATCTGTTACAGACAGGTGGATTTTTGGGAGCCATATTGCCCGCAGTGATTGGCATACTAGCGCCCTTAATTGGTCAACTGTTCCCGTGGGAAGATGGAACATGTACCTAAGATGGCTTCGGTACCACACGAATTGATAGGCAATTTAAATGAACAGAGTAAAATATCTCTGCTACAGACAGACCCAGCGATACATAAAACTATTAGTCTCGACAATGAGATATTCAATATATTAGCGTGACACAATATTTCTGAGCATGATGTCAACATCGTATTCGCAAGTATTGGATAAATATAGGCGCTACTATCAGCAATCAATAGGGCAGCAATATCATGCGCCACCTCTTCAACCCATACCTACGTCAGATGTACTGCCTACACAAATACTTGATCATACAATGAGGGGAATACCAAAGACATATAAGACAAAAGCCAGCAGAAATTGATAATTTGTGCTCAGTTCCTGAACGTTCTAATGTTAATGATCTAGATGAAGCAATGATAGAGGGTATGTTTTACCCGAAAGGTAATGTACTCGATCTGCTTACAAACGTTGTTGCTCATGGGTGCAAACCTCGACATAGTGGTATGCTCGATGTCACAGAGGGCAAGTTTCTTAATCTGGTATGTGACTTAAACATAGCACACAGATTTATCGGACAAGAGAAAACATTGCAGCAGATATATAATGTCAATGATAACAATTATAGCATCAGTGAGCACACACCTTCTGCTGCGTGTAAAAGGATGCATAGAAAAAGTACAGGTACACTGTCTGTTAGTGAGTACATGCCTTCTCTAGCGGGTAACAGGAAGAAAAAGAGCAAAGCAAAGAGATATATTACACTGGTGCTGGTGAATTTAGTGAAGTAATGAATGATGCTAAATTGGCGAAAGTATATTATGATCCAAAGCATTCTGCCTCCTTTGGTGGAAAGGAAAAGCTATACAATGCATTTAAAGGTAAAATACCCCATGCCTATATTGAAGAATGGTTGAAACGTCAGGATGTATACATCCTTAACAGACCACAGAGAACAAAGTTTACTAGATGTAAGATAATAGTAATGGCTGTCGATGAGTTATGGCAGGCAGATCTGATCTTGATGGGAATGCTAGCAAAGGAAAATGATGCCATGTTATACATACCCTGTGTTGTTGATGTACTCTCGAAGTATGCTTGGGTGGAAAATCTGTAGAGCAAAACATCCGCATCAGTCAAGAAAGGATTAGAAGCTATTCTGTCATGTACTGAATGATGTCCACATGCTATTAAAAATGACAAAGGTGGTGAGTTCGTCAATGGAATAGTCAAAAAATATTTGACTGAGAATGGAATACATTTCTATACCTCGCAGAATGAGCCACACGCTGCTATGGTGGAATGTTTTCAACGGATGTTAAAGGGCCAAATATATAGATACATGACACATAAGAATACCTGAAGGTATATCAATGTATTACCTAGTTTAGTCGCATTGTACAATACAACTGTTCACACCAGCACACGTATGCCACCGATACATGATGATCATAGTACTGAGCTGATCGCATGGAGAAATATATATGTAGGGAAGAACAACAGGAAGAACCCTAAACTAAAGAAAAATACACCAAAATCTGGTGATCATGTGAGAAACTCGCAAGCAAGAATGCCATTTCAGAAGGCGCATCACGAGCAGTGGAGCCATGAATTGTTTAAGGTGAATGATGTTCTTTCTGACAAATATCCGATCTTATATAAATTGGAAGATTATTCGGGTGATCCAATTATTGGAACTTTCAGAAAATTGGTGGCATGAAAGAAGATAGAGAATACTATTGGAATAGATAATTAAGTGTAGGAAGGGAGCCAAGGGAGTATGTGAATATTACATCAAGTGGCTCAGCTATCCCTCCAAGTTTAACTCGTGGGTTACTGAGCTCAACACTATACAGCATTAATAATGGACGCATATATAGAGATGTTCAGATTAGGGAATGTAATGCATAATGGGTTCGCATGTACCAAAGGAGCAGATAGTATACCTAGCACAAGTCATAATCATTTATATCATGATCATGTATATCGTGAATCTGAGTATACAGAATGGTCAGGCAGGTATCTGGATATCGCTTCTGAGTAGTTGCTTAGGGTATATATTACCCAGGCCATGCATTAAGCTGTTAAAGATACCGCAACCATCTTTGGAGAATGAATGAGGACCAGTTTTACGTGACTCTTCCAAGCAATAGTAGTATGCAGTACTATCCTAACAATAAGATATCCGAGTTTAGACTGCAGCTACAAATGCCATTGTCATTAGATGGTGTGTGCAAAGTGAGGATCTCAAGCGTACTATATCCCAGGAGCTGGCTTACTGTTACTAGAGAAAGTTACGTACAAATATATGCGTGGAGTAAGACAAAGAAGAAGAAGGATGAGGATAATGCCAAATCTGGTATTGTAGTGGATGTTGGTAAACCAACACCTGTTGATCTGGACAAACTCAAAAGAGGGCCACCGAATGATCAACCTAGCGCTGAGCGAAAAAAGCGTATTCGTCGTAGCTTTCACGAACTTAGTGAATCACATATTATAAAAGTACCAAAGGGATACTATGCAGTGAAGAATATGGTAGACTATATAATTGGACAGATAGAAAATCATCAGAAATTTAAGAATAAAAAAATCTTTCTCAATTTTTATTTATATTGCGCGAATCTTGTATCTCTTATGATTAGACGTAATTATGGTATTAAGTTTGGCCCAGAAGTATCTAATTTAATTGGCTACGATGAAAAAATACATACAGGACCAGTAGAAGTATTAAAATCATTTCGAAAGCGTCGCCAGGGCGGACCAATGACGGCATATATAAACTGTGATATTGTTTCTCACAGCGTAATAGGTGAAATGTCAGCACCACTGCTACGGGTGATTCCATTGTCTAGTACTGATGGTGGAAAAGATAAATGCCAGTTGACGTTTCCCGATATTCAGTATCGCCCTGTGTCAAAGAACTACTTCGATACAATAGGAACATTTATAACTGATAGGTCAGACTCAAATATACCATTCGAGGATGGAGCGTCACTGAGTGTACTATGTATACATTGCACACGACGACGATGAGAGGATTGAGTCATGCTAGTGCCTTGGGGCGGTATTATGCCAGTCAGGTGGGTTATGGATGTATTCCAGTATTTGTAGGTGTACGATACCAAGTGGGCAATGGGTTAGGTAATATCTTAGGTGGACTACTACGCTCAGCAATACCTTTCATGAAAACTGTTTCCAAGACAGTAGGTAAACAAGCTTTTAGCGCGGGAGTTGGGTTAGCACAGGATGTAATGGCAGGAAAGAATGTTAAATCTTCAGTGAAATCAAGAGTGCATGGTGTAGCCAGGGCTCTGATACCAGAGGTTGTAACAGCAGTACGTGGAAGATTAACCAAACCTAAACCAAAACATAAAAAGAGGAGTAATGTACGCAATGCTCAGTCAGTGCATGCGACACCGAAGAGGAAGGGACGCAATAAACAGAGCAAACATGCAGATATCTTCGACTCACTAAAACATTGACCGTAGTCATGCATGTGAGTGTTCAAAGAGTGAATTGGACATTTTTCAGACACATCCCATAGTAACGATGTTGGAGTCCGCAAAATGGGAACAGTTTCAACCTGTATCGAGCTTATCAGATTCTGGACCAATCAAGTTTTACATCAGTGGATCTTTGGATAGATACTTAGATCTTACCCAGTCTTACATCTCGATTAAAGTTAAGGTAGTAAAGCTAGATGCGGCAGGTACTGAGACACAGCTCGCAGTTGATGAAAAGAGGGGTTCTGTGAAAAATCTCCATCATATGATGTTCTCACAGGTGGATGTTTTTTTAATGGAAAACGTGTCAATAACTTGAATGAAAATTATGCTTACCGTGCTTATTTTGAAACATTGCTTAATTATGGAAGCGATGTCACATCCTCGCATCTCCAACATGCTGGATGGCGAATGGACAATGCTGGTGAATTTGATAATGTCACTGATACTATCTTAGAATTTCAAGAATGAAGAAAAATGATGGCTGAAAGTAAGACAATGCAATTAATTGGTCGCATACACACTGATATGTTTCTGCAGGATCAATTTCTGATTGTATCCGTTGATTAGAGAGTACGTCTGCAGCGAACTAAAGATGATTTCGCCATTATGTCTACAGATGATCTCAAACTTAAGCTGAAGTTATTGTCAGCTAACTTATTTGTATGTAAAGTTATACCATCCTCTGATCTGTTAGCATTGCACACGGTTACTCTGATAGTACGATAGAAATCTGATCAGACTTTAATGTATTAACAGATTATTAAAAAATGCTGAATACCTTTGAAATAGAGCATCTATTATTCGGGGACGACAAAACGTGCGAACACTTCCTCTGAGTTTTTCCAATTGACAATGTACCTGGTCATATTAAATATCATAAATTTTCATTAGTGATAAACACGCATCCCAGTAATAAATGTGGGCAGCACTGGCTTGCAGTTTATTACACATTGAGTGGAAAGGTAGAATACTTTGACCCTTATGGAAGACGTCTTTCAGACAGAAGAATGATATCAAATGTTCGCAATGGGTGTCATGCATGTATTTATTCCTATAATGCTGAACGTGTTCAACTGGCACTGATGACAACATGCGGATATTATTGTGTATACTACTTATATTATCATTCGAGAGGTGTATACATGAAGCATATACTATGGACGCTAAGAAAACGTGACAGAAACGAGATGCGAAAGTGAAACGTTTAACTCTAAGAATGAGAGAAAAGATGCGGAAAAATATCAATAGATAATTAATAATAATAATTATTGTTTCTCATGGATTTATAGAATAATAGATGTCATTAAATGTTGTCACTAATTTAGTTTATTATTGTATTTTCTTATTTTTCTCCGATGTGTCAATAAAATAAAATAAATAAAAAAGGGTATTATTTGATCACCGCCACTTATACTGTTGCCCCAATCTCGCATTGCAATATGCACACATACTAATGGAATGATATCATGTTTATACACACACACGCACGCACGCATGCATGCATGCACGCACGCACACGGGGCACACACATGCACACGGAGCACATACAGGGAAATGTGCATGTGCACAAGGATGCACAGGGGTACGCATGCGCACATGGGGGCAGACGCATGCATGCATGCACACAGGGACACAACATATAACTAGCAGTATTGCATATTAGCATATGTGCATATGAGCGAGACCTTTATTAAACCCTCATTGACATACCCTCTCCAACCTATATGCCATTTTTTCACACACCACGCTCTCACACATTCCAACCACAATGTCTAGACAAATGGATAGCCATCAGAGTCAGTCATTCCAATGATAAATTTTCAAAAATAGTCTTCTCTAGGTCTGCAAGTATGAATATGAAGAAATTCAATAGGGGTTGGTAGGTGGGTGGGTGTTGGTGGTGGGGTGGGGATAATGCATGGTGTTGGGTGTAGGTGGTAGTGGTGGTGGTGTTGGTGGTGGTGTGTAGTGGTTGGTGGTGTATGTTGGTACTGGTGGTAGTGGTTCTGGTGGTGCTGCTAGTGGCGGTTGTGGTGAAGGTGGTGGGTGGTGGTGTTGATGGTGGTGGTGGTGATGATGGTGGTGGTGCTTAGTGGCTGCTGGTGTATGACAGTAGTGTTCCTGGTGGTGGTGCTAGAGGCGGTGGTGGTGAAGGTGGTGGGTGGTTGTGTTGATGCTGGTGGTGTGTGTTGGTGGTGATGATGATGATGGTGGTGGTCATGGTGGTTGGTGGTAGGTGTTTGCTGGCCCAATATTTAGACAAATAGATAGTCAGAAGAGCCAGTCATTCCAATGATAAATTAAAAAAATAGTTTTCTCTTGGTCTGCAAATGGACATTTTCTATGAGAAAATCTATAGTGCCCATGTAATGGTGTAACATAAGGTGGCCGCTTAGGGCAGGTTAGACTGAATTATATAGTAAAAAACATGGTTATAACGTATCACTGTTCTGTAGCCCAAAAGGATATATTTATAGTTGACTTGTAGTAAATGACCATCCATGATCATGCTACTATGCTCGTAATATGGCTCTTAATTGTTGAAATGTAATGTCGTGAATGATAAGGCATATGGTCTCCATCCAACTCCCCACAATGCACTTACTACTGTTAACGTATGAACACTGTGAATTAAAAATGCATTAATCTTTAGTGGTAAATGTAGTTCGGATCGACCGGTTGGATACCGGTGGTACCAGCTAAGCTGGGTACGCGCCGCCCATCCTGGAATCGTTTCCTGAACATGCCCCCTGCCCTCTGGGTAGAGCCATAAGAATATATAGGCCTATGGGAGAGATAGCATTGAGAAAACGACTAAGTTCGTTAAAACGCATGATGTGCATGCACGCGCTAGGATGCTGTTTTTGATATAGCGCATAGTTATGACCAAGATAGGACAGCGCTTTTAGTGTGCGGAGATGGTACCCTGTAATCCTTATTGATTGCCTGTTCCCATTAAATCTGGCATTGATCAAGACCAGAATTTAACGGGTTTTTTAAATCTGTAAATCATTTGAAAGTCGGTTGAGAAATGGCTGAGTTATCCATGGAAAACCCTTCTTGATTATCTTCAAAATATTGCCGTGACGTCATAACCACATGGACGCAAAACTTCTAGAATGTTCTAGAACATTCAGCTGTGCTATTATTAGCTACACGCTGATTGGCTGTTGCTCGAACGATGATTGTTTGGAGCTTGCGCCTGTGACGTCACGAGGAGTATAAAAGGAGACGCGATCCAGTGATCGGGAGCATCCTCGGCCAGGGACCAAACAAGTTGGACCTGTATTAGCTGCGATCAACAGATATTACGCATATGACTTCAGTTTTCTGTTCTTCTCCCGTAGCTAGCAGTAGCCAACCCACCGCAGTAAGAACAATTTTATAACTCCCTACTTACAGGAGTAATTTGAAACTTCTGATTATTGTTCACGAATATCAATATCTACTTCGGAACACAAATTTGCAGTGAGGCCTGTATGGCCTGAATATGTGAGTCTACAGATGTAGAGGCAGGATGTTCTTTGATGGCTGACTCGCCGGATCTGCTAGCCATGCCAAAAAGTGGTATTTCAACCATCACCGCACTAATATCGTGTAAGTTCTTCTAACTTTCTACCACAGCAAGTACACACTGCCCAGTGCACCTTCAGAGCTGGCTGATGTACCCAGCACCGTGAAGCTTTGTTTTGTATCTTCGTTTGCCTCTGACAACCCCCGCTTGTTATCGGGTTGTTTACACTTCCATCCATGCCATCGGTGTACGGGAACTTTCTTCACTACAGTAGTACTATCGTATCTTTTGCTGACTGCTCATTAGACATTCTATTAGGCTTACAGTGTTGAGCGATGTATTCCTGCCTTGAGTATTCTTGCGAGAATCTTGTTTGCGGAAAACAGTTTGCCGGGAACCAACCTGCTGGAACTTTTCAGCTTCCGGAGAATGCATCATCTCACGTCGACTACGGAATAACGTATCAATTTCAGTAACACTGTAGCCTAACTTAAGAATGACTACCAATTATTCAAGTAACTATACTTCGCAGTTTAATTATTTCTCTATATGTATTTCGTTAATTATATTGTATCCATAAGAATGGTCCCCATGACTAAAAGGAACCGTAACAGTCTTAGGACCGCTAGTTATAATTTCTGTATCTGTTTATAGTTATTCTCATTTTCCTCCATGTGTTGCACTATAATAGGTTCGTAACCTGTACTTATATGTATACCTTGATCATTTGATACCGTATTGATTGTTCTGGTTAGATTATGTATATATATGGCCAGTGGCCATCCATTCATATGTTTTGCTTATTCATAGAAAATTTAGGACTGCAGTGCATGTAGGAAACACTATACAGCAACACTTATATATGCAGCACTTTCTCCCGCCACCAACAATTTTTCACTGAGGTCGCTATCCATAACTCTGTTTATCCCGGCATGCTACCGACTAAACCTTTTTTATTCAGCTCAATAGGATAGGTTCAAAATGATTAGAGACACTTTCTTCATTACGTACTCTGTAATATACTCTTCTCTTCCAGTAGTGCAATAATCTAGCACCGCACTCCGGTGAGACTCATAACTCCAAGATTTTGTCTCTCTTCATGTTCCACTCAGCCTTGTGGCTTCTTAATTGTTTGGATGTCCCTATCCGCACCATGGGCTGATCCGACTCTGGGAAACTATTGAGGTTTCCGAGCAGTGATGGCCAGGGTGTGGAGTCACATACATTTCCCTTGTATCTTTGGATACTTAGTAGTTAGCACTTTAGCCCATGTAAGAAAGCACTGCGAAACCATATTAATTATTATTTTTATTACTGAACAAACCTCCCGCACCGCAGTGCAAAACTGGGCAACTTGTATATAAACCTAATGACACGTTAAACGGTTAATTCCATAGGACCGGTGACGGGCGAGATACGTACCCCCACCGAATTCCATAAGAATGTCCGGGCATGATATTTAGATCTGCCACACCCTTGCGGGAAGGACATTTACGGTGGGTATTCATCTCTCTTACCCTAACCATAACGAGAGAACAATGCTCTAATAATGCTTTCGTGAAAAGTAACCCATGTTTTGTAACGTTTTATGTGGTTACGGGGTGGGATGTCCGGATTCTTATCCAGTTCAGAGATCTTGCTACATAACATGTATGAGCACTGTCTTCAGCATTGATGTCTTAGGGCATCTGTTCTCAGTTACAGCCGTATCTACTAGCTAGGTAGATACCCACCAGTTGCGGCCAAAAATAGTTCTTGTTTTGAAAACAACTAACAGCTAATTAAGCAAAGCCGAAGGCCCGCATAAATAAAGCGGCAACTACTAAATCAGCATCCCAAGAATCACATAAGATGGTGACGAGGAAATCTATCAGGAATCGCCCGTCCCGTCTTCACATAAAACAGTACGCACCCCTAGTCATAATCTCACTAGGTATGGTCTTTTCTTTTTCAAGCATTTTTGGTTGAAATATTAGAGTGGGCCCATTTTTGCCTACTACTCTTCTCCCGCTTTAACCAGTGGTGACACCTTCCCGAGACGGAGGCCCGCGCGAGGCACTTGCCTCTCACAAGGATTCAGCGATGACGGTCCACATGAGGATAATACTCCTCACCCAAACTAGCACTAGGAGTAGTGCCCGCTTGAGGCGCATAACTTTTCGTCCGAGATAACCTTCTTCCTTTCAGCATAGAGGTATAATAACTTATATTAAGTTAATTAGTTAAGTCTCGTGTACAGGAGCCTCCTTTGTGGGGATACTTTTGCGGACCTACGAGTCTGTGTGGTACCTCCGGGAGCCCAATGTTTAAAAGTTCATCTACCTGTCTCTATGTCGCGTATTTTCGTATGCTATTGCTGTAGTAGTATCTAGCATATTTATAATTGTTTAGGTAAACTCATTGTATAGACTTATATTTTTAGGTCACCAAATCAAATCTTGTAAGTCCATAGATCACGAAATTGCTATGGACAGGCATACTGGTGACACAAATTCTTGAGATGAGACCATTGTGTTTAATGTTCACGACGATGGTCGCATGGCCCCACCGGAACGATTGAGTTCCACCGGCCTTAAGAGCTGTTTTTGTTTCCCACAGGGCAGTCTCGTACAAGGTCCGTCACCCCGATTTAAAGCGGACACCTGCATGAACAATAGCAGCCACCCACTCATTTAGAACAATAGCGGACACCAGCTCAATTAGAACAATAGCGTACAGTATACACCCGCTCATTTAGAATGATACACTCCACCCACTCATTCAAATCAACCAATCAGAACGCAGTATTTAAATAGGTCAAGAGCTCATTTGCATAACAATAGTGTCCAGCTTCCCCCTAGACTACTTTAGTTTTTGTAATGACAAGCATATTATTAATGAATGGTTATAGGCTAGGTTAGTCAGACTCGATAGAATGAATATTATTTATTTATTTAAATTATTTATTACAATTAGGCTTACATAGGCCCTACTAAATTTTGAGTCGATGGTAGCTAGCCTGTTCAGTATTCCATGTTGTAGTGAAGGCCACACATTTTGACAGCTGTTTACGCGTACGTTACTATGTCAATAAGCGGGCCTATATGACCAACGAATTCTGGCCTACATGCATTACAGAGACGCATATATTTACGCCCCTCTTCGTGAATACGGCGTAATTATGAGGCGTAACTCTACTCTGCAAACAATGCTATGTTGGCCCAATGTTGGACCAACGTATATGTTTATTTGTTAGCCCAACATAGTTTTGCTCGTTGGCGTTACGTTGGCCCAACGTATCACGTAGTTTTCCACGTAAAATCTATGTTGGCCCAACGTAACTAACTTACCATCAGCCAGCCAACGTAAATACAACGTGGGCCAAATGTAACTAATTTTCTATTAATCACCCACACGTAAGGCCAACGTTGGGCCAACGGAGCTACACATTGGGCCAACGTAAGGTCAACCGGCAAAACTCCGTTGGGCCAACAAATAAAACTTACGTTGGGCCAACGGAACAATGTTTGCTGGGTAGGGCGTAAGTTACGCCAGCCCCTGATCTCACCTAACACGCCAACATACATAAAGCTCGATACATACGTACAACACAGCAATTAGTTGCATACAACAAGTTGTACAAGTTGCATACAACAGGTTGTACAACAAGTAATTGCATACAACAAATTGTTTACAACAAGTTGGTTCCGCCAGTACACACGAGCCAACAAGTTGCGAACAACATTTGTGCAAAATCTAAAAGCGGCATAAAAATGTCAGAATTAGTAAAATATATGTCTCTTCGTTTATCGCGATTAAAGAAGTCTCGTATTTTCACATTAAATAAACACTCGTACACCTCGTAAAGCTCAAGACAATTATGACGTCATATTAAACTACGTGACGTGTAGGATGACGTCATAAGTAATTACAGAATGAATGACACGATTAAGTATAAAGGTTGATTCATACTCCACGCGAAACTGGTATACGCACGTAAAACTTGGTAACGTTTCCTACGCGAGGCTCGCTGTTCGACACGCTTCATGGGGGCTTGCGAAGCTGAAAATCCAGCAGATTCTATATGAGATGGAGCAACGTGATCTAGAAACTGCCCCAGCAGTAACCACTAGTGCCTCCAATGATAAAACATCCGGTGATAATTCGCAATAGTTCTCAAGACCGAGATGTGAGGCCTGATTAGATATTATACACACATATATAAGTCGAGTTTCTTATAGATGCCATCTATTTGTACATTCGATTTCTCCATGTAGTTCATCTGGTACATGATGGATTCGAGCTAATGACTTGTACTTTGTGAGCGCCAAAAGGGAGAAAGCCGGTCGTCCAGACGGAGTTAGTCCTGATGTGTGAGGAATATAGATAAATTATAGATTAATAACTAAGTTAATAAGCTGATTCTCTGATAATTCTAGTCCCCACTTGGCGAATCTGTTGGACAGAGAAAAACCAATCCGTCTCTATGTCTGACCATGTGTCTATAAGTCTGAATACAGTTTTCCTAACATTGTCAATGTGCTTGATTTATGTTAATGTTTACACGGAAGTATTGCACAAGCGGAAATACCATACATAGAACATCAAAATTATTGCGCAATATAAGATAATCATCAATTTATTATATATGGAAGGGGTGCAGAAAAAGGGTACGGGTAGTTAAACCAGAAGGGGCCCTCCCGGTCAAATTCTGAAACATAGGTGCTCTCAGAGGGGCTCTTCTGTATTTCCAGTGGTAAATGTGGATCCTCGGTTGGCTGCTAAATTATTCAATTTTACCTTGTTAAAGCTCCCCTGCTGGGGAGCGTGGTGGTGCGCACCCCTGCCCCTTGTGGATCTGCTACTGAGGAATAACCGCATTACATATTCTATCGTTTGAAATGGATAAAGCTGCATTTTCACAGCAAAATATGTGAAAATAAGATTGTTGCAATTGCATACTTTTATAAATTGTGTACATAAAAGTAAACGAAATAAATCTTAACATGTTCTAATTTCATTATATTTAAACTACTATAATTTTTTTAAATGTGAAATTGAAATAGAGACGTGAGCCACTATTTCAATTTCACGATATAAAATCTACCTTAATTTATATGGAATGAAATTATCATAATTATGTTAACATCTATTTTATATAGTGATACACGAGCTAAGGTTATAACATTATATAATTGAAATAATTTTAGTTTCGGGCATGTTTGTGTGAAGATGCAGCTTCAATGACATGTACAAACCAGTCTATTACATACAGGTTTGACTGTGACTGGCGTCAAGTAATAAAACAAAAAGATAACATATTTCCGAAAATTTTGTTCCCAATCCCAGGATGATTTATAATAAAGAAATTTTAGTTACCTCTCCGGGATGATTGCGGTTTTGAGTGTAGCTTTCGTGACCATCTCGGTCACTTCTTCAGCACTAACTGACGTCACTGCTGAAGACGTGACCGAGATGGTCACGAAAGCTACACTCAAAACCGCAATCATTCCGGAGAGGTAACTAACACTTCTTTATTATAAAAAGACAATAGTTTAAATAAGGCTACTGAGTTTTGTTCAATTTATCTAATGGTTGTCATACTCATGAAGATGTGTGGCTGTTCGATCAGCAACTGCAGCCTGCCACGGAACACTTCCATGGTTTGACAAGAAGTACGCCATGAATCTATCACGAATCATGTTTATATCCTTTGAAGCCCGATTAGCTCCCTGGCGTCCCACAGGCCTGGGATTACCGTCATCACGAGCTATCCTTCTCCATTGTCCCGGGCGTAGGATACCATCTTCTCCTATGTAATCTGCGAACATTGGAGGAACATAGCGAACTTGAGGAACACTGTCGCTATCTGTACTCTTGAGGTAATTATGTAGTGCTACCGTAGCTTTTGTTCTTGAGGTAATTATGTAGTGCTACCGTAGCTTTTGCTACACCATCTACGTTGGTGGGATTGGCTTCGATTGGTTTACCAAGAATTCGCCAACGGGCTGTCAAGATACCGAACGCATTTTCAAATATTCTTCGAGCTCTGCTAAGCCGATAGTTGAATATGCTCCTGTCCCTCGTCAAGCCAATACCTAGAAAATAAATCAGGTAGATGATACATATAATATGCACTGACTTTAGTTGACAATGTAGATGTATCAGATTTACCCTACATAAAATCAGCCGCCACCACCATAAGTTCATAACTACAAAACTGCTACAAAAACCACGGTTGTTGCTTCTGCTGTCCCTACTCCTACTCTTCCTGTTCCTGCTGCTGCTGCTACTGCTGCTACTACTGCTGCTGCTACTGCTGCTACAGCTGCTGCTACTGCTACTTCTGCTACTGCTACTGCTGCTGCTACTGCTACTGCTGCTACTGTTGCTGCTGTTACTTCTGCTGCTGCTGCTGCTGCTGCTTCTACTGCCGCTGCCTCTGCTGCTGCTGCTACTGCTGCTGCTGCTGCTGCTACTGTTGCTGCTGTTACTCCTGCTGCTGCTGCTGCTACTGCTGCTGCGGCTACAACTGCTTATGATGATGAAACTTCTGAATATCATCAATAAGTGAAACTTAACATAGCAGTCGGAATTTATCTCACCCTCGTGATCCATGAGCCTGCAGTAATTAGTGTGCTCCTTTTGACATCCTGACCCCGCCCATCAAATTTGCTACGGGCGCCATTGCCAAATACCCCCCTGATAATCATCCGCTCACCTATTTGTTTGCCTCCCCGTATATATTACTAATTATCTGTTGCCCTGTAGGTGGGGCTTAGAATACACCTTCCGTAACCTCTGCATGTCGTAAGAGGCGACTAAAGGAGGTAAGGGTGAGGTAACCCTGACAGAAACCTCGAGTGCTGAAGACGGAGGTTCCAGGCCACACGGCGCACTCTAATAAACCATGGATCCACGCACTT
This sequence comes from Chaetoderma sp. LZ-2023a, assembly GCA_034401795.1. Lineage (NCBI taxonomy): Eukaryota > Metazoa > Mollusca > Caudofoveata > Chaetodermatida > Chaetodermatidae > Chaetoderma > Chaetoderma sp. LZ-2023a. Next base: position 87,064,498 of record CM067367.1, read on the forward strand.
AACGCATATGATGATGTCGATAGTCACTTACAGGACTGGCGGTATGATCAGCGAACGAAAAGAAGAAGAAGAAGAAGAAGACTAATTATCTGTTTATGAGTTCGATTTTGCAAACCGATTTAACTTTGGAAAGTACGGTTTCGGTTGGATTTGAGAACCAACAAGCTAGATTATATTAAACTTCTTACCAGGATATGGTCGCATAAGATGTGTCTGTAGGGGAAACGCCTCGTCGCCGACAAATACGTATGGACATCTATCCTGGAATCCTGGCAGGAATGCATCATCTGGCAGATCTAATGTGCCATTCTCGAGTCGCTGCCCAAACTCGCTTTGATCAAACTCACCACTGTCGGATTCTTTACCAGAAGCGCCCACATCTACTACAGAAAACTTGTATCTGACATCGACGACGGCCATCAGTACAACAGAAAAATATTTCTTATAGTTAAAGAAGTCGCTTCCAGAATTGGGTGGGGCCTTTATCTCGACATGTTTCCCGTCGATAGCGCCTAGACATAGAGGGAAATTCCAATAGAGCCAGAAGTCAGATGCATTACGAATCCATGTCTCACGAGATGGAAAGGGAACATATTGTTCTTTCAAGGCTTCCCAGATGGCACTGCAAGTTTCATGGAATGCATAGTGCACTGTTGATTTGCCTATCCGATAGCTATCTGCAACACTCTGCTGTGATTTTCCACTTGCAAGTATTCGCAGGGTCAGTGACAACCGTTCCTCAGCCGAAACTGGACTTTTGTGCGTGTTTCTGTGGATGATCTGAGGGCCAACCTTGCTCAGCAAATCAGCAAACCGTTCTCTGTCCATCCGAAAATATCTTAAATGAATCTCATCGGCATTAAAATTCTGAATATCCCGCAATAAAGAGTGATATTCTCCATTTATGTTTCGGGAACTATTTACCGGACGAATATACCATTGCCTATTCCTGCGCCTCAATTTTTGCCTACGATACATAGCATACAAGAATATAATATCATCATTGTCCATACTCGCCATTCTACGTATGGTGCTGGCGGTGCGTGTAAGTATGAACGGCTACGCCAAGTTCGCGGTCAGTTACCTGGCCGAGCGCACGAGCATGAAATGTACAAAGCATGAACACGGTCGCGTGGCAAGCTGTACTACTGCTTTGATTACAGCGCGTATTCCATGTTTCCCAGGAGTATGAATCAACATTAAGCGCTTAGAAGAGGTTGTACACGGGCGAAGTGTGAGTGGAGCTTAGCTAGAGATGGAAGGGCATAGTTAACACTAGAAAGGCCCATTGATCGGTTGTATAAAATGTTGGATAACAAAGTTGGATGAAACCGATACACACGATACAACTTGTTGCATACAACTTGTTGGATGAAAAAGTTGGATGAAAGTTGGATGAAAACAGAACACGGTTCTATATTTTCATCCAACTTTTTGTTGTATACAGCATGTTGTAAGTGGGTACACACGGTACAACGTGTTGTATACAACATGTTGTAGACAACTTGTTTGATGGTGTGTACACACTTACAACATGTTGTATACAACTTGTTGTGCCGTGTGTATCAACCTTTAACATGCACACTCATGTAGCCTCACGGTCCCACGTATTTACGACTCACAAAACTGTACACAACTCACCTTCAAAGATTATTAATAACGTGACCCTTCCTGTTTCGTGACTAATATCGTGCTAACATTTAGTCTATCGTGAGTGTGATGGAATGAAGTTAACTGGCTAACTACTGCAAGTCACCAGCTTATAATTGCAATATCCTGTTTTGTACAGACAGCGTACTCCAGGGGTTGAATCCGGATCTGCTGAATATTTTGAAAACAATTTGACTAGAATTTGGTGGTTAGCCACCAACAACTTTCAATCAAATAGCTTTCAAAATATTCATTTAGTCCAGAGTTATATCCCCTGAAAGACATTGTCTGTACACACTCAACACCCAGACGATAACGAATACGCCAGTAAAGCTGTCTACGCATATATTCTAACAGCTCGCTTCGTTTATCAACAGTCAGTCCCGTTATTACAGCTGGCTGTGTATTCGACTAGCTGATAATTAACCCTTTGAAACCCACAGACAAAAATAAAGATCAGACACAATTGTACGCAATTTTCTGTTGAACAGCTTACACGGTAATTTGATAGGAACCTGTTGCTGTCCGTCACAACACGGGACCGTAAAGTGGGTTCGGAGGTTAAGAGGACTGGTGGTGGTGGTGGTGATGGAAGTAGAGGTTTGTGGTAGGTATATATACTATATATGCGGATGTCGATTCCCTCGCATACGGAGAGGGTGGGGTCTGTGAGGTTCCCTAGAAATGAGAAAATTGGATATTTCAGAAGCGATATCCTACATTCTGAGCACTGCAAGTAACCAACTTCTGGTCATTTGAATAGTGCGTGGGTGTTAAAAAATATATTTCGAAATTCGAAATGCATCACCATATCCACTCGCTAGCACAAGGCCCATGCAAAAGCTTACACGCAGGCCTATTGTTATATTTATATCAATATTATTAGGCATTAGGCTTCAAATGGTTATATTAATGCGGATACCATTGGGCGAATAGAGCTATTGTGTATGTGGAGTCACGTGCGTGTCCGCCATTGCGAGCTTAGGGGTATTGGCGCGCGCGCGCACATGCGCATGCGTGTGGACGGCGCGCACGAGTGCGCTTGTGGGTGCGTCTAAATATATATAGGCCAATGTGCGCATGAGTAAGGACAACAATTTCATTCAATGTTTCGCTTCCGTGTTTTATTGACGTAATGAAGTGAATAATCCGGATGAGCTTGAACAATTTCATAATTTGTCGAATTCACGTTCGCTCAATGGAAAAGCCAAGATAACCACAAATGCACAAATGCACTTTAAATCAGCAAAATATATGCGAGTCTTGATGATTATTAAAAATAATTTGACTGAAAATAGCTGTTGCCTTTACTACCAACATAGGCTAGTTAGCGTAGGGGGGGGGGGGGTGGTACCATGCCTGCCTGACGACCCTCCCGTCAGTCCGTCTGTCTGTCTGTCACGCATAGGCAGCAACAGCGCGCTTTAAATTAGTTTCAAAATTTTCAACACCTTACCTGTATAGTTTTCTGTAAATATTTACATACTAGAATAAAACGGTATTCGTCTTCTATATCGTTGTTACATGTTCTATCGACAGTGGCGTACGCGGCCATCTGCCTGTTTCTACGCGTAATCTGCGGGATCCTATTCGTATCTTGGTCACACCGTGCTTGAGGCTAGTAATTTTCACTTTAGCTAAATAACATTTGTAATCTAGCTGGACAGAAATGCGCTGTTTACCTCTAATTGACCTCGCCAGTTTTGTAAATAATTATCACTTGCTCGTTGCTTATATTGAATAATAAAATTATTTCTATTTTCAATGTTACTACCATGTAGCGTACACACATCATTAAAGTCCCATCCAAATATCATATCTTTTAACTTACGTACCCAATGTACCTTTCCACTGTACCCATCCATCATATGACGTCATAATCAACTACGTGACGTATAGAATGACATCACAATCAATGGCATCATTATGACGTCATGAATGACGTAGATAAGTACGTCACGAACGCATAGTTGAAGACGGACAATGTGTTGTTGTACGAATTGTATGTCTTTACTATTTAATAAACATCCTGTTGAATATTTTGAAACTAATTTGACTGGGCGCTGTTGCTGCCATAGGCAGCAACAGCATACAGTCAAATTAGTTACAAAATATTCCACAATTTAACTGTATAATTTCCAGAAAATTGATAGTCAGGGCATTCGGGGATCGATCAATCCCAACATGGCGAAGTGTGGGTGGAGCTTAGCTAAAGGTGGGCGGGGTATAGCAAAACTGGGAAGGTCCATTATCACAGCCATTATTATTCTCACAATCCATATATAAAACGTTATATACATTTCTAATTAACCTATTCGGCTGTGAAACTAACATTCTAGCCACTGTTGTGTCAATCTAACCATTTATTGGTCAAGTTCGCCATTGTCGTAGTCTTGAGAAATGCCTATATGCAGGCCAGGAATAAACCATTTTTGAAAATGTCCTACTGGTCATTCCAGTGGTAAATTCTAAAGAATAGTCTTCTTTTGCCATGCAAATGGACACTGTCTAAGCAAACATTTATATTTTCTTGGTCACTAACCCAGGCCGGCCAAACACGATCTCTGCAGTGGTCACTACAAGTTTTAATTTAAAGGACAAGTGAAAGGTATTTGTAGATTCAGATTCAGATTCAGATTGTATATTTACAAAAAATAGTGTTCTCTTGTCCTCGGCTAATAGTGGATTAATATAAGTAGGATTTTGAGCGCTTTGAGGCACTGTTACCACACGGGGGGGGGGGGGGGGGTGTAGACCATTACTTCACAATCCTAATATCCCTAGTTAATTTCAAAGGAACCCTCCCGAATTCTCCATAAACAGCTTAATTCAACTTTCCAGAGTACCCAACTATCATATGACGTCATAATGAACTGCGTGATGTATACAATGACATCATAATGAATCGTGTCATGAATGGCGTCGATAAGTACGTCACGAACGCATATTTGAAGACGGTCTATGCGTTGTTGTACAAATTGTTTGCTTTTACTATTTAATAAACATTCTGTTGAATATTTTGAAACTAATTTGACTAGGCGCTGTTGCTGCCATATGCAGCAACAGCATCGAGTCAAATTAGTTACAAAGTATTCAACAGCTTCCCTGTATAGTTTTCAGGAAATTGATAGCTAGGGCATTTGGGGATCGATCAATCCCAACACGGCGAGGTGTGGGTGGAGCTTAGCTAGTGATGGGCGGGGCATAGCTAAAATGGAAAGATCCATTAGAAGAACTCTACTTTACATTCAATAGCTGTTTACAGAATTTGAGATGACAATTCTCAATATCATAGCCGCGATGACATCCCCATACTTCACTAGTATGACTTAAAACTGGTGATATTAGCTTGTCAAACAAATTATATTGATGACTGGGTGTCAAACCTACGAATCTATTGCAATATTTCTTCAGTGCAAAACAAATTTTCTGTGCCTGGTCAGCTAACCGCTTTTGCGCTAAATCAAACGACCCTGTTGTAGTGAAGACTATACCCAAATACTTAAATTCGCTAACGACTTTAATTTCATTTGTACCATACCAGAATGTATCCATTTAACTTAAACGCCCACCCGCCTAAAGACTACTGTTTTGTTTTCTCAGCATTTACTGTTAGGCACCATCTCTTGCAATAGTCAAACATAATATTTAATCCTCTTTGTATTCCCCATATTGTTTCAGACATTATGATTATATCATCAGCATATAATATTAAAAAAAACTTAAGTAAGGTTATGTCAATCTCATCTGCCCCTCCCATAATAAATTCCTCTTCCAAGTCGTGTATATACATGGCAAATAGAAATGGCGATAAGCTCCCTCCATGGCGCACTCCAGTATTACATTCAAACCCCTCTGATAGTTCAGAGTTCACACGCACCCGAGTTTTTACACCATTGTACATCGACATAATAACATTAATTATATTACCCCTGACTCCTAGATTCAACAATTTATACCATATGCTTTCTCGCACTACGTAGTCAAAGGTTTTAGTGAAGTCTACGAAAACACAATATAACTTCTTTTCCTTATTCAGTACATGGGAAATAAGCCTACTAAAACAAAACTATGGTTGACAGTGCTAAATCCCGGTTGTGCATCTATAATGACACCATGGCCTAGATATGTGAACTCTTTGTATTGAAACTCAAAATGATTTAGCCCACCTACTTTAATTTGAATGGATGTATCACATTTAGTGATTTTATCTTCTTCCATTCTACAGTTATCGTCAAAATGCATATTTCCGTATGCGACCTCGTGACATAGATACTTCTGCGAGGATGGTGCAGAACCGATTGGCAATGTTTGCATACATGTTCGTCGAATGCAGGAGAAGACAACCGCTCAGGAAACGTTGCATTTTTCAGCACCGGGTACCAATAAGTATGAAGTATGCATTGGACATAACATCAACTTGTTTAGTGTTTTGCGATCATACCTCTAAGACGTAATCTAGGAGACTAGAACCACTAAAGACGAAGATCCTATAGGAGCTTCCGATGATTGTAAAGGACACGGCACAGTGGAAAAGGCTGACGAAACCGGATTGTCGCAGACAGAAGTTCCCACTCCTTCCAGGAGGTCCAGCGGGAGAAAACAGTCACTCAGCATCGTCATATATAGGTTTCCTAGATTTTTTTTGTTAATTTAAGCATTCTCAAGTCAATTTTCTAAACACAATCATTTTAACGGCCTTGAGAAACAAATTCTGAAACAATTTTAACGAGCACTATGAACTCTATACTTAATGTCATTTGAAAACGAGCTGGCAGCTCTTAAAATCATGTTACCCAAGATAGCGTTATCTTTTCGTGTACACAATCTGACGTCAGTCGAGGATGGGCCATGAATCCGATTTGTCAGTCAGGTATATGACGTTATAATTAACTACGTCACATGTAGGCTGACGTCACAATCATAATTGACGGAAATACTGGAATAGTCCGCCATGTGTACGAATTGTATGTCACACACGCGCGCGCGCACGCACGCACGCACGCACATGCACACACACATGAACGCACGAACACACACAAATGCGCACGCACGCACACACGCACGCGCGTACACGCACGCACGCATGCACGCACGAACACACAGACGCACGCACACACACGCAAGCAAGCAAGCACGCACTCACTCACTCACTCACTCACTCACTCACTCACTCACTCACTCACTCACTCACTCACTCACTCACTCACTCACTCACTCACTCACTCACGCACGCACGCACGCTCGCACGCATACACGCATGCATACTCACATGCCCCACACAAAGCCTTAAAGTGCTAAAAAGCTATTTCATATCATATTAGTGTACTTGGATGGCGGTAGGGTGTTCTGTATGTAAGCATATGTCACCTCGGTTGATATTATTTTCTGTTAGGGCATGGTATTAGTAGCAAGAAAATCCAGGGTAGACATTCTGAATCTGGTGGACACATTTTTTGTATTATTGCTTTATATTCAGCCATATTCGGGATTATGTTGTTTTAACTCTGGGAGCCATAAATTCAATTTGTATAGGATATAGGACACAAAATTCATCCAAGTTATTATCATTGGAGGGAAATAAAATTTTCTTAAAGTTTTAGATACTATAAAGGTGTATTCTTCTGAAAATTGACACAAATCTGGAATTTTTTATGAAAAATCATTTTCACTTTTGTTTCAGAAATTCGGAAAATATAGGCGTATGGACGGTTATGTTAGTATCAACCAAGCTATTCATACCTCAAAATAAAGACTGGCTATCATGGATTCTAAAATGTTCAGAATAAATGTTGTGGCTCCAGTAGATTCAGAGCTTTTACTACATAACCTACCCCTCCACTCGATAATTTCGGTTTTTCATAATCTTTCATACAAATATCGAACCTTAGTGTGTATACGAACAACGAAAATGATTAACATAGAAGTAATTTTTATTTGATCGATGTATCAATTAGCAAGAAAAACATCTTTATAGTGATTCATTGGCATTGACGGTATTGGCGCATACTACGTGTAAAATGGCATACACGCTGGTGTTTCGTAAGCACCAGCTACACGAAACTAATCTGTATAACCAGGCCATTGGAACTGATTCACAGAAGATTACATATGATTTGATTTATTGATTCCACATTAGGCCATAGGCCCTTGAGTGTACAGAGTATAAACCTACAATGACGGTCAGCTATTATATACGTTCATAAACAATACATTAATAAATGCATTGATTATCCCTAAAGTTGAAATATGTACACTATACAATAGATTATGCCTGATTATCGATTTCCAGAAAGCTATACAGATGAGCTGTTGGGTATCTTGAGGCTAAGTTGACTGGGCGCCGGTGCTGCCTAAGGCGGCAACAGCGCCCAGTCAAACCAGCCTCAAATCATCCAACAGCATGTCTATTAAATAGCAAAGAATTACAAAGACATACAATTTATACATATGTGTGTGTTTTAATCGGGTTATCAGTGTTACATTAGGAATGATATATGGCTAGAAATCATCAATACTCGCTAAAGGCGTCACTTCTAGTGTAGATAAAGCTACATCATATGACGAAACAAATTCACCTCTATGTTCAGGGTTGTAAAAATGGTATGCTTGCAAGACAATCTCAGATATTGAAGTTGTACGATCCCTTCCATATATAGTGATGTGAAATGTTAATGGGCCTTTCCGCTGTATTTTCAGTCCCAACACGGCGAAGGATGGGTGGAGATTAGCTAGAGGTGGGCGGGGCATAGCTGAAACTGGAAAGGTCCATTCTGAGGGCGAAGTAGACGAAATGTTCTTGTACAGTTTGGAAACAGTTGATGAATGCTATTGCTATTTTAGACCCCCCCCCACCCCGCAACATTGTTTCCAATATTGAACACCAAATGACCTTTCCAAGTTTATCCATCTATCATATGACGTCATATGACGTCATAATCAACTACGCCACGTGTATGATGACGTCATAATCAGGACGTCATGAATGACTCAATATAGCCCGTCTTACAAGAAAAGGCTTAATAGTCCGACACGTTGTACGAATTGTATGTCTTTAGCATTTAATAAACATTCTGTTGAATATTTTGAAAATAATTTGACTGGGCGCTATTGCTGCCATAGGAAGCAACAGCGCCCAGCCAAGTTAGTTTCAAAATTGATAGTCAGGGAGTTCAGAGACCGATCGATCCCAACACCAGCGAGGTGGGGTGGAGCTTAGATAAATATAGAAAGGTCCATTATTACCTACAGTACAGCTCAGAAATAGTTTCCAAAACAAAAACAATTTTGAACACGATGTAAGAATTGTTCTGTTCAATATTTTAAACCATAATTGCATTGGAAACCATAGCTGCTTTCGGCAGCAGTGTCTTACAATTCAATTGGGTTCAAAATACTCAACAGTATGTTATAGTTTGTTTTTGGAAACATTTTCAGTTAATTTTTAGCCATACTGTGCAATATAATTGCATTTAGTAATTTGAAATACTTATGATTTTGTAACGCATATTTCTTATGTTTCCATATATATATTTATAGACTATTACTATTTATATAAAATTCCATATCAAAAGTTCTAATTTGATCACAAACAAACAAAAATGCCCAGATTTAGGATATTGCGATTCAAACTGGTGAGAAATCCGTATATATGTTATTACAAATACAAATGTCTCACGTTGTGTGGTTTAGTGTATTAATTCAGGAAAATCAGTTTCAAAGGAAATGAAACGTATTTCCGTGATTCTGACAACTGTTGCATGTCTATTTAATGAACGTTCTAAGACGTTCAGCAAATTATACTTCCCTCCAACGATAATAAGTTGGATGAATTTTGAGTCATATATCTTATTAAAAAAATTGATTTATGGCTTGTAGAGTTAAAGCAGCGTAATCTAGGATATGGCTGAATATAAAATCATGGTAGAAAAAGTTGTCTACCTAATTCAGAATGTCTACCCGGGATCTTCTTAATTCTAATATCATGCCCTAACAGACAATAATGTCAAACGGAGTTGACAAATGATTACATCATAAACCTGTCCAGAGAATAGACCGGTTTTATTTTGTTTTTCAAAACTCCTTTTTTAAACAATCTTTCAACCGTGAAGTACACGTCATGCCCCCCACGTTCACAGCTGTAGGCCTAATCATTCTGGTAGGCGATAGGCAGAAACTGCTTCCAGTCAAATTAGCTTCAAAATATACACCAGAATATTTCTCGTGCCTTTAAGAAGTTTTTTCATCTGACATTGGTGTAAAAGGCTGCGGCTCGGTCAAACACTGGCCCACCCTTTATACCCGCGCCTGCAATAAACCTCTCCGTGGACACGTGTATAAGGCCTACATTGACCACTTTAACACTCCAGTCGGCCAAATACGGCCTCTGCAGTCGTCTTGGGAAATGCTCATTTACAGACAAAGATAAGACTATTTTTGAAAATTTACCACTTGAATGACTGGCTCGATAAGGGAGTCATTCCAGTGATAAAATTTCAAAAATAATCTCTTGGTCTGCAAATTGACATTTTCTCTGAGAAAATTGAAAATTTTGAGGGTTAACGGGTTAAATTGCTTTATCATTTACAATCTGCTGTTAAAATTATTAAATTTCAAATTAAATTAATAGGTGAACTGGTGTTCATTTTTCAACAGGTTTTGTGGAAGACGTTGCTGTCGTAGATAGCAACATCGTCCACAAAGATTGTTGGAAAATGTGCAGCAGTTTCTTTGTTATTGATGTTGTAAAAGACAAAATGTTGACATCGGAGTGGTACGAGTTAACCGCTACACCAGATTTACTTACCGTCGTTTATCTATAAACAGGCAATGTCAATAATCCGACCTCTGTTACAAACATACGCTTTTGTGTTTTTTCGATATGTCTATTTCTGTCCGCGCCACTATTCGCGTAACACAGCGGGGCCTACGCCTCCCACGTTACTTAATTCAGTTATGAATAGCAAACGAATTAAAACCCGATGTTCAATCGACACCTGTCATGATGAAATATCTTTAAAACGATTGGACTAAAGGTACCTGTAGCCAGCAACAACTCTATGAAATTCCTTGCCAGATGTTCAACACGTGCTCAGGAAGAGATCCAGAAATTATGTACGAACACTACTTCGTATTCTCTCGATAAAGTGAGAATAAGAGAATTTGCCCTTCACCCAAAATACCCCATTAGAGCCAAGGTTTCTCTGTCCTATTTTCTGCACGTCTTTCCTCATATCTTAGAAAACAAACGCTAATATGATATACGTTGTGTCAGTGATCACTCCTCAAATGCTGAGGCAGATTTCAGTTAAGGGGTCATACGGGCTACAGCTATAATTATCGTATTTTACCCATTTGGGCCAGTAATCCCAGTATCTCACTTATACAGTCATGATAAGCTATTGAATAGTTTGAAATCAATATGACTGAAAGTATCGGCACAGTATCGGCCCAGTAAGCTGCTTGATCTGGATAGTGGTAGCAGCAGCGGCAGCAGCAGCAACAACAGTAGCAGCAGCAGCAGCAGCAATAGCAGCGGCGGTAGCAGCAGCAGCAGCAGCAGCAGCAGCAGCAGCAGCAGTAGTAGTAGTAGTAATAGTAGTAGTAGTAGAAGCCGCAGCAACAGCAGTAGTAATAGTCGTAGTGGTAATGGTATTTGAGGTAGTAGTAATAGTAGAAGTAGTAGTAGTAGTAGCAGCAGCAGCAGCAGCAGCAGCAGCAAGCAGCAGCAGCAGCAGCAGCAGTAGTAGTAGTAGTAGTAGCAGCAGCAGTAGCAGCAGTAGCAGCAGCAGTAGTGGTAGTGGTAATGGTATTTGAGGTAGTAGTAGTAGTAGTAGTAGTAGTAGTAGTAGTAGTAGTAGTAGTAGTAGTAGTAGTAGTAGTAGTAGTAGTAGTAGTAGTAGTCATTCACTACTTGGCCAACCCGATAACGGGCTCCACACATAATGGACCTTCCATTTTTAGCTATGCCCCGCCCATCACTAGCTAAGCTCCACCCACACCTTGCCGTGTTGGGATTAATCGATCCCCGAATGCCCTAGCTATCAATTTCCTGAAAACTATACAGGGAAGCTGTTGAATATTTTGTAACTAATTTGACTGGGCGCTGTTGCTGCCTATGGCAGCAACCGCGCTCAATCAAATCAGTTTCAAAATATTCAACAGAATATTTATTAAATAGTAAAAGCAAACAATTTGGACAACAACGCATAGACCGTCTTCGAATATGCGTTCGTGACGTACTTATCGACGTCATTAATTATGATGTCATTCTACACATCAGGCAGTTCATTATGACCTCATATAATGGGTGGGTACTCTGGAAAGGTGAATTAGCCCTGAGCCCCATATAGGATTGATCCGGCTCTGCTCACTTGAACTAATACACATGCCCTAGAAAGTTTTAACCCATTAATCGGTTAATGGGGGGGGGGGGTGGGCGGGGGAGTAAAGGTTTCTAGTCAGTATATTATTTAAGTACAATTTTAAGCTAGGTCATGTAATACATTTATCACAATAGAATAAGGCGGTAACGTGAAAATCTTTAAGAATATTTTGTCTTGTACATGGACAATCAAATGAACAGCTTCATCTTCAAACAAATGGACCTTTCCAGTTCATCCATCCATCATATGACGTCATAATCAACTGCGTGAGGTGTAGGATGACGTCATAAACAGTACGTCACGAATGACTCGATTTAGTCCGTCTTAAATGCTTAATAGCTCGACATGTTGTACGAATTGTATGTCTTTACTATTTAATACGCATGCCAGTGAATATTTTGAAACTAATTTGACTCTAAAATACTCAATAGCTTACCTGTATTGTTTTAAAGAAATTGATACTCACTGAGTTCAGGGATCGATCGATCGATCTCAACCCGAGCGAGGTGCGGGTGGAGATTAGCTAGAGAGATGAGCGGGGAATGGCTAAAACTGGAAAGGTCCATTGTCAAACACCTTCAAAACCATGAGGTGAAAGATTAAGAAAGAGAATGTTTATTGGCACGCCACAACTGCTGTACGCTCATGCGCAGTACTTCCATCTCTTCTGGCAATTGTTACCTTCCTACCGTCGTTCTGGTCAGAAGGTTATCAATGAGAGTTTGCCATAGAACCGACACGACTCCACAGATTAGACCCTCTGCTGTTGCCCCAGTCTGATATTCTCAATTGGTTGTAGGACATGGCCATTGCTTAGAGTCAATATTGCTTCCAAAACTCTCTCTTACGTGTTTGACTCGTATCGAAAAGCTTTTCGTGCTTGTCAACGGCAGAAAGGCATTCGTGGGAGATAACGCTTTTCTTCTGGATCTTTATCTCCCCCCCCCCCCCCTCACCCCCCCCCCCCCCCCTCCAACCCACCCCCCCCCCTCTCTCTCTCTCTCTCTCTCTCTCTCTCTCTCTCTCTCTTATGCTCTCTCTCTCGCTCTCTCTCTCTCTCTCTCTCTCTCTCTCTCATCCTAGTGGCTAGTTCATTCTGGTGTTTGTTTTTCAGATAACTCTTGCTGCACACCCTTCCTCATCGAGTCCAAATCTGATAGCAGCACACCTTGCTAAATGCCTTAATGCATAGATATTCCTAACATGTCCTAATAGTACTAATATTAGCAGAGTACAAAGTGAGATATGTGTATGTAAAACAGGGATGAAGAATCAGGTATAGTTCTAGCATGACGTGATTTCAACATGGATTCAACGTTGAAACAATGTCATGTGCCTGCTGGGAAGGCCTCAGTTAAATTACGTACCATTTAGCGATTGCAGTTCAAGCCAGACAAAGAACAAGAAATCATCAAGCATGTACTATACTTCCACATCTAATACAACATCTTCTACTACTACTACTACTACTACTACTACTACTACTACTACTACTACTACTACTACTACTACTACTACTACTACTACTACTACCACTACTACTACTACTACTACTACTAATACTACTACTACTACTACTACTACTACTACTACTACTACTACTACTACTACTACTACTACTACTACTACTACACAACTACTATACTACTACCATTATTACTACTGCCACTGCTATCACTACCGCCACAGACACCGCCGCTACACTGCAACATCACACAACTTAAATGCTCACTAACACCTCCAGCAGAATGCAGGAAGACACCCACACTAACTTACCAGCCTAGTAAATCTAGTTTCTGGCAGTTTAGAATTGAAATGGGTAACAAAACATGATGGAGTCTAGCCACATTAACAAAGAGAGTCCTGCTGTTTGGAGCATCCAACTTACGTAGGATTAATCAGGCCCCTCATCCAGACATAGATGTTGCCTGTTTCCCTGGGGCTCAACTAAATCATGCTACCCTCTGATAAGGCATGTTGATGGGCCGGTACTGAACCAATACTTTGTTGTACTGGGCCAGTAACCTGTGCTATATGTGACTGTGATAGCTGATTGACGGTATTAAGGCCGTGCAATTGGCAGTACAAAAAGTGAACATGCACAGGGATCCCATGTTGCCAAGGCCCTAAAACCTAACACATATCTAACGTTTTGAGTGCTCATTCGTGTGGCCCTGAATAACATCATGTTCTGGCTTGGTCCATTAACTCGGGCATCACAACTTGGTAGGCCTGTGGGTCTCAGAGAAGTATTTCAGAAACGATGCCCTACATCCCAAGTTCGGCAGGGCCTCATCTAATTGTGTTCTTGCTAATCTTGCTTTCGACTAAGTTCCGGTTGATGGTCGGAAGCTTGAAGTTCAAATATATGTGCCTCAATTCGCCAATCAGACTTTACGAGTTCCCAAGGTGGATCAGTTTTAGTTCTCAATTCCTTCTCCTCAGAAAGGCTGATTTTTCAGGCAATCCGCTCGTAGAGTGACGGGTATTGGCCACTGATCCTGGTTGCCTTTGTATATAGGCCCCGATTTCCTATCGCTAACCGCTCTGAAGGGGAAACGATTGGCCGTGGTGTTACCGTAGACGATTGATAATCAGCTGGGCGTGTTTCAAATCCCGCTCGACTCCCAGGTGATCAGGTGGCTGACGAGCGAGCAATCGGTGGAAACATAGGCAATCCCCTTCACTCCTCGTTGCCTCTCTCCATCCAGAAGTTTAAATGGGTACCAGTGTAAGAACAGGATAAGTTACAAATAATAGAATGAAATAAATCCAGCCTAGATATGGCGAGAATGGAATCTGGAATCAGCGACTCGATAGACGTCAATCAAACTACTAACTTCTTCTTCGATAACTACTCTGGATGAATGTGGCAGGTAGCAATGCAATGGATGCTGCAAAAATCTATCCTTACAACAAGTTCCAACAAAGATTCTCAATGCTTTCATAATTTCTGTTTTAATGTGGATAAACAACAAATGAAATGGCATTCCTTTTCATCAATTCCAAACTGATGTCATACTATTGCAAAGATATAACTATGCACAATAATTACAAATCTACTGTCACAATTCTCTCACTCTGTCGTAGTTGTTACTTATAGTATTTGCCATCCTTTCATAAATACAACACCTATCTGGCTTTCCCGCATTGAAATCAGTGCCCGGCAACAAAATCTACCTTACTTTGCGTGCACGCTGGAGTGCCCCAATGCACTGTCCTTAGCCCCTTTCTATTTTAGTCTTCATTAATGACATGTCCAGCGATATTTAAAACAACATTAGGCTATTTGCTAAAGATACCTGCTTATATGTAATATCGGATAACTTAGAAGCAGGCATTGCAATAGTTGACCATCATCTCCAGTTTATAACGCAATGGGCAAACACATGGTTTGCCGAATTTAATGCCTCCAAAACATTTGAACTACTTCCAGCAAACAACCATAAATATCTTGGCATTACTTTCAATGGCAAAGGCATCTGGCTCACATGGACACTCTAATACGAAATGCTCAACACAGAATTTCCTAATTCAAGGTCTTAAAATATATAATAGACCGGAAATGTCTTGAAATCGTGTACACAAGCTTTGTTAGGCTATTTATAGAATACGCAGATGTTGTCTGGGATAACATACCACAGTATCTTGTAACTCGAGTAGAGGACATCCAAGCAGACGTACTCAGAACAGTATGTGTAATGAAACGTAGTGATTGTACAGAAGACGTGTATGCAGAAACAGGAATAGAAAGACATTCACATAGACGCGAATCCCGTGGAGTAGCTATGTTATATAAAATCTTCAACGGGATGACGTGTGTAATTTTAAGTAATCGCCTTCCCTCATTATCCTAGTCACGAAATCCTTGCAACATTCGTCACGTAAATCTATTCACCCCATTTCATTGCCGTACTGAGCTGTTTCGTGGATACTTTTTCTCAGCAACAGTCCGCGCTTGGAATATCCTGTGGCGCCGGTAACAAGTTCCGTCACTCTCCTAGAATTCAAGAGCAAACTTAAAGACATGTCGTTTATACGACCTCTTCCTCCTCCCTGGTATTATGTCTGCCAGAGGTTTGATAATGTAATTCTATTTATGTTTCGTAATCTGTGGTAATTTAAATCGACACCTATTTGACAACCTTCTGTCAGACTCTGTTCGATGTTCATGTGGGTGCAGTGATAAATCCACAAATCAGATTCTCCTCTATTGCCCTCTTTCTAACTACCGAAGATACTCTCTTTAAAATCAGCTCGCCCTAACAATATTTCTCTTACCACACTGCCAGCTACTCAACTTCTATACGGTATTAAGAACTTTGACTTGGAAAAGAATATTATGATATGTAACATCGTATGTCCATATATAGTCAATGCTAACCGCGTCATGTAACTTCCTATTAGTGAAATTCACAACCAAAAGTAGTAAAATGGCAAACAGCACAACATGTACAAGCATGACCAAAACAGGACTTAGAGCTCCTCGTCATCGTGCCTTTCCAATGCACCTTTCCATTTTAGCTATGCCCCGCCTATCTCTAGCTAAGCTCCACCCACACCTCGCTCGTGTTTGGATCGATCGATCTCTGAACTCCTTGACTATCAATTTCCAGACAACTATACAGGTACGCGATTGAATATTTTAGAAATAATTTGACTGGGCGTTGTCAAATTGGTTTCAAAATATTCAACAGCATGTCGGACTATTAAGATTTAAAGACAGGGCAAAGAGAATCATTTATAACATAATGATTATGACGTCATCCTGCGCACCGCTTAGCTGATTATGACGTCATATGACGTCAGATGATAGATGGATACTCTCGAAAGGTGAATTCTTGTTAAAATTCTTGTTTTATCACCTGTTCTTTCTCGTATGCCCCCCCCCCATCCACCCACCCCAATCTCTCTCTCTTTCTCTCTCTCTCTTTCTCTCTCTCTCTCTCTCTCTCAGCACGCGTTGGCACTACTTAGTAAAATCGAAATCAGTACTTGAAATAGATTATTATTTGATTAGTTATTTTACATAGCTTACTATAACATAACTATTTTTTTTATAATACGCCATCTTGATGTATGTATTGTATAATATTTGTATGTACATGGGAGACACGGGTATAAGACTCATGTCTTATAAGACCCATGTCTTATTGTGCTTACATTTGTGCAAAGAATAAATTCTGTTAAAGCCAAGCACTTTCCTAGCAGTCTCAAGTGCATCAAAGGTTATTCATCTTTCTGATTTCTATGCTCAATCCTAAGCTTGGCTCAGAAATGTGTCTATTGAGATACGGACAATTGCTAATGATGTGAGAAGAGACGCATAAGGGTCCTTCCTCAACTACATTCCTCTGCCAGGTGATGCACTCTCAGGAAACTACCCTTATTTACAACGTGTCAATTTAATTAGCATGACATTCTTACGCTGGCTCGTTCCCAGGATCTAAAGAAACCCATAGATCGGGTACTTCTGATCTTCAGTGAAGAATGCTATTGGCTCACAGACCTGCGTAGTTCCAAGGGAAGAACCCAAATGGTAAACCTCCCGATTGCACTCCACGGGTTCTAGATTCTCTTTGCGGATGTTTCCAATTATAGAGGAATACATTTCGAATAGGGCTCTAGCCACTTATTATGCATGTTCGAATCGATGTAAATATTTTGTACCCTGGATTTCCAGAATCTCAATTTCAGGGTAATTACAGAGGAAAGCTGTTAAATATGTTGACATTAAGTTGGCTGGTGTCCATTGATGCCTATGACAAAACCATAAATATGTACACCATTTGTGATAGATATTTCGAGTTTCCTGACAGAGCAATGCCATTATAAAAGCAATGGCACGAGTTCAAATAACGTTTAGAATAGTCAGTTTCAGGCCGACCACGAATGTACGAGGCTACCAGTGTTAAGCTGATTATTTTTCCATTCCAAACTCATTTATTTTACCTATATTTTCCACCAGATGTTCATTCTCTACATTGAAACCATATTCGTTCAAATATCCATAACATATTTTAAATATGTACACTTAATCAGTCGCAAAGGGGATTTGTAAACACGGCTTTCTAAAATGGGTACATGTGGGTAACTCTTCTCTCGCATAGTGATATTGGCAGGAATTCGTCCATTTACGTTATGTTTCTATCCATCTGTCTGTCGGTCCATTTTGATAATTGTTAGGCGAAGCTCCACAATTCCACTTACTTAATTTAGTCTCATCTGTATGATTTGAATTTCTGGTATTACATTTCATATTTTGCGTTAGCAATAAATAGGATTATTTTGAATATGGATCAGGATCTCGATAATACTCGACGACATCTAATATAGCCTTTTGTCGAGGCACATGCACGGCGTGTGTGGTACGTTGCTCTAAATACATTATATACAGAAGATCTTGTTGGTTTAGTATAGCAGTGCCAGCCAAGTCGGTCTTAAAGTGTCCGAGTGCCTCTGGCATTGCCACTTCAGATGAGAGCTGATTGCATTCCGCCACTGGGAACTGCATTTGCACAAATCCACTCTGGTTTTGTAAAGAGTGAAACGCATACTGTTTTGACTGCTACGAATTCTATGTTTGTAGGCATCTATTCTATGTTTGTAGGCATCTATGGATTAAGAGTCCTCACATGGCACATGCACAATATTGTTTACAATCTTGTCGAGCATGGCCAAATGTGCCATCCTTTATAACGGCCACCCATTGACAACCCCTCCCCCACTTCAGATCGTTGACAATGTGGATGTCGCTGAATAAATAATCTGGTAATAGTGGTAGGGTCCTTTTGTATCAAGACGGGAAGTCTTCTATCTTGAGGTAGGCCTACTTCTGATGAGGACCCCAGATGCAGCCAGAGAATCCAACTACCGGCCTAACTATGATCATGTATGGCTTCTCATTGAGCTGCTGTGGGCACTCTTGCAAGGCTCGGTGTAGCAGGCCCAGGGGGCGCTGCACCTTCGCATATTTGGTGCTAATATGGTTAGTCCCCCGTAAATTTGCTGCATAGTACTACAGCCGGGTAGGGAACTGATGGTGTAGTCTCTATTATCTGCTGGTTCGTGGTAGATGAATGCCCGTGAATATTCTTTGTGGCATTGGCCACTCTGAACATGTTGCGTTTATTCACATTGAATGACCTCCGCCAAGTGTTACTCCATCCATAGATTTTGTCCAGAACCGCTTACAGAATGTTGGTGCTTCAAGTATTCACGATCTCATGGTTGATTTGATAGTCATCGGCGAACAGTTCCAGTCTGGAGGTGATGGTCTCTCCAATTTCATTTATGTACCGTAGAACGAGTGGTGGTCCGAGCACAGAAAGTTGAGGGAGTCCTAATCTGGCCCGATAGTACACTGCAGGAGTTTGATGTGCAACTATCATAGACTACTCCTTGTTACTCATGAATGATTCTACCGACTGGCAGGTATTTCCACGGATACCACATTCAGCGACATTGATTATTCGGCATTGGCGAAGAACCGTATCAAATTATCAAACCCATCGGACAACAAATTCATGTGCCAGTTTGAATCGATCTGTTCAGTAATATTGCAAGGCCATGTGTTGTTATGAGCAATTGTGTCTCATAGGATCTTCCAGAAGTAAATCCATGTGTGTTGTCTATAAGTGTGTTATTTTCTTCTAGATGCTTAAAAGATTGGTGGCTATGATATGCTATGTACAGCATTTTAAAACATATCGATGTTAATGAAAGTTTCTATAGTTGGCTGGCTTACAATGGCCGTCTTTTTGACGTAGAGACACTACGTTAACCATCACCAGTCTGCAGGTGTATTCCGTTGAGGAATGGAGGAATTAAGTTTTAGCTATGTCCAGCCCGCCTCTAGCTAAGTTCCACCCACGCTTTGCCCGTGTTGGGATCAATCGATCCCTGCACTCACTGAATTTCAAATTCCAGAAAACTATACAGGTAATCTGATGAATATTTTGAAACTAGTTAGACTGGGTGCTATTGCTGCCTTTATCAGCACTTGAACAGCGCCCAGTCAAATTAGTTTCAAAATATTCAACAGCATGATTATTAAATAGTAAAGACATATAAGTCACAAGACTTGACTGACTATTAAGTGCCTATGACGGACTAAATCGCGTCATTCATGACGTAATTGATTATGACGTCAGCCTACATTGTGACGTAGTTGATAATGATGTCATATGATTGACTGAGAAAATGAACTCCCCATTGGATATTCAGACCTTCCGCGGTGTATGTAGGATTGTCAAGGTACCTGATGCTTCTTGCCGTTGCCTTTTAAGTAACGCCAGATGATTTCAGATGAATCCTCACCTGATGATGGATGCAGAAGTCCATTTATGTATTCCCACTGTGCCTTTCTGGTTTCACGGTGTGTGGCCTTGCGATTGATTGATTGATTAATTAATTGATTAATTAATTAATTGATTAATTAATTAATTAATTAATTAATTAATTTGTTAGTTAGTTAGTTAGTTAATTAATTGATTGATTAATTAATTAATTGATTGATTGATTGATTGATTGATTAATTAATTAATTAATTAATTGATTCGTTCACTTAGTAGCTCTTAATGTTGGTCGGTCGGTCAATCGGTTGATCAACCAGTTGGTCATTCGGTCAGTCGGTCGATCGGTCAGTCGGCAGTTGGTCAGTCGGTCGTTTGGTTTCAGTTTCAGTTTCAGTTTATTTACACCCAGTTCACAAAGTGACATATGGGGAACAATGATTTTAGATTTACACGTTATGGCGGCTAGACATTGTGATAATTAACACCATCTTGGTCATAATACATCAATTACATTATTGTCATTTATATTAGCAGTATCATCACATTCATCCGCATTGACATTGGCACTAATTAACCCTTTTATGACGAGGCCGGTCGTAACGGACCTCTGCAGTGGTATTGAGGAGTATCCAGTTGTTGGTCAGGAGAAGACGATCGCCAAAAATCACATAAATGACTGGTTCCATGTCCGAGCCGGACATTCCAGTGGTAGATTTCTCAACAATAGTCCTCGTCGGCCCGTAAACGGACACTCGACGTGCACTGATTCTGCTTTTCTTTACTACACATTTAGACATTGAAAAGGCTAATGATTATATTTAACAACGCACGTCGTCGTCGTCGTCGTCGTCGTCGTCGTCGTCTTGATTTGTGTTCTCTTGCATTTGGGTACTTTTTTGTATGCGTGATATGGTATCGGTACTATGTATAGGGTTAGTCAATGTTGGAACTGTTTATTAATTATGTCAATCATGTGGCATAGTTTTATTAGCAGATTTTTGTGCTTGGTTGAGAATAGTTAAAAAAATCTAAAGAAATTTGGTCTGTTACAATACGATTTAGGCAGGATTTCTAGACGTTTTTCTTTAAAAAAATTGGCAAAGAGGACACATTCTTTCTTCTCTGGCAATTCTTTCCCATCGTCCCTTTTCTATTGGAAGTCGATGATTACTTGTCCTAAACTTGTAAATAAAATTCTGTTGCGATCCTTTAGCTTTATAAGATAGTCTTCCCGTTCCCAATTTGGCTTAAAACAGTTATATATTTTCCCCTTCCAGGATTCGCTCATCTGTGTTTGCTATGTTTGGATATATTGATCTTCAAGGCTTTTCGTTATTCTTATTTTTATTTCATTAAAGTTATTTATTACTTGATTTGTCCAGAGGTAACTGTGTCCTGTCGTGTCTAGTATTGTTTTATGGAGTTTAGCCACTGCTTGCCGTTATTTCGATGATCTAATAGAATATGGGTGTATAATCTGAATGCAAGTTTTGTCTGTTTTCCTGAAATAAGCGTAAGCCAATATATTATCATGCGTTTTCTTATTACTATATGAATTGGAATTTTTTCGAGCTCGCCACATATCATATACCTCGGTGTACTCATTTTAACTTTTAGAATATATCGTAGTGTCTAGATTTTCTTCCTTTAGTAAGCTGCAATTTTCTATTCCTATGACTTCAGCCCCATACAGTAGAATCAGCTTGATCATTTGATGGTACACTTAAATGTAGCAGTCAATTAGTAAGTCCAGTTCTCTGGCACGACAATGCAGTGCGAACGTGGCTTTGCGAGCTTGTTCTGATATGTTCTTTTTAGCTAGGAGGAGACGACTATTATAAGAAAAGTGTATCCCGGTGATATTTGTAGTTATCCACTATTTCTAGCTCTTTCGTCTTTAAATAGAACTTTAATTTGCCATAGTATCTTTATGTGCTGCCAAAAACCATGACTTTCGTTTTGTATATATTAATCTTAAGTTTCCATATATCACAGTTTTCGTCTAAAGCCTTTAGGTTTTCCTGTAGATCATGTGTGTTGTTTGCTAACATAGCCGTGTGAGTTAGTGAGTAAGATGTTTGATTCTTCTTCCTCATTTCGCAGCTCAATTTGCTTACATTTTCGGTTCTGGAGGAAGTGCTCTAGAATATTAAGGCAAATTGCGAATAATATAGGTGAAAGATTCTCTCCCTGTCGGACTCCTCTTATGTTTGTGATTGCGAATTATTGCATTTAACTGCCGACTTTATGTTATTGTACATGCTTTTAATAACATTAAGGATTTTACCTGTAATGTTATGTTGCCTGAGTTTGAACCAGAGACCATCGCACCACACCGAGTCGAAAGCCTTTTCAAAGTCTACAAAGCAGCAAAATAGTCTTCTTTATTCTTTTGAATATTTCTATCAAGGTATATAGCGTAAAAAATGTGATCAGTAGTTGAATAGCCGTTTCTAAATCCTGCCTGGTTTTTGCATAATTTGTTGACGCTTTCAAGGGCTTTGTTTATTCGGCTAGTAAGTATAGACGTGAAGTTTTCCTAAATAGCTGACTAATGTAATTGGTCTGTAGTTCTTTGGTTCGGGTTACCTTTTCGTTTGTATATTGAAAAGATGATACCTTCTGTCCAGGCGTCTGGAATTACTGCAGAACCTAGAATTGCATTAAATAGGATTTTATAAATGTTTAACATAATTTGTTATGTGGATCTAATATATTCATTAAATATTCCATCTGACCCAGCGGCTTTACTTGTTTTTAATCACTTGACAGATCTGGAAATTTCTTCAGTTGTAATAGGGGGATTTATTGCGTTGTGCTTGTCTGTGATGTCTGGGGTGTTTTCATTGATCTGTATACGTTCTGGATTTGTATCATAGACTACCTCATTTATCGACTTGAAGAAGTCATACATTTCCTCTGTTATTGTAGATGGTTCTTGCGCTTCCTTTTGTTTTTTCAGTTTCCAATAGTCTTTTGGCTTACTGCTACTCATTGCTCTGATTTCCTTATGGCGCTTATATTTATATCGGGCAATCGACTGGTTCATAATATTTTTACAATTCTTGCTAGCGTCTATCATGTGCTGGTGATTTAGTTCTCCTTTTCCGAGTCTGTAGTCTTGTCTAGCCCTATGATATTCCCTCGGGCAGTCTTGCCACCATCAGTTAACCAAACTGGTTGTTCAGTTATTCGGTTGGTCGATCGGTTGGTCAGGTGGTCTAGCAGTTGGCCATTTAGGCATTCCCGTAAGTTATTCAGTCATTTTGTCAATCGTTTCGTCATTCTGCCAGACATTCTGATATTTGTCCTTTTGTTTGTTTGGCCAGTCAGGCAATCGATCTATTGGTCATTCTGCCTTTCTGTCGGTTCTTCATTCATTCCGCTTGGTTTGTTCAGTCGTTCATTCATTCATTTGATTGGTTGGTCAGCCAGTTATTTGTTCGGTCGGTCGTACACACACAATCCACACAGCCTACAGCTATTCGATCGCCTATCCGCCCGCCCGTAAGCCTGTCCATATATGTATGGTTACGTTATAATCACGGCATTTTGATGTTAGAGTTTAAAGGGTATCGGGTCTCACATCGAGAAAGATTGTCTGATTTCTGATTAGATATCAGTATGCGTTTGTTTGCCGCATTCCTATCTATGTCAAGTTCTGATAACCATTAAAATAAACCTCTTGACAAATAAATAAATCAGTATCTTTATCTGACATGTTGTCTTTATACTGCCTGGTCGATTCACCTTTTAATGGCTAAATTTGTTCACAAAATCAAAATATTTACTTATCGAATGCCCATTTGCAGGCCAAGAGAGGCCAGTTATTCTAATAGTAAATTTTCACAATTATTCTACTCTTGGCCTGCAAATGGACATTCCTGAAGACCACTGCGGAGGCCGGTTTTGGCCGGCTTCGTCATGGCAGGATTAATCAATGTCTGAATATCTATTCATAACGCTTGATATCTTTAAAGGAACACTCATCTCATCTTACGCTACCTATTCAGGTGATATAGTGCCTACAGTTTGTTAGACGTAACTTAAATATGCAATTCTTAGTTTTTCTCTCGCTATCAAAGAAATATACAAGTCACCAACCCACGAATATAAGACGTATATGATTTAGCCCACTGTTATCCAATCAGAAACGCTATTATGGCGACATGGGCGGATTTAACAACAATTCCATAGACTTGAAGACCGGCTGATAGACCAACTGACTGACCAATATACCGACAGACCGACTTACTGATCGATCGACTTAACGATCAAGACACAGCCAACCAGAGGTATATTAGTTGGAGTGGCAATACAAAAAACTAAGGTGTCTATATTATGTTGAAATCAAATAGTGTGCCAATGTTGTTTACATGAAATGACACAGCTAAGTTGCTCAGCAATAGCTTCCAGTCAAATTAATTTCAAAATATTCAAAATTCAACAAGAATATTATTACATAATAAATAATACGTTGGCTCTGCGCGTACACGTCATCGCACATTATCACTCGAGGAGATAAAATGGCGGCAACCACGTCTTAAAAAACGTCAATTTGCGGACAAAGAGAAGACTATTCTTGAAATTTTACGACTGGAATGACTGGCTTTGTTACCGCGCCAGTCATTCCAGTGGTAAATTTTCAAGAATAATCTTCTCTTGGCCTCCAAATGGATAGTTTCTATGAGAAAATTTGAATTTTCTAAACAAAATTTGGACATTAAATGGTTAAGATCATTCGTAGGTCATAGATAGGCCGTACAGACCTACTGTCAAATATGATTAAGAGACCCTCTGTAATCGCTTGACCTTAAAACGGCATCTATAATCCCCTATATTGATTTGATAGCTTAAAGGTACATATTCAAACCAAAATGCTTGAAAATAAAATTGTTAAAAATCGTATACCTTTAGAGGCTTAAATTCTGTACCTCAAGGCAACAAGACGAAATAAATATGGACAGATAATGATTTAATTCCGTATAAATTGTTGTATTTTTTTTAATTATGAAGTCGAATTAGGGACTCGTGTCTCTCAATTTCACAAGTTACAAAATTAGTTCAAATATAATGAAATCATCATATGCTAAGATCGATTTCCTTTCATTAGCTTACATCTAGGCATACAATTTAAGCTTCTAAAAGCATACAATTTTAACAATTTTATTTTCATGTATTTTGGAGTGAATATGCACCTTTAACAATTTTAGCATGAAAGGCTGATTCCTAAACGCATTTACAATTTAGCAAATAGGATGTTAAATATTTTGCCCATGGCAGCAACAGCATCCTGTCAAATTGGTTTCAAAATATTCAACACCTTATCTGTTCAGTTAAATTGAAATTGAAATTGTGAAAAAATCTTGCGATGAAAGGGTTGAGAGATTACGCGATAAGATATGCTAGTATGGTTTGACTTTTGAAAGACCTCCACTGTAGGCATATATATATATATATATATATATATATATATATATATATATATATATATATATATATATATATATATATATATATATATATATATATATATATATATATATATATATATATATATATATATATATGTTCCGATATTCCGATTTAATCGCGATTTGATTTAATATCGTGACCAGGGCGACCAGCTCGTCATGATTTAACACCCTCACCCCCACCCCACCCCAGAAAATAAGCTCGGACGAGCTCGAGAGCGCCGTTTGCCATTTTCGGACATACAGCGCAAGCGCACGATTTGTCTCGTCCATCATTTGCATATGTGAGCATGCAGAAATGCATACAAATCATCAATTTAAACTATGACTTGCCAGTTCATAGGCCTATTATTATAATTCTATGTAAATAAATCATATGGCCATTCAGAAGAAACTGGTCAACTTGAACAGGGTCGAAATTTCACTATATAAAGCGAAAACTGGTAACAGATTAATTATTTCATAAATATTGCAAATTCAACAAAAAATCCGGATATTTGACAAGATCCCCGGAAATCCGGAGGCCTGTTAAAAAGTCCGCACTTTCCGGATACATCCAAAGAGATGGTCGCCATGCGTGACACTTGGTTGTTACTCGCAACTAGTAGGCCTATAAGTTTATTTGTCAATCTGTCGGTCAACCGGTCTGTAAATTTTTTTACATATCTGGCAAATCTGCTTAAGATGACTGTAATGCCTTCAGCCTTCACATTTGTTTGCCAGTTAACTGAACAAAGTTGGAAAATCATGACTAATTTACGTCGAAACAATTGCCTATTTTGAACTAACTTCGACTTAGACAGCAACATTTTACAGTCAAATTAATTTCAAAATATTTATCAGATCGACGCAAGCCTTGCATTGACAAGATATAGGCCTAAAGTACAGCTAAGAAATAATGTAAAATGTTTAGAAAACAAAATAAAATGTGCTGTTGGATATTTTGAACATAGGCCCAAATTGTATTGGAAGACATTACATTATATTTTGAAATTACTTGAGTTAGACTAGTATATGTCGCCAGCTTCAACGTAATTTTAAGATATTTAAACACGTACCTCTATCGTTCATTGTCACTATTATTAATGATCGTATCCCAAACCACGCTACACAATCACCAATACTTCTTGCAAAAATGGGATGTGCAATATATCGATTTATCGTGAGTTTATGCGCGATATATCGCGATACTCTCTCTCTCTCTCTCTCTCTCTCTCTCTCTCTCTCTCTCTCTCTCTCTCTCTCTCTCTCTCCCTCCCTCTCTCTCTCTCTCTCTCTCTCTCTCTCTCTCTCGCTCTCTCTCTCCATGACTATCAATTTCCAGAAACCTGTACAGCTAAGCTGTTGACTATTTTGAAACTAATTTGACTGGATGCTGTTGCTTCCTA
Source organism: Chaetoderma sp. LZ-2023a (assembly GCA_034401795.1). Classification (NCBI taxonomy): domain Eukaryota; kingdom Metazoa; phylum Mollusca; class Caudofoveata; order Chaetodermatida; family Chaetodermatidae; genus Chaetoderma; species Chaetoderma sp. LZ-2023a. The sequence continues at coordinate 87,091,692 of CM067367.1, forward strand.
TCTTGCAAATTAGATATTGATTACTTTATTAAATAGCGAAAACATAAAATTTTTACAACAACGCGTAACCTCTCGTCAATTAAGCATTCATGATGAATCTGGCTACGTCATTCATGACGTTATTAGTTATGACGTCATCACACATGTCACGTAGTTGATTATGACGTCATATGTTTGATTGAGAAACTGGAATACTCCATTAGGTTCAAAATATGCAATGTAGATTTATTACTAAATAACATGTCGCTATCTTTGTTTTGTCTAACTTCTTTATGGGCTGTACTGTATGCCGTGTGGGATTGTAGGGACATGTGCACATACGTGAATAAACATTTGTTTAGTAATACTAATATATACATCTGGGTAAATAGTCATTAAAATTGCATGATATCTTTTATATTCAACTCACTGTTACCACTACATTATACACATTTACTGAATATATATACGTGCTATAGTTTTGTAGCAAGTGGAAATTACAGACTCTTTCCCTTCCCTCCCACCCCTCCCTCTTCTCTGCCCCTCCCCCTCATTCCCTCTCTCCACCCCCTCTCTCTCTCTCTCCTTCCCTTCCTCCCTCATTCCCTCTAACCCCTCTTTCTACGTGTTCGTGTCCGCGCGCATGCGTGCGGGAGGGTGTGGCGAGCGAGCGTACGTGCGTGAGAGCTGCGTGCGTGCGTGTGCGGGTGTGGGATGGAGGGAGGGCGTTCCTACGTGCGGGAGTGCTGGCGTGAGGGCTGGCGGGCAGGCGGGCTGATGGGCACCTCTTACATTAATCTCTCAAATTATAAACATAATTATTCTTGCTAATATTCAAAGAACATCGGTTGACTCTACCAGGTTGTTGTGCCTGCCCGTCCGTCCGGCCAAGGCCCGCCTTCGCGTCCGCCAGCCCACCCACCCATTTGGCCGCGCGCCTGTCTGTCTGCTCGTGGTGATGGTGTTGGTGGCGATCGTCGTGGTGGTGTTGGCTGGCCTTGTGGTGATGGCGGTAGTGGCGGAATCGGTGTGGTGTGTTTTAATTTCTACATACCTCGTGCTTAAATGTCACTGTATTTCCCCTGTATATTGCGCAGAATTGCAACAGCACACATTGTCTAGACATTGCATGGGTGGAGCAGGGCGTATAATGGAGATGTCTCACAGCCACCCCCTGTCTGTGCGTCGTCGCCAACGTGATAACAATTACTTCCTATAGTCGTTTCACACCACTGTCTGTATACGCCAGACATTGTCACCATTCATGGAAAGAACACATTGAAGATAACTTGTCGTAAATCCAATAACGATGATTTGCTCATTATAGTAATCTATATACATATATACACCACAGATTTCCACAATACAATATCCTGGTCGTTGAATCCAAGTCTATGGAGTCCATGCGCTAGTTTTCAGAATACCGCTAAATTCAAACCAATTCCAGGCTGAATTCGACCCGATTATGATTCCATAGTTAGTTTAAATGGTGGAACCAGTTGAATAATTTGAAACAATTTGCTTGGCATATTTCATTTCCACGATTGTTGGCCTACGTAGCTATAGCATTCGCAGACCGTAGTGTGGAATAAATGTCTATAGTGAACAATATATATGAAAGGTTAATATATGTTATAGGTTTTGTTTGCGCAATAGAAAATACTTTTTCGTAGGATACACACGTGCTCTGTCTAGGAATGAAGGATGCGTGGCTATTAATAGTTGGTCGGTCAATCGATTCTTGGAGTATATGTTCCGCTCGCGTATGCTCTACAGCTGAGCTTGCATATCTCCAGATGAATTCTCACCGCTTTGGCTGTCGTTGGCCAGAAACGAAAAGTTCTTCATCAAGTAGTGAATAAGCGCTTATGATCATGTCGATAGTCACTTACAGGACTGGCGGTATGATCAGCGAACGAAGAGAAGAAGAAAAAAAAAAAGAAGTGGTGAATATTCTGTTGAATATTTTGAAACTAATTGGACTGGGAGCTGTTGCTGTCATAGGCAGCAACAGTTCCCAGTCAAATTAGTTTCAAAATTTCAACAACTTTCCTATTAACTGCCTTGAAATCTAGATGACACGACAATATTAATTTACTATTCAACTTCACAGCTAATAGTATGCTTATGCCTTCTTGTTCATTATCATAGAGGCGATATTTAGCCGCAGTTTTCTCGTAAATACGCATGCAACGTGGCAATGCGTGACTTGCACCGTTGGTCAAAGGCGCTGTGACTAATATAGAATTCGGTATAGGCGGACCCGTTATTCAAAGGGACAGGGACCAGTACTGGATTTGACATCGGCCCAAGATCGAGGCCAATGGCACCAAATCGATATTGGCGCTTTACAAAAATATATTTTAAAAATAATAAAATAATGATAATGACCAATTTCCGTTCAATACTGTTCAATTTGACAAAAATAAAATCCTCTAATATCGCCGCTATGCACGAGTCTGCGAATACGAAATATGGAAGAAAATAAACCCGAAGTCGGAACTGCCACCTGGCTGGCAGACTGGCTGATTGACGCCTAAATCAATCGGACCTTAATTAAGTTTCTTGGTGTAATTGTAGGCTTATAGAATGTAATAAGCACGAGCATGCCAGCTATCCGATAATTATCCACGAAAGAGAGTAAACTGTATTTAGTTTAGTAGCAGAATGTATGAATATATCTATCGATATACGGTACGATTTATGTCACGCTCTGATTATGAGATAATGGCAATTGGATAGAATGGAGAATCCAGTTTTAGCTATGCCCCGCCCATCTCTAGCTAAGCTCCGCCCACACTTCGCCGGCGTTGGGATCGATAGATCCTTGCACTCACTGACTATCAATTTCCAGAAAACTATACATGTAAGCTGTTGAATATTTTGATATTAATTTGATTAGGTGCTGTTGCTGCATATGGCAGCAACAGCACCCAGTCAAATTAGTTTCAAAATATTCAACAACATGTTCATTAAATAGTAAAGACATACAATTCAAACAACAACGCTTTCGTCCGCCATCAATTATGCGTTCCTTACGAAATTAATCACGTTATTCATGACGTCATTGATTAAGACGTCATCCTAAACGTCAACTAGTGGATTATGACGTCATATGATGGATGGATGAACTGGAAAGGTCCATTGCCAGCAAAATTCATTCAGTGCATGGTTTGATGATCAAGTATCAATATAATGATAGCATACGATGCTAATGTTGTACATAACGAACACCTGTTTTGGGATATTTCTATTTTTAAAGTCAGTAAAATTTCACTTTTTATATAAATTCTTAGACATAACCTATTACTTTTACGTCACTTTTACTGTAAACGCTGTTGACAATTTAGTATTTAGTAGCAATAGTAAAGAATCAGTACACAAATATACATAACTAGCAAGAATAACTGCAATGACGATAGGGAAATCGATCGATATGAAACGAAAACAGAATTGGACATCTGCATTGATTTTTTAGCACCAGCTGCTGGCGTAGTTATTGATCAAGTTCTTGTCTGTCCACTGAGAGAACCAAAGGGAAGATGAATTATATATAGGCGTTTGGTCATTTGGTATTCTACAAGGAATGCGCCACTTTACTCTCACCGGTCAGGATGATATTTTTACACTCAATAGATCGATGCCCGTTTTATGCGGTCAAGGTCACGGCGCTTAGTGAAGATAAGGCAAGTTTAAGGTCGCTTTGCACTCAATCGCGGTCAATTCCATTTGCCTCCAAAACCAACGTGAATGTTCAACTGACGAAAATATTGCTAAGTCGATTATTTGCCTGTTTTTTTTTTAAATTTCAGTTTTGTCTTAGAAAATGTCCATTTGCAGATCAAGAGATCTCTTATAGAACCAGCCAGCAACTCCAGTGGTAAAATTTCAAAAATAGTTTTCTCTTGGTCTGCAAATGGACATTCTCAAGACCACCGCAGAAGCGGGGTTTGGCTGATATGAGTACTAAAAGGTTAACAATCGTTTGCTACTAGAATCTGTCCATGGTCGCCGCCACTCTGTCAAGGTCACCTCATACTCGGCCTGGGAAACATAAGTATTTCGATCGCCCGAGGCCTTGTGGTGATGGTGGTAGTGGCGGAATCGGTGTGGTGTGTTTTAATTTCTACATACCTCGTGCTTAAATGTCACTGTATTTCCCCTGTATATTGCGCAGAATTGCAACAGCACACATTGTCTAGACATTGCATGGGTGGAGCCGGGCGTATAATGGAGATGTCTCACAGCCATCCCCTGTCTGTGCGTCGTCGCCAACGTGATAACAATTACTTCCTATAGTCGTTTCACACCACTGTCTGTATACGCCAGACATTGTCACCATTCATGGAAAGAACACATTGAAGATAACTTGTCGTAAATCCAATAACGATGATTTGCTCATTATAGTAATCTATATACATATATACACCACATATTTCCACAATACAATATCCTGGTCGTTGAATCCAAGTCTATGGAGTCCATGCGCTAGTTTTCAGAATACCGCAAAATTCAAACCAATTCCAGGCTGAATTCGACCCGATTATGATTCCATAGTTAGTGGAAATGGTGGAACCAGTTGAATAATTTGAAACAATTTGCTTGGCATATTCCATTTCCACGATTGTTGGCCTACGTAGCTATAGCATTCGCAGACAGTAGTGTGGAATATATGTCTATAATGAACAATATTTATGAAAGGTTAATATATGTTATAGGTTTTGTTTGCGCGATAGAAAATACTTTTTCGTAGGATACACACGTGCTCTGTCTAGGAATGAGGGATGCGTGGCTATTAATAGTTGGTCGGTCAATCGATTCTTGGAGTATATGTTCCGCTCGCGTATGCTCTACAGCTGAGCTTGCATATCTCCAGATGAATTCTCACCGCTTTGGCTCTCCTTGGCCAGAAACGCAAAGTTCTTCATCAAGTAGTGAATAAGCGCTTATGATCATGTCGATAGTCACTTACAGGACTGGCGGTATGATCAGCGAACGAAGAGAAGAAGAAAAAAAAAAAAGAAGTGGTGAATATTCTGTTGAATATTTTGAAACTAATTGGACTGGGAGCTGTTGTTGTCATAGGCAGCAACAGTTCCCAGTCAAATTAGTTTCAAAATATTTAACAACTTTCCTATTAACTGCCTTGAAATTGAGATGACACGACAATATTAATTTACTATTCAACTTCACAGCTAATAGTATGCTTATGCCTTCTTGTTCATTATCATAGAGGCGATATTTAGCCGCAGTTTTCTCGTAAATACGCATGTAACGTGGCAATGTGTGATTTGCACCGTTGGTCAAAGGCGCTGTGACTAATATAGAATTCGGTATCGGCGGACCCGTTATTCAAAGGGACAGGGACCAGTACTGGATTTGACATCGGCCCAAGATCGAGGCCAATGGCACCAAACCGATATTGGCGCTTTACAAAAATATATTTAAAAAATAATAAAATAATGATAATGACCAATTTCCGTTCAATACTGTTCAATTTGACAAAAATAAAATCCTCTAATATCGCCGCTATGCACGAGTCTGCGAATACGAAATATGGAAGAAAATAAACCCGAAGTCGGAACTGCCACCTGGCTGGCAGACTGGCTGATTGACGCCTAAATCAATCGGACCTTAATTAAGTTTCTTGGTGTAATTGTAGGCTTATAGAATGTAATATGCACGAGCATGCCAGCTATCCGATAATTATCCACGAAAGAGAGTAAACTGTATTTAGTTTAGTAGCAGAATGTATGAATATATCTATCGATATACGGTACGATTTATGTCACGCTCTGATTATGAGATAATGGCAATTGGATAGAATGGAGAATCCAGTTTTAGCTATGCCCCGCCCATCTCTAGCTAAGCTCCGCCCACACTTCGCCGGCGTTGGGATCGATAGATCCTTGCACTCACTGACTATCAATTTCCAGAAAACTATACATGTAAGCTGTTGAATATTTTGATATTAATTTGATTACGTGCTGTTGCTGCATATGGCAGCAACAGCACCCAGTCAAATTAGTTTCAAAATATTCAACAACATGTTTATTAAATAGTAAAGACATACAATTCATACAACAACGCTTTCGTCCGTCATCAATTATGCGTTCCTTACGAAATTAATCACGTTATTCATGACCTCATTGGTTAAGACGTCATCCTAAACGTCAACTAGTGGATTATGACGTCATATGATGGATGGATGAACTGGAAAGGTCCATTGCCAGCAAAATTCATTCAGTGCATGGTTTGATGATCAAGTATCAATATAATGATAGCATACGATGCTAATGTTGTACATAACGAACACCTGTTTTGGGATATTTCTATTTTTAAAGTCAGTAAAATTTCACTTTTTATATAAATTCTTAGACATAACCTAGTACTTTTACGTCACTTTTACTGTAAACGCTGTTGACAATTTAGTATTTAGTAGCAATAGTAAAGAATCAGTACACAAATATACATAACTAGCAAGAATAACTGCAATGACGATAGGGAAATCGATCGATATGAAACGAAAACAAAATTGGACATCTGCATTGATTTTTTAGCACCAGCTGCTGGCGTAGTTATTGATCAAGTTCTTGTCTGTCCACTGAGAGAACCAAAGGGAAGATGAATTATATATAGGCGTTTGGTCATTTGGTATTCTACAAGGAATGCGCCACTTTACTCTCACCGGTCAGGATGATATTTTTACACTCAATAGATCGATGCCCGTTTTATGCGGTCAAGGTCACGGCGCTTAGTGAAGATAAGGCAAGTTTAAGGTCATTTAGTGTTCCAGGTACAGTCAACAGATCCAGCTTACAATCAAATGAGATGCATCCCCATATCATAACCGAACCTCCACCAAATGGAACTTCTTCCATGATGTTACGTTGGTCGTACGCCGTGCGTCTGGACCTCCATACACGAGTTCGACCATCTGTGGCATGAAGCAGGAACCGACTTTCATCGGACCAGTGTACCCGTCTCCAGGATCTCATCTTCCAGTGTCTTCTTTCGTTGCACCACCTCAGACGCTCCTCTTTGTGGTGTGCAGTGAGGAGACGACGTCTGACAGGTCTCCTGGCTTTCATGCCAGCAGCATACAGTCTCCTTTTGACGGTAGACATTGACACTCTATTGCGCGTTTCCCATTGCTGGCTGAGCACTCTGCTGTTGGTGAATGGAGATCTCCTAACAAGGCGTACTAGGGCTCGATCATCACGGGCAGTAGCCTTCTTCGGTCTTCCAGATCTAGGCCTGTCGTTCACCTCGTTAGTTTGCCCATGTTTTGCAATCAAACGACTGATTACAGTATGGTTAATGTTCAGCTGTCTGCCAATCTCTCTGCATGACATACCAGTGGTATGCATGCCTATGATTTGCCATTTCACACGATCACTTAACCTTCGTCTTGCCATAGCGGTTCACAATCAAGAGCTAATTCTCTCTGTACAAATAAACCACGGTCATGAACACAAAATTCCTAATCTTGTCGCCTAAATCTGTATGTAGTGTTCTACACCTCAAACTGGACTTTTACATAACTGAACACGTGTGCTGTTTCCCGCCACGCACGGACATCAAGCGGCGTGAAGTCATGCATGCATGTGCATTTCGTACTTGGAATTATGTCAGCCAACGCGGGGACAAAAAGTATGGCAGCCTAGTTGTACCATCATGTTTCTACGTTCTATTGTTTTTGCTGGTGCTTAACTTTTGCACAGGTGTATATATAGGCGTTTGGTCATTTGGTATTCTACAAGGAATGCGCCACTTTACTCTCACCGGTCAAGATGATATTTTTACACTCAAGAGATCGATGCCCGTTTTTATGCGGTCAAGGTCACGGCGCTTAGTGAAGATAAGGCAAGTTTAAGGTCGTTTTGCACTCAATCGCGGTCAATTCCATTTGCCCCCAAAACCAACGTGAATGTTCAACTGACGAAAATATTGCTAAGTCGATTATTTGCCTGTTGAACAGAGTATTCTCGGAAATGTTATGTTAGACTGGCAAATAATCGATATAGTTAACCCTTTAACCTTCGAATTTTTTTTTTTTAATTTTCAGTTTTTTCTTAGAAAATGTCCATTTGCAGATCAAGAGATCTCTTATAGAACCAGCCAGCAACTCCAGTGGTAAAATTTCAAAAATAGTTTTCTCTTGGTCTGCAAATGGACATTCTCAAGACCACCGCAGAAGCGGGGTTTGGCTGATATGAGTACTAAAAGGTTAACAATCGTTTGCTACTAGAATCTGTCCATGGTCGCCGCCACTCTGTCACGGTCACCTCATACTCGGCCTGGGAAACATAAGTATTTCGATCGCCCGATCCCGCATTTGGCTGTGAGGTTATCATTGCTCACGTACATCTGAGGGAATTAGTCAGTAAAAAACGGTGGTTCTGTAACTTATGCTTAGGTGTGCGGTTGATACACGTATGTGCGTGTGCGTACGCGCGTGCATGCGTGAGAGCGTCCTTGCGTATATCTTGAGTACGTGTCAAACCCCTCATTCTATCATAGTCTGTAATGGACTTGTCTGCTAGAAAGCATTGTTTGCTTAATGGTTGTATTGATTTTCTTCAATCTCCTAGAATGACTGCCATGAAGCGCCGAAGCCAATGCCAAGTTCACAAGTCTACTGTTGACTACAAGTAAAAGCGTGGAACCTCGCCAAGAAATCTCGATATTATGTTTATTGGGTGTCTACATAAATAAGAATGGCTGATTTGCACTGCGGGACTGCGGTTTGAATGAGTTTCTAGTGTTTGGTGAGTGCGCGTGAGTGTGCGCGTCTGTGCGTGAGTAATGGTGTGAACTGGTTGTCAGAGAAGGTAGTATTGAGGTCGTGACGTGGCGGCATCCGTGAGCGGAGTAAGATATCATGACGTAGTTTCAGTGGAAACCTGCGCAAATTCTTTCCCTGTTCGTTCCCTCTCTACACCCATGAGTATAAATGGTACCATGTTACAAAGAAATTCGTCGGCTTGGTGTAGTGGCTAACACTCAGGACTATGTAAACTGAAGACCCGCTTCACGCCTGAGCTGTTCACTAGCTCGCATCCGCTCCTTGCCTCTCTCCACCGTATTTTCGTATTTCGTATTTTCTTTATTACACTCAGGCCGTGGCAACGGCATATGAGAATTGTTTGTACATTGTCCCAGGAGTATAAATGTGTCCAGTGTAAAAACCGGGGAGGTTACAAATAATAAACTGATATGAAACCAGCCTAGATATGGCGTGAATGCGACCTGCAATCAGGGACTTGATAGACAGCAATCAAACCAATAACTTCAAAGCCAGTAGGCCTGTGCTCTATCTCGCCAGCCTGGGAAACATGGGCAATCTCCTTTGGTCCTTGCCTCTCTACACCTAGCAGTATAAATGGGTACCAGTGTAAAAACTCA